>JAZDUA010000213.1:850000-1202500 GCA_038098605.1 Gryllus longicercus
CATTTGACAACATATGTTAATAAGCGACCTATTGTTGATAATAGGGCTCCACGATACGAGATTTTAATAAAAAAATCGCCGATTTTTACCACCGCGTTAAAATAATCTCTCCTCCTCCATGTAAGTACGTAGCAGGACGAGTAAGTAAAATAAAGCCATAAAAATCCAAATCTTAATGATAAATCCACAAAATGTCACGTATACCAAAATAAATGTAAATAAAAACATGAACACCAAATGAAGGGGTTTCTCACCTGAGTGTCCTCCCACGAGACGACGCGTGTTATGACAAATCAGCAGGCCCGGCGAGGCCTCAAAATATCCTGAGAGGTTTTAAAGTGCCCTGCGTGGTTCCCTGGTAGATAGTTGTCAGTGGGCCTTGCCACGCATCAAAGAGCCCTCCGAGACGTCACAGCGCCCTTCCAGGCGGCAAAGGGCTTCGTAAGGCGCAGCGCGACTTCAGCCAGCCCTACGAGGTGTCAAAAAGGGCCCTGGTGGCCTTAGACGCGGGGGTTGGTGCAGCCACGGCCTCCTGCAATCCGCCTGTCGCTGCCTCGCCTCGACTCGCACTGCCCTCTCGTGACTCCGCCTTCACCCGGCTTTATCTTACGTATATCGGATAACAGATAATGATACCGGCTGATTGATTGCATCTGAGAGTTAGTGTTAAAGTCTTTAAAAGTTTGATACACATTCTGAGAAAAAATGTTAAAAGTATCTGATGACCAATTCTGAGAATCGGAGGTGATATCTTTTTCGTAGATGTTAGGTTGAAATAGAAAAGAATGAAGGTAAAGAATGTTAATTGTAAGTTCGATTTTTCAGATAACAATAGAAGAACTCTTCCCGCTCAGTCAGCGCTGCTAGAACCTGGTTGTTCTCGTGCTGCAATCACCCTTCGCTGTCGTCTCCTAGCTCAGCAATAGTTTCGTCACGTCTACATCCCGCGCCGCCCGCTCGTCCTGTCCTGCTCGATCCCGTCCCGCGTCACACGGCAACGCCCAGCTGCGATGAAACCCATGTGAATTGGGGTAGCAATAGCATATAAACTGATCCGGCCGACCGAGATCGCTAGGGCAGTTGTGCCAGTGCAATTTATGGCCGCGGGTTCGAGTCCCGTCTCGGGCATGGTTGTACTTGTGTTCGTCGTTTCACCCCTCACCATCAACATATCACTTAATACACACAAAGTTACACTAATCGTTAATTAATAGTGGTCGCTAAAGACCTCGCAGTTAATGCGACCTTAAATAAGCGATAAACCTCCATGTGTGAACAGATATGACAACTTTCTTGGAGATCGGTCAAACGGGGTCGGAGTTTATCGATCTTTTATGCTATTATGTACAAACATCAATCGTACAATTGTACATTTGTATGTATGTATTTGTATGTGTGTGTGTATGTGTATGTATATATATATATATATATAAGAGAGAGAGAAAGAGAGAAGTACCCGACGTTGCCCGGGCATTTATTACAGCAAATTGAATTTATTAATTTATTTTAGCAAACTAAAAACAGCAAACAAATCTAAACTAGAAAATTAAATAGTGTAGGGTCACGTGTATTCTTTTTATGTGGTTTTATGCATTATAGCAATACTTTCAGTAAATTGTCCATACTGTAAAATTATCTCGTTTTTATATTTTTCTATCATATTCATAAATAAAGGTATAAATTTAGCTCCTGCCAACTCGTGACCTTGAAGAGACTTTGTAAGCGTAGTATGTATAACATGCAAGATTTCTCGCACGGGCGCTCCAGTAGATAGTGACGGTAGTAAATAAAAATATCTATATCTGAAACATAATTTATAGTTATTATGAAGATGGCAGAAATACATATGCTGTGAGTCCTATATGCTAGTAACATGCAGTAGTATATGCTAGTAGTATATGCTAGTAGTATGAAACTTATTTGTTTAGGTAAATTAATACATCATACCAATGCAACATGAGAACAATATCGATTCACTAATACGAATGTACATTATTTCGATTGTTCGATCTGAAGAGCTAGATACTATAGAAACCAAAGATTCCCAGATTTTTTTTTTTTGCTTAAACATAAATATTTTAGATAAATTTATTTTTGCTTATTTTTATAGAAAAAATTATGTCTTTATTGGAAGCAAATGATATGCAAAGCCACAGAACAGATGAGTCTTAGTATGTAAAATATCATTGCTTAATTACATACCACTGCATGAATCTCCTGCTCACATTAAAGAAAAAAGTTCGAGAGAGTTGGGGAATCGGGGTACGGTTGGGGTATGGAGGAACGGAATGGGTAGCAGATCAAAGAAAGGAATGGAACGATCACATTGAGATAATGGAGGAGAAAAGAATCGCGAGGCTAGGGATGAAAGGCCGAGGAGAAGAAGAGAAGTTGGCACACCAAGGAGAAGATGGAAAGACTCGTTATAATTCTTGGAAAGGAACAAATCTTAGATGTTTTAAGAAGATTAAGAAGAAGATGAAGAATAAGAAAAAGAAGAAGATTAAGAAGAAGCAGAAGGAGAGAAGAAGGAGAGAAGGAGAGAAGAAGGAGAGAAGAAGGAGAGAAGAAGGAGAGAAGGAGAGAAGGAAAGAAGAAGGAGGAGGAAAAGGAGAAGGAGGAGGAGGAGGAGGAAAAGAGAAGGAGAAAGAGGAGAATATGTATATAGTTGGAACAGGGAGAATGGAAGGCTGAGTTATATTCTTCAACTGTAAATAGTAAAAAAACAACAACAAAGGAACATGATCTCTTTGAATCGAAAAGGAATATTGTATTTTCTAAGATAGACACCAAGTTGTAGGTATGACAATAACGTGACATCGTATATTTACACACAAGAACATGTCTGTGTTTTGTTTTCTATGTGAGACTAACCAATTGTTAAAAGTAGAATAGCGATCATTTTAGGTTCATTTCTTCCTTTAGAGTAGTTGCTAAAGGTTTTACCTAAAACTATGTCATCAATATTCTCATCTCCGTAACTATACACCTGCAACACACATTTGAGAGTCACAGGGGCAGGTGATATTCAACAACAAAAATGTATTATTTGGTAAATTCACACTTCAGCAGTTGCAGATTGGAACTGAGTGCAGGTTATGCTCTATGTAATGCAGCTCCTCCACGTTATGCTAAAAGTTCTGCACCTACTGTAAGCACATCTGGAACGCTATGAATACAGCGTTAGAGAACTACTAAAATCGAAAAAAAAAACAGACGATTTTGTATCACAATAACCTTACTTTTCGGAAATATCCGCCGAATCTTCTCCTTCGCGGATTCACTTCGATCGTCATGACCAGAAACAGGATTACCAACAGAACGAGCACGCATGCCGCCGCTGCCGCCAATGTCGCCAATGCCGCCACTTCCACCCACGCCACTGCCACTAACCGCTCTCCGCCGTCGACGCCCCTGCCGGAATCGCCGCTCTCTGTTATGGCGGTGCCAGCTCCCCCGTTGCCTTCCTCCCGAGCACCGCCCTCCTCGTGGCCGCTCCCTGAGGGTTGCCGTGGCTCCTTCTCTCCCTGCCTTCGCTGCTGCAACTCCTCCTCCTCCTCCTCCTGTTGCTGCTGCAACTTCTCATTTTCCTCCTCATCATCCGCATGCAGCTTATTGTCATTTTGCCGTCCCAGTTCGTCCTTCAACAACTCGATTTCTCTCTGCTGTCGCTGCTGTTGCTGCAACAGTTGCTTCAGCTGCTGCTGCAGGTCCTGCAGGGTGTGCTGCAGCTGGTCCCCTTCACGCTGCTTCAGCCGAGGGTAGTCGGTCACAGTCTTCTGTGCTGGTAACTGGTGCTCGTCAGACGGGTGACCATCCGTTGTTGGTGCCGGGCACGTGGTCACCAGCGACTGGAAGACGCAGCCGGCCGGCAGAGACAGGGAAGCTGGGTCGAAGTCATCGCTCAACGAGTTCTGAGATAGGTCCAGCCTCCTCAAAGCGGGCAAGCCTTCAAACGCGTCTGCTTCTATTACCGATATTCTGTTGTCGGTCAAGTCAATCTCCTCTATATGCGGCAAGTTATCAAAAACACCCTTCTTAATAATTCCCGAATTTCCGATCATGTTGTACGATAAGTCGAGTTTTTTTAAAGGTGGCATGCCGAACAAAGCGCCTCCTTCTACTGCTAATATCTGATTGTGGCTCAGATCAATCTCCTCTAAACGCGACATATTATTAAAAACTCCCTCCCTAACACTGTAGTCGAAAACGCCTGGAAGTTTGTTGTAGGATAAATCAAGTTTCCGCAAAGAATGAAACCCCTGAAATGAACCTGCTGTAATTGAAAATATCTTGTTGTGGCTCATATTATACTCCTCTACACGCGACATATCAAAATCTCCCTGATTCACATAGGACACAATACGAAAACTGTTGTACGATGTGTCAAGTTTCTTCAAAGCTGATACATCCGGAAATGCGTCTAAACTAAGTGATACTAACTCGTTGTGGCTGAGGTCAATCTCCTCTAAACGCAACAAAGAACCAAAAATATCTTTTCTAATTTTAACAAGATTGTTCCCTTTAAGTGACAGGATTACAAGAGTATTGCTATTTCTTAATGCAGTCAAATAATTTTCTGTTATATTGGAATTAATTATTTGAAGTTTTTTAAGCTCTTTGAGTGATAGTGTATAGTTAAGAATACTATGAGGGACCTCACATTGGTCAATTATCATTTCTCTAACGTTTGTAAATTTTGAAAAGTCTTGTTCAGTCAGGTACATTAGTGCGCTCCTCACAATATTAATAATTGCAATGTTTTCACTCTTTACATTTGCAAGAAAGTCCCCTTCCGCATTTTCACACATTATTGACGTCGTCAATACAGTACAAGGCATACTTTCTCCAGAAGTCCATTGTATAAGAAATATTAGGTACATTATTATATACAAAATATTAGTCGTCGAAAATATTTTGTTGGTCATCATTCCTGGCTCTCTTCGACACCCTAGAAAACAAATAAAAATTGTATTATCTCACTATAACATTCGTCAACACGATAAAAGCAAATATTTTTTTATAAGTCACCGCAGACATTCTGAGAATCGTATACAAAATTATGATTATTTTAATAGCATCTGTGGTCAATCTACTCTCAAAAACACTTTTCAATACTCTTCAACTTTTGTATGGAAGACGGACATTAAATCTTTGAATTTACTAAACGTTGAAAATAATAATGTCGTTAAGAACACTATCATAATTTCTTCCCCGGAGAAATAAAAGTGATAGTTCAAATGTATACTTCCTGATATCTACTAATATACATTTTTACGTAATGTCGCGCAAAATAGACTACGAGATTACTATGGAAATACACGTTATACGTTGCCTTCATACTAAAAAGGTTTTACTTTCTCGTATACTTCGTATGTACAGAGTAATACAAATATATACAAATACAAATATATGCCTTTATTAATATGGCGAGGCTCGGGCCATCAGGCCCGCTCTTCCGCCTGACCACATGTCACAAATATACAGAGTAATGTATTAAATAGTAAAATTACTAAAAAGTAATGTTATCTAAAAATTTAAATGTAATATAATCTACAAGTAGTAAGTAGTTAGTGGAAAGCAAACGTCATTTAAAGCAACTTATAAATAGACAACATCAGAGGTTAAATGGATAAAATGTTACAATAATAATTTTGAAATAATTTTAAAATTAAGTCTGAGATTGAAAATACAATTTGAATTAAATAAGATTATGTGCTTTAAATATCTGCGCGCTACGCGGCTGCCTGGTATTCACCCCGAGCGACTGTGATCTATTAATACAGAAAGACACCATCACACGTCGCTCGATCCTGGAGGAAAACCCGCTAGTCGGGGAAAACCCACCAGGCAGACTGTGTCCTAATACAATGGAAACTAAGCTAACATGAAGTAACGGGTCTTTGGGATGGTATCCTCAGCTGCGGTCCATGCTGCTGTAACGTCGTGCGAGGGGGCCAGATGGACAGCACATGTCGCAAGGCCAGTGAGGGGGCGGGGGCAGTCCTTTGAAGGCCGCCCAGGCGGCCCCGCCTCATTGTAACGTCGCCGAAGGGTCAGACGGTCACACATGTCGGACGCCAGCGAGGGGGCGGAAGGCCGGCCCTAGGCGGCAGACCATTGACGGCGAGCGGAAGTCGCCGCAGGCGGCCCGCCTCGGGGGCCCGGGGACGGGGCGTGTCTCGGAATGCGGTGTCTACTGTTGCAAAGGAAACTGATTGGTGCGTCCAGATGCGGCGCAGATGGACTTTCAAATTGCTAACAGACCACATTCCGGGATGAGAAAACGCCGCCGTCATGTGATGTCTGTCACGTGACCCCTCGCGAGGCGGCTGGAAAAGTAAACCGCCGGAGCCATTCGAGTCTGAACCGGATCGGAGTGCGGCAGGCACTTGTCACCCGCCAGGGGTTATCGCGAGCTTAGGCTGCGAGGTGTGGCGATCGCCACGGGAGACAGACTGGGAGCGGCGTCACGCCGCTGAGGTTGTGTCAGTCTGGGGCGGGAATGCCCCAGAGGTATGCTGTGTTGGGAATGCAGCGTGTTTCCAGGGAGTCTGTATATACTGTAAATATCTTGTAATAAAACTGTATAAACAACTCCGTGTCTGTGAGTTACTCGCACCCGACGACGCCACAGACGAGGAAACATTAAATGGTGGCAGCGGTTACAACGAACTTTCACGCAGTGGTAACCATTCAACATTAAATGGTGGCAGCGGTTACAACGAACTATCACGCGGTGGCAGCCATTCATACATTAAATGGTGGCAGCGGTTACAACGAACTATCACGCGGTGGCAGCCATTCAAACAGTAAATGGTAGCAGTGACATTGGACATCCACGCGATAGTGAGTGTAGTAATTCACGCAGAGTAGTGAGCAGTAACATTGAATACGGCAGCAAGTGTCGAAATTGTTAATAGTGCGGTTACGTATGCAAGCAATGATAGGTGCCGCAGTAACAGAACTGAGCTGGAGCTTTTGGTGAACTAGTGACGCGCGAGGAAACATTAAATCGTGCGCCAGCATCGGGAGCATCAAGAACGAAGACTGGTCCAGGTCTGGAAGGAAGGAAGGAAGGAAGGAAGGACCGACTTCTACACGCGTCCACGACTCAACCAACTCACCGGAGCGCAAGCGGCACCGTGGGCTCCCTGTACGTAAGTGTGTCTTTTTGTACTCGCTAGGATTAATTCAGGCAGTATGGCGTATCTTGCGGGATTCAGGAAGGAGGTGTTGGTTCGAGTGGCCACAGAGATGGGGGAAACGCTTTCTGGTGATGAAACGGTTGTTGCACTAAAACAAATAATTGTCGATAGCGCGCAATATGAGGAGGATGTTGTGCGGGAACTCGCTAATGCGACCAAGGAAATTCTCATTGAGGAACGCGAGCGCGAACGCGAGCGCGAACGTGAGAGACAGGAGCGCGAACGCGAGAGAGAGGAGCGCGAACGCGATAGACAGCACGAGATAGAAAAGTTGCGTATGACGACGACCACCTCGACACGGGAATCGATAGGTAGTACCGGTACCGCAATGAAGGCAACCGTGCAAATTAAAAACGTCATGGATCGGTTTAAGGGCGAAAATGATGATATTACAATGTTCCTTAGTGTGTTCGAAGCACAGGTAGCGCAACTAGGTATATCAGAAACTGAATGGGTGACAAATCTCATGGCACTGTTGCCTAATCAGGTAAATTCATGGTTGATGCTGGATTCGGGAGCGGGTGGCGTTGAATACGAGGAAGCAAAAAGGCGGCTGTTAGAAATGTTTAAATTTAACGCCGAAAGATTTCGACGGTTATTCGCATCACACCAAAGACGGGCGGGAACCACGTGGAGCGTATATGCCCGGGAATTAAGTAACTATTGCAAGGAATGGGTCGCGGGGCTTAAGATTACGGAATTCCACGAGCTCCTAGATTTAATGGTTACGGATCAATTAAAGCGAAGAGTACCGGCAGAAATGCGCGACCATTTTATTGATGAGTGGGGAGATCTTGCCGCGTCACTCGAGCTAGCAAAGAAACTCGATAGCTATGAAAACAACCGGGCAGGCTGGAAACGTAGTTTCTCTAGATTTACGGGCAACGAGAAAACGCAGATAAGAAAGGTGGACCCGGCGACTGAAGGTGCGCCGCGAGTTACCAAACAGCCCGAATCGAAGGTGAATCACACAGCTGAATTTGAAAGGCCTAAGGCGGCCACTTGCTTTAAGTGTGGAGAAGCGGGGCACTTTCGTAGGCAATGTCCGGATCGGAAGAGCGTGGAAAAAATATATCACGTAGCCGAAACGCAAGGTCAAGCATTGTTAAAACCATTCACATGCGTCGGAAAGGTCAATAATTTTGCCGTGAAATTACTTCGAGATTCAGGTGCGACTTATGATATTGTAAGCGGCAATCATGTGACGGATGACCAATTGACCGGGGAATATGTTTGGGTGATGCAACCACTAGATGCAGAACCAAAGAATCTGCCGGTGGCACGCGTCACGTTAGAAGGGCCCTTCGGCAGGTTCGTTACAAAGGCAGCCGTAGCGAATAGTAATTGCCAGCTTGATTACTATTTGTTAAGTAACCGTACGGCTACCTTGATGGATGAGGTTAAAAGGGGGTTTGTTGAACCACAACTAGCATGTGCTGTGCAGACCAGGTCACAAATTCACGGAAGGACGCGTACAACTTCGCCGGACCGACAAAGGCGTGAGCCGTCGCCCTCAGCGTCCACTAATGTCACGGGCGGAACGGAGGAATTGTTGGTGGGCGCAGATGAGGAAAGGGGCGCGTCCGAATTAGATGCGGGCATAATAAATCTTTTAAAAATCGACAAACAGTCATTAGCTATAGCGCAACAGGAAGACGAGGAGATAAAAAAGTTAACGGAGCTAGCCAGAGGAGTCGGCTCAGAAAAAAATGATTATTTCGAAAAAGGCGGATTGTTGTTCCGGGCCAGGCAGAGTAAACGCGGCGACTGCTACGAAATGATTGTAATGCCGGAGATCTATCGTAGTGCGGTGCTAAAGGTCTGTCACGAAACGGCGAATGCACATCTGGGGGTCACAAAGAGTAAGGACTCCATGGCCAAGTATTTTTACTGGCCAAATTGCTTTAAAGACATGGAGACTTACGTGCGCACCTGCGACAGCTGCCAGAGGGTAGGACGCGCAGGGGACAAAAAGAAATCGCCGCTGAAACTCGTACCGGTCGTCTCAGAAGTATTTGCAAAGATTAATATCGATGCGTGCGGGCCCTTTCCAGAGTCAGAAGCCGGCAACAAGTACATCCTCACCGCGATGTGTCTCGCGTCCAGATTTCCCGAAGCTAAAGCGATAAAAGATTTGTCGTCAGCAACAGTCATCGAAGCCTTATTAGAATTATTTAGTAGGATAGGATTTCCGCGGGAACTACAAACCGACCAAAGGACATGCTTCACGAGCGCGTTGACGGCGGAATTTGCGGAGCGATTCGGCATCCGCTTAATCCACAGTTCACCGTACCACCCGCAGAGTAACGCAATCGAGAGGGTACACCGTACCATGAATAGACTTATGAAGGTGCTTTGCCTAGAGGCCGGGACAGAGTGGGAGAAACAGCTCCCAGCTATTATGTTCGCCCTGCGAACCACGGTACATGAAAGTCTGGGATTCTCACCGGCCGAACTAGTCTACGGCAGAAACCTGCGTACTCCCATCACGCTTATGTATGAGCACTTGGCTGGTGCAGAAGAGCAGACGAGTCCGGTGGTCGAACATGTCTTTAAATTAATAAACAGACTAAAACAAACCCGGGAGTTAGCACATCAGCGAATGGCGTCCGAACAAGAGAAACGTAAGGTTTGGTACGACCGGAGGGCCATTCGCAGGACGTTTGCGACGGGAGACAAGGTGCTAGTTTTGGCTCCGAACAAAACACAGAAGTTGGCAATTCAGTGGGTCGGTCCGGGCGAAATTAAAGAACAGATTTCGGAAACTAATTACGTAGTACAAATGCCAGGAAAAAAAGAGGCAAAGGTGTACCACGTAAATATGTTAAAGCGGTACCACCAACGGACCGAATACGTTAACTTCCTCGGTATCACTTCGGAAGGGACGGCGGAGGAAGAAGACGAGCTGGATCGGTACGCGTTGAAATTAGACTCAAGTGATTTTGACATCGAGTCATTGCTTGACGACACCCATGTGGAGCCGGAATTTCGGGCAGCCTTGAAAGATGTAATTTTCAAATATAAAAACATATTTTCGGAAAAACCAGGATTAACTGACGTCGTAACAATGGACGTAGAACTCACTGATCACACGCAAACAGTTAGGAGTGCGCCGTATAGGATGTCACCGAGACAAACAAAAATTTTAAGAGACGAAATCACGAAAATGCTTAAGGAGGGCATTATCGAAGTAGGCGAATCTGATTTTACGTCGCCAATGATTCTGGTTGAGGCGCCGGGCAAGAAACCGCGGCCATGTATTGATTACAGGCGCCTAAACCAAATCATTAAAACGGAGTACTACCCATTGCCAAATATGGACGAAAGAATCGAGACCGTTGCGGCAGCAAAGATTATTACAACACTCGATTTGGCCAAGTGCTACTGGCAGATAGGTCTCACCGCCAGGGCACAGAGATACGCTGCATTTGTTACGAGTTTCGGCACATACAGGCCGTTGCGTCTACCATTTGGAATACGTAATGGGCCGTATCAATGCAGTCGGATGATGGCATCGCTTTTACGGGAATGTCAAGAGTTCGCTTTGCCTTACCTGGATGATATTGCAGTATTTAGCAATACATGGCAGGAACATGTGCGTCATCTCGACACAGTATTTGGAATTTTGCAGCAGGCAAAACTCACTGTCCAACCCGTGAAATGCAAGTATGCACAAACACATGTGCAATATTTGGGATATGTGGTCGGAAATGGCGAGCTCAGACCAGTAGACGCGAAGGTGAAGGCAATCCGAGACTTTCCCGTCCCGAAAACGAAAAAGAATGTGCGCGCATTTTTAGGTCTTTCTGGGTATTACCGCAAATTCATTCACGGGTTCGCGGAGAAGGCGGCACCTTTAACAGACCTGTTACGCGGGCGAGAGCGGCAAGGAAAGGTAACGTGGACAGATGAATGCCAAAAAGCATTCTGCCGATTGAGAGAGGCGCTCTGCGGCGACCCAGTGGTGAAAGCACCGGACTTTTCTAAAAGCTTTATACTACAATCAGATGCGTCCGATAGAGGGTTGGGAATAATTTTAGCTCAAAAAGACGATGCCGGAGACGAGCATCCGGTACTCTATATAAGTAGGAAGCTTACACCGGCGGAATCCAAATATGCTACATCGGAAAAAGAGTGTCTGGGGATAATATGGGGTCTCCAAAAGCTCAGATATTATTTGGATGGACAGGTAGCAATAAAAATTGAGACAGACCATAATCCGCTGGTCTGGTTAAAAAATTCTGCAGGGAATAATCCCAGATTGATGCGCTGGTCGCTGTTATTGCAACAATACGACATCACCATCATGCATAAAAAAGGTACAGAGCATGTAAATGTGGATGCACTGAGTCGCATGTACTAGCCTGGAGTAATCTAGATGAGTGCAAGGGGGCACCACGACAGTGGAGCCAAAAATGTACAAAGACGGTGCAAATGTATAAAATTGTAAATACTATTGTTAAGAGTGTAATGATTGTATATAAAATGTCTTTTTAATTTTAAGATTTAGGTTTTGTGATAGACAGTCTAAGGCTGTGAGGGTTGTGATATTTGTTGCCCAAGGTTATAATCACAAAAAAATTAAAATGTAATTCTGAACATTGGGAGGGCAACTTGGTTAAATTCTGAGTTAATGATTCTAGCTGAGCTATTTTGGGGAAAAATCATTAATTATGGTTGTTTCAAATTAACATCAAGGTTTTGTGTAAAGGTACAAGTATAATATGAAATTGGAAAATAAGAAGTACCAAGGGAGCATAAGTGTAATACCGTAATGTATTAAGGATAGGTCGGCGTACAATCTTGGAAATTTTTTCTCTGTGATTGAAAAGTCTGCGAAAAAAAATTCCACCCCAAGTATGGGAGAGATTGTAACGTCGTGCGAGGGGGCCAGATGGACAGCACATGTCGCAAGGCCAGTGAGGGGGCGGGGGCAGTCCTTTGAAGGCCGCCCAGGCGGCCCCGCCTCATTGTAACGTCGCCGAAGGGTCAGACGGTCACACATGTCGGACGCCAGCGAGGGGGCGGAAGGCCGGCCCTAGGCGGCAGACCATTGACGGCGAGCGGAAGTCGCCGCAGGCGGCCCGCCTCGGGGGCCCGGGGACGGGGCGTGTCTCGGAATGCGGTGTCTACTGTTGCAAAGGAAATTGATTGGTGCGTCCAGATGCGGCGCAGATGGACTTCCAAATTGCTAACAGACCACATTCCGGGATGAGAAAACGTCGCCGTCATGTGATGTCTGTCACGTGACCCCTCGCGAGGCGGCTGGAAAAGTAAACCGCCGGAGCCATTCGAGTCTGAACCGGATCGGAGTGCGGCAGGCACTTGTCACCCGCCAGGGGTTATCGCGAGCTTAGGCTGCGAGGTGTGGCGATCGCCACGGGAGACAGACTGGGAGCGGCGCCAAGCCGCTGAGGTTGTGTCAGTCTGGGGCGGGAATGCCCCAGAGGTATGCTGTGTTGGGAATGCAGCGTGTTTCCAGGGAGTCTGTATATACTGTAAATATCTTGTAATAAAACTGTATAAACAACTCCGTGTCTGTGAGTTACTCGCACCCGACGACGCCACACTGCAAAGGGTGGTTTTCTTGTTTAAAACCGCCTCTGCTCCTACGGATGAAAGTACAGTTCCGGCAGTATCAAACAGGTCAGTAATATACGTAGTATAGAGAAAGTTATGTGATGCTACGGAAAATCGATTTCGAAATTTCAACATCAATAGACGTTCTGGGGTCTCCTGATACCGAGAAAGTGTTTTGTTTTTTAAAACGTCCGTCTGTCCGTCCCTTCGTTCGGCCGTCCCTTCGTCCGGCCGTCCCTTCGTCCGGCCGTCCCTTCGTCCGGCCGTCCCTTCGTCCGGCCGTCCCTTCGTCCGGCCGTCCCTTCGTCCGGCCGTCCCTTCGTCCGGCCGTCCCTTCGTCCGGCCGTCCCTTCGTCCGGCCGTCCCTTCGTCCGGCCGTCCCTTCGTCCGGCCGTCCCGTCGTCCGGCCGTCCCTTCGTCCGGCCGTCCCTTCGTCCGGCCGTCCCTTCGTCCGGCCGTCCCTTCGTCCGGCCGTCCCTTCGCCCGGCCGTCCCTTCGTCCGGCCGTCCCTTCGTCCGGCCGTCCCTTCGTCCGGCCGTCCCTTCGTCCGGCCGTCCCTTCGTCCGGCCGTCCCTTCATCCGGCCGGTGGCAAGAGGATGGGACACGACTGTGAAGCCAGCTCACACCAAGGAAATTAGAAAATGGTACGAAGAGAAAGTGCTATTCTGTAGGACCACTATTTCAAACATTGCACAAATGTATATTTTGAAACTCCTGTAACAAATAATTAATATTTTCACTAGTGCCGTTTTTTATAATTTATTGCACTTGCGAGTACAAGGCTTGAAAAGATTTCTTGTTAAGTTCTAGGAGCAGTTTCAAGTTAAAATGTTTGCTTGAGATGTCATCAACACATGCAAGTGTGATCGCAATCCCTATTAGCAAATGTAACACGTAACACGTCAAACGAAACACGTAACACGTCAAACGAAACACGTAACACGTCAAACGAAACACGTAACACGTCAAACGAAACACGTAACACGTCAAACGAAACACGTAACACGTCAAACGAAACACGTAACACGTCAAACGAAACACGTAACACGTCAAACGAAACACGTAACACGTCAAACGAAACACGTAACACGTCAAACGTAACACGTAACACGTCAAACGTAACACTTAACACGTCAAACGTAACACGTCAAACGTAACACGTCAAACGTAACACGTCAAACGTAACACGTCAAACGTAACACGTCAAACGTAACACGTCAAACGTAACACGTCAAACGTAACACGTCAAACGTAACACGTCAAACGTAACACGTCAAACGTAACACGTCAAACGTAACACGTCAAACGTAACACGTCAAACGTAACACGTCAAACGTAACACGTCAAACGTAACACGTCAAACGTAACACGTCAAACGTAACACGTCAAACGTAACACGTCAAACGTAACACGTCAAACGTAACACGTCAAACGTAACACGTCAAACGTAACACGTCAAACGTAACACGTCAAACGTAACACGTCAAACGTAACACGTCAAACGTAACACGTCAAACGTAACACGTCAAACGTAACACGTCAAACGTAACATGTCAAACGTCTAACGTAACACGTCAAACGTCTAACGTAACACGTCAAACGTAACACGTCAAACGTCTAACGTAACACGTCAAACGTCTAACGTAACACGTCAAACGTCTAACGTAACACGTTAAACGTCTAACGTAACGCGTCAAACGTCTAACGTAACACGTCAAACGTCAAACGTGAAAAACCCAAAATGCAAATCCATTGAACATAAATGCACCAAATGTAATATAAATCCCAATTCCCAATACAATGTAATAGAAATCAGATACTCCCCACAAAGGTGTTTCTCACCTGGTTGCAAAGTTCACCTGGCAGGGTGCGGGTTCTCCGAGAAGACAAAGTGGTGAATGAGGCGTCAGAGAGTCATGCGAGGCGCACGGAGACCCCGCTAAGTGTCAGCAAGTCCTGTGTGTGGAACGTAAGCGGCGCATCAGAAGGCTCTGAGAGGCTTTGGCGGATCCTGCAATGCGTTGGCTGGTCCTACTAAGCGTTGGTCGGACCTGCGAGGCGTTCACGGATTCTGCGAGGCGTTGATGGGTCCTGCTAGGTGTTGACGGGTCCTGTGAGGCGTTGACGGGTCCTGTGAGGCGTTGACGGGTCCTGCGATGCGTGGACGGGTCCTGCGAGGCGTTGACGGGTTCTGCGAAGCGTTCACGGGTCCTGTTAGGCGTTGACGGGTCCTGCGAGGCGTTGACGGGTCCTGCGAGGCGTTGACGGGTTCTGCGAAGCGTTGACGGGTTCTGCGAAGCGTTCACGGGTCCTGTTAGGCGTTGACGGGTCCTGCGAGGCGTTGACGGGTCCTGCGAGGCGTTTACGGGTTCTGCGAAGCGTTGACGGGTTCTGCGAAGCGTTCACGGGTCGCGGGTTAGGCGTTGACGGGTCCTGCGAGGCGTTGACGGGTCCTGCGAGGCGTTGACGGGTTCTGCGAGGCGTTGACGGGTCCTGCGAGGCGTTGACGGGTCCTGCGAGGCGTTGACGGGTCCTGCGAGGCGTTGACGGGTCCTGCGAGGCGTTGACGGGTCCTGCGAGGCGTTGGTTGGTCCTGCGAGGCGTTGGCGGGTGCTGCGATTTGTCTAAGACGCCATCCGAGTTCTGGTAAGGTCGTGCAAAACTGTAGCAAGCCTAGTGATGCGTCAGCAAGATCTACGCCTCGCCGAACAGCCAGAGAAGACGTATGAGGTGTGACGGGTCGCAGCGAGGCGTCACTGAGCGCTGCGAGGCGTGGAGCGCGTGGCGAGGCGTTGGCGGGCCCTGCGAGATGGCTGCGTGGGCTGCGATGACGCCTGGAGTCCTAGGGCGGGAGTGGCGTGGGAGTGGGTGCAGCAGATGCTCCCTTCGGCCACGGCCTGCTGTAATACGCCTCTCGCTGTCTCGCCTCGCCTCGCACTGCGCTCTCCAGACTACTTGGTCTGACTGGCCGCCTCTCCAGCCTTATCTTAAGAATGGCGGATGATAACAGATTAAGAGTTCGATTGAATTGATTCAATGCACGTGCGAGTTAAATAAAATCATAAAAAGTTCCACATAAACATTAAGAAAAACATTCATGAGTACAACATAAAACCTGATGACAAGGGCCAAAATGTGTTGCTTTCGTCTTTCTCTTCCGTTTTTGAAAGGATTATTTGGAGAAATATTACTTGCATATAAAAATGCTAACATTTTTTTAAAAAATATTATATATTTAAAAATATTTAATATTTTAATAAATTAGAGGAAAAATTAAGCTTAAATAAATGTAGATAAATTATAATTTAATATCTAATTTTGTTCCCAAAAATACGCCTTCCATAAGCTTAGCCTCTGAAAGGAAAGGGAAATTTGACAACATACTCCATTCTTATTCATGATAGACACATCGTAATGATAGATTAAAAAATATGTATAGTATCACTTGAAAACACAAAGTTGCCTGAAATATCTCGTAAAAATACAAGTGATAAAATAGAAATATTTACACGTATCAATTAGCCCAATTGCGTCATATTATATATATATAGTGACTACTGGGACTTTTAAACTGTAGGGGGATCTGAAAAGAGAGCATGTAAGGACAACACAAACATCCATGCTTGAGGAAGGATTTGAGCCGAGGTTGCTACGGCTCTTCAGCCTTAATGACCTCGGTCGGCTTCGAGTATTTTTATAAGTCAAACGTTATACAATTGAGATTTAATTACAATTACAGAAAAGGATGTAACAATTACCATGTTACCTTGGTCGTCATTCTCAGAACTTGGACAGAATAATTTTTTGTTGTAGTCACTGACGATAAATCAGCAGAATTACGGCCATATTTAGACGTATTTAGACATAAGTTGAACACAAAACGGGGGGGGGGTTCACAGTACCCCCCCTCCCGTTTTGTGTTCAACTTATGTTTGTTTCATTTCTCCATTTTGCTAGAGATCCACTGAGGATGGGAAAATTCATTCCCGAAAGTTAACTATGGAAAATTGTTAATAAAACTATTAAAAACTTTTGTGAGATTATTTCATTTACAATACTGGGGAAAAAGTAGTTTTAGCGGTTAGCGGGAAATTTAATAAATTACATATAAAGAATCTCCCCCTTGGGGCACCGCCTTGTAATAGCACTGTCCGTGCGACCGGGAAGGCCTGCCTGCGTCAGGAAGACGGATGGCTAAGCCGGCGGTAGCTTGCCTTCACTACTGTCTTCCAGATTTTGATTTTTACCCCAATAGGTCCTGTTCGTGTCCTCTTGGCTTCCCTCTTCTATAATTGTGGCATCTTTACTTGCTGCTCCACAATGGTTTTTGTCTTTTCTATCGACCTCTCACTCTTTCTCTCTCTCTCACTCACTCACTCTTTCTCTCTCTCTCACTCACTCACTCTTTCTCTCTCTCTCACTCACTCACTCTTTCTCTCTCTCTCACTCACTCACTCTTTCTCTCTCTCTCTCACTCACTCACTCTTTCTCTCTCTCTCTCACTCACTCACTCTTTCTCTCTCTCTCTCACTCACTCACTCTTTTTCTCTCTCTCTCTCACTCACTCACTCTTTTTCTCTCTCTCTCACTCACTCACTCTTTTTCTCTCTCTCTCTCACTCACTCACTCTTTTTCTCTCTCTCTCTCACTCACTCTTTTTCTCTCTCTCTCACTCACTCACTCTTTCTCTCTCTCTCTCACTCACTCACTCTTTCTCTCTCTCTCACTCACTCTTTCTCTCTCTCTCACTCACTCACTCTTTTTCTCTCTCTCTCTCACTCACTCTTTTTCTCTCTCTCTCTCACTCACTCTTTCTCTCTCTCACTCACTCTTTCTCTCTCTCACTCACTCTTTCTCTCTCTCACTCACTCTTTCTCTCTCTCTCACTCACTCTTTCTCTCTCTCTCACTCACTCTTTCTCTCTCTCACTCACTCTTTCTCTCTCTCTCACTCACTCACTCTCTCTTTCTCTCTCTCTCACTCACTCACTCTCTCTTTCTCTCTATCACACTCACTCACTCTTTCTCTCTCTCACACTCACTCACTCTTTCTCTCTCTCTCACACTCACTCACTCTTTCTCTCTCTCTCACACTCACTCACTCTTTCTCTCTCTCTCACACTCACTCACTCTTTCTCTCTCTCTCACACTCACTCACTCTTTCTCTCTCTCACACACTCACTCACTCTTTCTCTCTCTCTCACTCACTCACTCTTTCTCTCTCTCACTCACTCTTTAATGGTTAAATGACAATGGTTAAGTGGGTAAATGAAAATGATACTTGTCTAATTGAGATATGTGAACAGTTCTCTCCTATGATACTGAACGGCTTTTACCGCCACAAAGATACCCATAAATATACATAGATACAATGTACGAATGAGCTCAAATCAATTTTTTATTATTCCATTATTTGACAGACATGCCACGTGAAAATCATGTATCTGCGTTAAAAAGGGGCTGATTGTGGGTCCGATCATTACCTCTTAGAAACATCATCTTGGTTTACACCCAGAAAAAAAGAAACCTCAACTGAGGAAGGTGAGTGTAAACAGTAAACAAAATTGGAAGTGAGAGCGTAGGCTTCCGCGGCCGGAGTCAGTATTTACTAGGCTGTCCGGGTGACGACCGAAACGTCGGCACCTTCGCCATGGACGCGGCGTCACCCGGACAGCATAGTAAATAAAATTGGAAGTGAGTTATCAACTTGACAGGTTTGAAATCAAATCCACCATATTACTTTACAAGTAAAGATTCGCACAAAAGAAGGAAAGACAAGTTGAAAGATCTACAGAGGAATTGTACAATTTCCTAAAGGAATCCTTACACCCAGCCGCTATGGAGTCAATCGGGGAGAATAAGAAACGTAGATTTAGAATGAAGGAATACTGGTGGAATGAACATTTCAAAGATCTCCTTAAGAAAAAGAAACAGGTGTGTGAAAACTGGCAAAAGATCCTAAAGAAGTCTTTAGATATAAATATCTACAGAAAATAGTTACATTATTAAAAGGAAGTAGTCAAATTAAAAAATGCATTTTGGAAAAAGAAATTCTATAGATAAGTAGTTTAATAGATAGTAAAATAGATAAGTTATTTGGTAGTTCAAAATCAAGGGCAGCTTAGAAAACAATTAATGATTTTAAAAAAGATAACATAGAGAAACAGACATATTCTCTTATAACTGAAGATCAATGGAAAAACTATAATGAAACTCTTTTAGAACTCTTTACAAACACAGGTTGACTTTAACCTATACACATTTTTCCTTCGAATTTTTAAATATTCTATGTGAAGATATGTGTGCACGAAATAAGAAAAGAGCATATGCTGCATGCTGGAAAATGTGCATATGCTACATCACTTTATAAGAAAGGAAACAAAGCTGTTTGCTCCAATCACAGGGGCTTGAGTATGATCCCATCAACAGAAAGACTGTATCGACGGGTTCTGAGAAGTCGTGTTGAAAGGAATATGGTGGAACTAGAAGAACAGAGTGGATTTAGATCTGGTCGATTCTGTACAGATAATCTCTTTTGCCTGAAACTCTTTTGCCTAATGATGGAAAACTCCATAGCCTACGAATGCCCATTCGATCTAGCTTTTGTATATCTACGAAAATCGTACGATAGTATACTAGAGGAAAAAAGTTGTGGGAAGTAATGAAAGTGAATAACATCCATGGGCAGTACATAAATGTTCAAGAGAGATTCAATGAAGGAAAGACTGGCAGTTAATGCTTTCGCAGGTTTATCAGAGTCTTCACAACTAACAAGGGATTAAGACAAGGATATTGTTTATCCCCAACATCCTTCAAAACATATGTCATAAGCCTTGAGAAAATGGACAAAACTGCACTAAAATAGGAATTCAGATAGGGGAAGAAAGTATATTTTAATAGGTTATTATTACACTTATAAAATAAATAACATGATACAATGTGGCTAGGTCGAAGGGCTTTAAGCCATTGCAATACCTATATGCTAAAGTACGTGTTCTTTACTAAACCAAACACGCTGACTGCGAAAATAAAATCGGAAATATCTCATCACGGACCAATTTTTTCTGGAATTGATACGTGACAGGTACATCGAGAACCTTCAAAACGTCTCAATAACAATATGGGCAAAGTCTTTATTGTATTAAACTACAGATCATGTAATGAAAAATACTTGTATTACACAAATTGTTTGAATTAAATTATTTGTATAATTAGTTGTTGTATTACAAAAATATAATGAAAACAGTACGAGAAAACCGAATAAAGCTTGAAATGTATTTACAAGTTAGAAACTTTTCCTGGAAACTTTCCATTTTTGGGTGGTGTGGAAACTACCGCCAAGAGTAGTGGCCATCTTCGCTTACGTCGACTTTCCATGGTCGATATCTTGGTGAAATCGCTCACCACGTTCGTTTCTCACATCTTCGAGATTAGATGGGAAGAAATTCAAATGCAAATGTAATGTCAGAGGCATGTGCACCCCATAGCCCTGAAATAGTCCAACATGTGTTCCGTGTAATTTCAGTGTAATTCTCAGATATTAAGTATCCCACGAAATTGTCGCATTTCAATGCAAGCCAAGTTGCCTACTCAGTATCTGTCAGCAACTGTACGAAAGTAATATCTTTCATCAAGTCACGGATCAGAGGCCCAATGAAAACTGCTTCTTTGATTTTTGTAGTAGTAGTCGAAGGAAATTTAGATGGTAAAATTGGAAACTCTAGCCATCTTTGTCCATTGGTTTCACAATTTTTTTCATAAAGCCCAATTTTTCAGTTGGACTTATGGTACAGCACACTGTCTTTGTCAACAAGGGATTCATGAGACGCATTTTTTGTATCACAACCGGTAGATCGACCCACCTCCTGGCCTTCCGGCGGGAAAGCTTGCACATTGTAGACATTTCCAGGAATACAATTTGTTCCACATAAGACGTGACGAGATCGCATTGTTTGAGAATTTGGAGCTGCGAGCAGTTTCATACCAATCATGTATAGAAGCTAAGTAATACGAGTATTGGGCGCATTGAAAGTTGGTGGTTCGTTGGCACGCAAACCCGGTATGCAGTATCCGAGACCCGTGCTCTGATACGCGGGAAGAAGCATGATTGACGAAAAGAATTCGTAAAGGGAACGTTTATTTTCATCCAGACAAAGGTATCCATGACAATTCCTTCAATACCTTACTGATTCTTACGACAAGGTGATAATCATGTCAATTGTGTGTCGTCTTTTCAGAATATTCACGTCTGACGAGAACACAGAAAGGCGATGCACATAACTTTCTTGTCGCAGTTTCGCATATGCTCTCCCAATCATCTAAGCAATATTTCGCATCCTCAACATTTACATTAGTTAAATTTCTTGTGAAATAATATTGCTTGCCGTTTTCTTGCAAGTGTAAAGCCAAAGTGTAAGACCAGCATTATCTTCGAACAGTACCGATTGGATTCTATATAACGAAGTTATTGTAATACATTACCAGCGTTCATTTGATATTCAATCAGTCGCAAAAACTGTGGTCGATGTGAAGAAACTGAATCCATATTTATAATCAGACTGGAACGCCGACTCATATGCGAATAAAGTAATATTTTCACAGGAGCCAAAACGTATAATTATCAAAATGTTCCGGACAGCGCTCGTTGGATCCTGTGCCACAGGAGATGTTGCCTGTGCTCGGCGATCTGTCGAGCTTCCCAGGCGGGTGACTAGCTCGTTCACGTGCAGTTTGACATCACTGTTTCTTTGTTTTTTTCGTTTTGTAATTATTATTACGTGGCGGCGATGGTGTAACGGTTAACGTACCGGACTGTTATACCCAAGGTTGCAGGTTCAAACCCGATCGAAGTGGTGGATTTTTAAGGGTGAAAAAAATCCTTCGTATGCCTTCGGAGGGGAAGTAAAGCCGGCTGTCCCATGTTAGTAGATTTACTTGCATGTAAAAGATCCTCAAGCCTAAATGACGCCTCTGAGTTAAATTCCAATCGCCTGTTTCTCGCCCAAGAAATACTTCCCTTCTCCGCTAGTGGGTGAAAGGAGCGTAGCGAAATTTGCGTGGTCAGACGGAAGAGCGGGTCCGAGCCTCGCCTCGTAAAATAAGACAAATTCAATTTTTTTCGTTCTTTATTTATTCCGATCCCTCAGACCGTCTAGTGGGCTGTAACAACTATTATTTGACAGGCCAAAGATCTTTTTAACATAATTCCACCAGTTTCTTATCCTTAAGACACTAGGTTCGTTTGAGCAACTCTATATTCCCTCAGGGAAAATGTTAGGACCCTACCAAAGACACTGTTCTGGAATATGTAACCGCACTTTCAATCCATATCTCCTTCATACGAGAGATCGCCAACTCCTTGGAATGTGATAAGCGGCGCCTATCGGTGTTCTCGTACTGATAGGTATCGCAGGCAAGATACAGACCGGCAGTCGACGTGATTATCGCAGCGAAAGAAGTTACAACCCCGGAGCCCAGGAAAGTGACACAGCCTTTAAGAATCCGAAACTAATAAGGTAAGCAATTTCATATTTTCAATGTTCAAGTGAATCGTTTGATGTGTAAATACCAATACCATCGCAGCCATCTTACCTAATATTATCAACAATCAATTCCTTTATCGTCTTATCATCGCAAAACTTCTCGTAGAATGTGTTTTGATTAATTTTCATACATTCATAGACATTTATTTTTTTGAATTCCGTTGCAATTCTATCTCGTAACATCACTCGCCAAAAAACAACACTTTCCGATACGTGCAGACTCGAAAGTTCATTGTCGGAAAAAACCTATTCTGTTCCTGAAGTTGGCTCTCAGGAGGCACAGACAGAAATTGTTGAGCTGTGGCTGAATTATTTTCAAAATTACCTTACGATACGCGCGATATCTGGTTCAAAAGTTGAAATGTCAGGACACAACTGGTTTTACAGTATGGTTTATGGCTTTTAGAGTATTAGAAAATATGAAGAACTAGAAGGGCATCGGAATCAATCCTTCTGACACCCGTGTGTCATCAATGGTCACAAGAGAGAACGAGAGAGGATATACAAGGAGTAAGCAAGAGGAATGAAAAAGATTTGCAAATGTAAGGGCGTGTTTGTCGTATGATGATGGGTTTTAAGAAATATAGGAAAATACCCGACGTTTCCAGATTTTTCCATATTTAATCTTTATTAAAAAGAAAGAAAATATCAATAATATATAAAACACAGGGTTTAAGAATATTGTTCGACACGTACCTAGCAATTCGAGTACTTTCTCACGAATGTCCGCGTGCTCACCTGTTCTGGACACGGTCGCTTAAAATAGCCTATGTGACTTCAAACTTATTAAGATTATTCTAAGAAATGTGTTTCCTTGCAAACGACCAGTTAAAACCTTATCCAACAAGATAAGAGGGACGCTACGCTATCTATTGCTGAATAAATTAATTAAAAGCACATGCAAAGCTGTCATCGGCTCTGGGCGTGCGGCAGGAAAATGGTTAAAATGAAGCTCAATTTTGTTCTGCAGCGCCATTTAGTGGAGTTACAACACAATTAACGGCACATAAACAGTCTGGGTGAAAAAATACGTAGCAGTGACACCTTTCGTGGAGATTGGTAACACAGTGTTGGAGTTTGCCGCTCTGAACATACGGAGACGCTTTTACGGCTTTACATATTTTCCAAATGAAGAAATGCTTCTGCAGTCTGAAACATTAAGAATTCATTCGTCATGGAAAAAATAATGAGGAATATAAAATAGAGAAAATTTAATAATAAAAATTCGATTGATCCAACTTTCTCTTTTGTGGAATGTCAGATAAAGAGAAAAGAAATACCAGATTATTACAAAAATGCTCTATTTTTACAATAAGAGCAGTCGAAGTGACGAAAAGGAAATTATTTTCCCTTCTTCACATTACTTAAGATAAGTTTCATTATTTACATCACATATTGAAACTTGTAAAACAGTTTTCTCTTCGTGTTTCTTCACAGTTGCATTAAATCATCCCCAATATTTGCAAATAATAACCCACCAATTTGAAAATTATGTTGAAATTCAGTCATCAAACTGAAACAATTGATGTTCCACTTTTGTGAAGTATTTTTCACGTTGAGAGCATAGGTTAGGAGTTAGTAGCTTCTTGGCTGTGCGGGATACGCCGCGTCCTACGCACAGGTGCCAACGTTTCGGTCGCTAATCTGCAACCTTCTGCCCTGCCGCTTCATCAGAGAAAAGGGCCTTCGAAAAGCACTCCACCCTGAGGAAGGTCGCAGAATGGCGGCCGAAATGTTGGCACCTGTGCATAGGACGCGGCGTCTTCTTGACAATCTAGTATTTATCTTTCACGTGGACATTCACTATTCCCGGAACACCTTTTAAAGATTAGTCATTGATTCATTGAACGTGAAAATGGTCATTTAAATAGAAAACTCTGTGAATGACTGCACATACGAACACCATTTAGTTCATCCAGTAGTAATTTAACACATTACTCATGCCCACATTGTCATTTGCTTGTTCCCTTTAAAATCGAAAGAATGTTAAGAATTATTAAATGAACAATAGTATTACAATTTCATTCTGAAAAATGTTGTGAATGTCGAAAAATGTCTCAATAGCAAAACCTTTGTTTGTTGCCACAACAGGTAAAGTTTAAATTTTTGAAAGTTCTTTTTCATGCCATCAAATATCTGGACAAAGGGAATGTGTTGCGTCTTGAATGTTTGATTTCTTAGAGTGGATAAAGAATGTTTTATGAAACGAACAACGAGCTCCTCAAATGCTCATATCTTCAAGTACATTCTGCACGAACCTAAACCGTCAGGCCTGACTTACTTTAATACATCATCTACGCAAAAGAACTAAAAGAACAAACAAAAAAGAAAAGTAATATACCTATAACCACAGCAGAATATAACTCATACTTTAACCTTTACTATATTCATTCACATGCACAAAGATAAATTTGAAGCACGTTCTTATCTTAGAAACCTGCGTAGATACAACTGGATTATTTACGGACCTTAGAATTTCACAAAGCGTTATCGTTCATGACTCATTCTACGATTTTGCAAAACAATTTTTAAACGTATTTGCGTTACAATGATATCTTGATTAAACTATTCCTTTCAGCAAAGAAATATTTCAAAGTTCACGCAAACATTTCTCAGAATAATCTCGAACAAAGGGGCATTCAGGTGGAAGCTTGAGAGTGTAATGTTCCTTGGCACAGCTTTGGATAGTTCACAGTCAAATACAAAAGATGAATCACAAGTACGACCTGAATTTGTGGGGTGCTACATTGATAGATTGTTAGTGGTTCCGGGCTCATCAACTACCACGGTCATTAGTCCCGTAAGTGCAGTCATTGTTTTTCATCGGGCGGGGGCCGTGATCATCCTAGATGGCAAAATCCGGCGCAGACATATCGACGACTATCTGAGTTTTCCCTAACCAGGTATCTCCCATCAGCGGGGCATCGCCCTCTCCGGGACAAGCTCTAAGCTTCCGAACGATCTCTCGGCAATGGTGGTGGTGGTGGAGAGCATGTAAGGGTAAGTGTGTATAAGTGAGAGCTGAGGATAGAACAAAGAAGAGGAAGGAAAGATCGCGTGCGGTGCGTGGCCCTTTTGTTGGGATACTGCTCAGGCACTCGCCTGGGGTTGACCTCCCACAGGCTCTGAAGTAACATCAGTTGATTCCTTGAGTCTTTATTTACTTGGCTGTCCGGGTGACGCCGCGTCCATGGCGAAGGGGCCGACGTTTCGGTCGCAATTCTGCGACCTTCCTCAGGGCAATTTCTTCCGAACGCTGACGGGATCGAACACAGATCCTTTGTGACCGTAGCCTTATACACTTTCATAATCCCTATTATCACTCGCTGTGTGTGACGTGAGCGATAACGGTTTTCGCCGTATCTCCTTGGACTCACGAGGCGATGAGTCTACCTGGCTTTAAGTATAGCCAATCGTGCCTGGGGCGATCGAGTCGAGCGGAAGGATGTGAGTCACCTCATGCGATCAAAGGGCAAAAACACCCACTCTGACCAGAGGTAGAGCGCTTGCACGTACAACCGACGGTCCACAGTACAGTACAGTACAGTACAGTACAGTACAGTACAGTGAAGTACAGAGCAGTGCAGAGCAGGGAAGTACAGAGCAGTGCAGAGCAGGGCAGTACAGGGCAGTGCAGGGCAGGGCAGGGCAGGGCAGGGCAGGGCAGGGCAGGGCAGTGTCGGCAGGGCAGGTTATGTCTTGGGCGACGAAACAGGCGATTTGAATTTAGCTTAGACTTCATTTAAGCTTGAGAATCATTTAAATGCAGTAAATCTACTAACATGGTACAGCCGGCTTTACTTCACCTCGGAATAAAGGTGCACGAAGGATTTTTTCGCCCCGAAAATCAATCTAGCACCCCACAAATTCTGGTCGTACTATTGGTTAATCTTTTGTACGTTGGCTGTGAACTATCCAAAACTGTTCCAACGAACATTACACTCTCAAGCTTCCACCTCAATGCCCATTTGTTCGAGATTCTTCTGAGAAATGTTTGCGTGAACTTTCAAATATTTCTTTGCTTTGCTTCGACCGGGTTTGAACCCGCGAACGGTGGGTATATCAGTCCGATACACCAACCGTTATACCATCGCCGCCGCGTGTTGTATTTAGCGCTTGCACGCCGCGTGCTGCATTGAAAGTAAGGAAATATCACCATGGGAGATGGATTATTTCGTGTTTTCTGGGTCGTGAACTGCTGTAGTTATTAGTCCCCAAAGACTTCTCCTTCTTCTGCACTTCAAGGATTAGGCGGCTGCCTGTTCCGTCTTCACATATCAAACCATCTTCTGCGTGGTCTTCCTACACTCCTCCTTCCTATTGGGTTGTACTGCAGCACTTGTTTATGTAGCCTATTGTGCTCCGTTCTTTTTTAAATCGTTTTCCAGTCACGTTTATGTAGTTGTATACAATCATTTTAACTAAATATAGTTAATTATTTTTCCCATAAGTGTAGTGGATTATTTATCACGGGAGGTGACGGTTGTTCTTCCTTTGTTGGATGGCGATGCCCGGCTTCGGCCTACACCTCGCATTGGGTTTTTCCAAACCAGGTATCTCCCACCAGCAGGATACTGCCCCAGCCGGGATAAGTTTTTAGCTCCCGACATGTGTAGTACATATCTGTTGGTGCGTAAGGGGGAAGAGATGTTGTGGAAGAGGAAGGAAAGATCGCGCGCGGTCCGTAGCCCGTTTGTTAGGGTACTTCTCCCGCATTCGTCTGGTGTTGATGGGAGAAACCACGGGAAAACTACCGATCAGAGCCACTATAATTGTGCTCCAGGCAGCGGCTGAGTTTGGGCTTGCTATCGAGGAAGTGTCGAAAATCCTGCACTCGTCGTTGATCGAATCCTAGGACCACCCGGTAAGAGATATAGCAGTGACATCAGTTGATATCCTGACCCATCAGTTGTAATTCACTCTCACGATGCAAGGGGTGGATTAATGTGTAGGCGGCCGAAGACGTGCTTCACTTGATAGAACTCTCCCAATACTTGTTTAAACAAGTTATATTCTTACCAGTAACAGAAATAGACATAATGGTGATGAGCATTTGTTATGATTGATCCTGAAATTGACCGGGAGTTTGCCGCACATTCACTAACATTGCATTTTGGCCGTGAAATTGAAATCGTAAAACATCTTAACATATTCCTATCTCATTACATAGAAAGTTCTATTTTCTGGTGAAGAATGAAATTTTACTTTCTTTGAATGCATTTTCGCTTCGAAATTCGAAACTTTTAATTTACAGAACTAAAAAGTTGCAAGTATACGATTTGTTATGAAGAGACACGTTGATGACATTCAATATTACCACCATAACAGTTCGATGACCATTCACAACAGTTAATAGTAGCGGATTCTGTAGTTTTGTTAGCTTTTATGCTACTAGCGCTGATGACAAACATGAGAGTAGAAACAAAATAAACGACAAATTGTAGTTATAAAATTAAATATATTCTGCATCGAGATATTTCTTCAGAAATCCACACAAAATATATTTTACTTCTTCCTGATACTTTATTACTATCGTTATTGCTTTCAATACGAAGCTCGATATTCACTGTATAGCTTATCGGGTTCGAGATAAGGGAAATATGAAAACTTTCAATGATCTTGCATGTTCTCTTATTGAGGAAATTATGAGAACAAATTATGAAAGGAAATTATAAAAGGTAAATATGAAGAGATAAACCGTGTCAAGTTAACATCTTGTTAATTAGTAAATAAGAGTAAATGTGAATCATTAAAATTAGATAAAAAGTAAAATATCGTTTGTACTGCGAGTGTTATCTCGTTCTAATGATCTCACTCGCCAAAAAGCCCTCGAGCCAAAGGCCATGTCGCCGTTCGATCATTGGTACCCTTATAACGCCCTTGAAGCACAAACAACTATTTTTGTAGTTTGTCACAGAAAAAAAGTAAATGATTTTAATACTGAAATAAATTTCCATGGCGAATGATTATAATTAAACATTGTTTATCTCCCTTTGTCCAACAATTGCTCTTAAGATGAATGCTCTTAGAATAAATGTGACTTTATCATGTTTTTTAGCTCAACGTCACGAAGCAGATCCAACACTCAAGATGGTAGCATCCGGATGGATTCTATCCTTTTCTTCAATCAACAGAACAAGAATCAGTAAAAAGATCACGTAGTGACAATATATTTTTCATAAATTGCGTGCATTTCGTGTCACCGCAACTTATTATTCAAGCGCAGCAAAAAGATATCTGGGCAACGACCTACATTCGTTGTGTGAAAACGTATGAACATTTTAACAGTACACTTGAACGTATCACGACAACACCATGACTTTCGTAATCGGTAGGACTGTTCATTACGTCGCTTTAGTAATATTAGTATTTGCGTCAACATTGTTTGCTGTTCGATCGGAACCATGCGTTGTTTCACGCGGGCACGGAGTTTGCATAGGGGGAAGGGGTGCATTTCTTCCACGAGAACGTACGTCTAATATACGAAGCTTGTATATAGTAGACTCTCGTTTAGACACTCAGACATTCAACCAATTGTCCGGTTTTTCATCTCTAACCGCCTTGCACGTGAACAACAGTTCCTTTCCGATCTTGCCTCAAGCAAACGTGTCGGTAATCTTACCGAAACTAAATCGTCTCCACATTTCGCATTCCAACCTCCCTGAACAACTCGCCAACGACATCTTAACTCATGCACCGAACATCCGACGTTTGTCGTTAGAATGGAACAAACTCTCACGCGTGGATAAAAGACTGTTCAAAACTGTTAAGCATCTAGAAACAATCGATATCAGTCACAACAATGTGTACGAAATCGAGCCTGACGCATTCGAAAATCTCCCGTCACTGCAACGCGTGGATGTGTCCCACAACGCACTGGGCCGCAGTTTCGACATCCATGTGCTGCCCCTTCCGTCGGGCTGTGCCGTGTGCGGCAGTTCGTCTCCTACGCAGCAAACCTGTACGGAAGACACGCTGCGTGTGTGCGAAAGCAGTGCCGCAGTCGACGAGTTGTGGGCAATGTCGAAGAAAGGGATTGCCGTGCGTTTAGAAGGCAACCCGCTGTGTTCGCACGTTGACATTGACCCCATGTACACAGATAATGTACAGACAAATGAAAGTGATGTAGTGAGTGTGGGTGGGTGTCTTGTGTACGGGCAGAGTAGGTGTTTCGAACACGAACAAAGGCGAAGATTCCTGGAAGTAGCCTGCAGATCTGTTGCGCAAATAAGACGGCACAGAAATGCACCCAACTTTGGGGATGGGACAGACGCCAGCGGTGGCGAGAGTTTAAAAGACGCCAACGCCCACTCCGGCACGCAAAGCGGTGACGCCTCCGACCGAGGTTGGGGTCCTTCGGTAGGTTGGGGTCCCGGACGAAGGAAGACAAGCATCCTGGAACAGCGTGCATGGCGCAAAGGAGGTGGCATATACAACAGACCAGATGCAAGCCATCCCCACGGCAATCCTAATGGCGACTCCCACAATCCAGGTTGGGGTCCTCTACTCAGAATGTCACGCAGCGTGCAAGACCAACGCGACAAGAACGACAACGGCGCTACCCACAGCTCCGAAAAAGGCAACGTCCAAAATCCAAGTTGGGGTCACCTACTCAAGAAGTCACGCAGCGAGCCAGAAGAACGCGACAAGCATGGGAGCGCCACCAACAGTTCGGAAGCGAGCCACGCCCACAATCACAATTGGGACTCTCCGGCTGTTTGGGGTCCTCTGGCAGGTTGGGGTCCTTCGGCAGGTTGGGGTCCTTTACCCAGGAAGTCACGCAGCGAGCCGCAACAACGCGACAAGCATGGGAGCGCTACACACAGCTCCAAAGCAATCCACGCCCGCAATCCAGGTTGGGGTCCTCTACTCAGAATGCCACGCAGCCTGCAAGAACAACGCGACAAGAGCGACGACAGCGCTACACACAGCTCCGAAGCAAACTACGCTCACAATACAGGTTGGGGTCCTCTACTCAGGAAGTCACGCAGAAAGCCGGAACAACGCGACAAGGATGGGAGCGCTACACACAGCTCCAAAGCAACCGACGCCCGCAATCCAGGTTGGGGTCCTCTACTCAGAATGCCACGCAGCCTGCAAGAACAACAACGCGACAAGCCCGACGGCGTCGCCGCCCACAACTCCGACGCCGGCCAAGCCCACGGCAACGCCCCCAACGGCCACACCCCGAATCCAGCGGGCGGTGGCCCGCCCGGCTGGGGCGCCCCGCAGCCGCCGCCCGCGGGCTGGGCGCCGCAGCCGCCGCCGCAGGGGTGGGGGGCGGCGCCGCCGCCGCAGCAGGGAGGGGACGGCGGGTGGGGCTCGCCGCCGCCCGGGTGGGTGCCGCCGCAGGGGTGGGCGGGCCCGCCGCCGCCGCCGGGGTATGGGTGGGGCGGCTGGGCGCCGCACTGGAGCCCGCGCTACGGCCCCCACTGGCACGGGCCGCCCTGGTGGCCGCAGGGAGGCAGCGGCGGCGCGGCCGGCGACGAGGGCGGCCGCGAGGCGCTGGACATGGAGGGCGCCGGCGCGCAGTGTGAGTACTTTGTTTTATTTTTTAACTATTTACTGCTAAAAGACAGATAAACATCGTGGTTTGCATATTATTTATTTGTTTATTATTTATTTGTTTGTTTATTTATTTGTTTATTTATTTGTTTGTTTATTATTTATTTGTTTGTTTATTATTTACTTATTGATTTACTTATTTATTTTTATTTATTTACTTATTTATTTACTTGTTGACAGGCTGTCTATATAGGGATGTCCGGGAAGGATGCGTCGAAACTTCACAAATAAGCTCTTAAGACAATGTTAATCATATTTTGTCTAATGAACTACTTGGATATTCCGTATCGTTGTGCCGCAATAAATACTAAAGAGTTGAATTTAAAAAATGCTTTCTAAGCAAAAATTTGCATTGCAAAAGCATAGAAACACACTGGAAACATGTAAATTGTTTATTATTTACAAAAGAAATGAGTATATTTGTTCAGAAAGCAAAAATGAAACAGAATATGAAAGTATCTAATTTACACAATTCGACTGCTTTTTTTTTCTGGGTTAATTTTGCTTTCTGAGCAATTTTTCTAAATAATGAATAATTACATATTTCAGAGTGTTTCTATGCTTCTGGAATACAACTTTGTCCCTAGAATGCATATTTTCTAACCAAATTCCAGTGCTTATTGCGGCTCAGCCATTCTGAATATCCACATATTTGTACTAGATAAAATGAGCTTAAAATTGTCTTAAGATATTATTTTCGAAGTTTCGACCATTCCTTCCTGGACACACCTGTATATATGCATGAATATAACCAGAACTGAATCGGTTATTTTTAAAACTTCGTCACTCTCTCTTTTGAATTTTCGCTTCTTGTCAGAAAATAGGAGCTACAAGCTAGATGCATCGTTCCATGTGTATATCCCGTAAATCAGATGAATAGAATGGCCACGAGGACACTACAAAATCTTGGTTTGGGGTTGAAACTAAATCATTGGTTTGCGGAGTATGAATGACTGTGTAAGGTGTGAATTATAATGCATACAGTGTATATGACTGGGATATCAATGAACGGAGAAATTGACTAAAAGGATGATCAGTACGGAAATATTGCTATATAGTACCATAGAAACATATTTCAAACAACTATTTCTGTCATAGGAACCGTGTTTCCTGTAGACGCAAATTTTCGTCTCAGATAATATTGTAATAATTGTGTCAAATTACAAACTGAACCTGCAATGCGAATTTATTTAAATGTTTAGAGAAAAAAACCCTTCATTAGTTTTCGAAATCCCATAAGTCATAAACTTTACAATTGCGGGGTCTTAATAATAATTCAATTATAATCACTAATATTACAATAATCAAATATATTGGCAACGCATGAGAGTCGTGTCTACATACACCAAGTTTACATACATTCTTGATTTAAACCGTTTTACATACTGTTACATACATCGTTACATACATCTATATTTTGTTTCATTTCAAAATATGGAGTATATAGGCTTCTAAAGATGTATATCGAGATCATTTGCTACTTTACAGAGGCTCTATATAAACTAGGGAGAAAATATCATTTGACCTCAAAGAAGTAAGGTTACTATCCCTCAAGTGTTCCAGTAAAAGAGGACAATCAATAGTACCTCTAATTATCTTATACAAAAACAAGAGATCACAGCAGTTTTTCAATGAGAAGAGACAAGGAATATTTAATTATGTTGATGTTATACCATATTCGTGGTCAACGAACGAATGTGGTACATTTAACTGGCTTGCATTGATCTTAAAAATTTTATATATAATATTTTAACTCCCATTTAACGTGACAGAAACCATTACGGTGGCAGCACCTTCTTACACGAACTAAAATATGAACTGCTGCCAACGATACTTAAAACTTGCATGGGTGCCGAGTGTGTTCGCGGGTCGCTAGCAGGCTCACAATGTTACCAAAGATAGCGCCGATGTTCGCGCTTTCTTCAGGGGTCTTTTATGTGTACATTTTTTTTTTCGTTAATCGGCCGACTAGGACCACGCAAGCAAGCATCCTGCATTTACCGTGGCTCAGTTTTTATTTATTATCGCGGTGGCAGGTGCTTGCAACAATTCTTAGGGGGGACCAGCATTTAGCTGGATCCGATTTTTATCCCCCATGGTTGTTAGCCCGGGGGTATGGAAGATGAAAGATGATAGGAATGGATTAGGAGGCGATAGGTGATCGTGGACTTTTGAAACCATCCCAGCATTCGCCTTTATGACCGAGGGAAACCACGAAAACCCCGGTCAGGATGGCCGGCCCGGGAATCGGACCCGGACCTCCCGATTACGAAGTCAGTGCGCTACGCACTGAGCCACTTCGCTCGGTTTATGTGTACATTATGAATAATCGAACATTTAAAAAACACATTTCCTATTTCTCACAAATTAGCCAATTTTTATGTGCAGAAGTTGGCGAGCCTAACTGCATCTATATCTGGCGACACTAGCGCCTCTTAGAGTAGCACACTCGAGCTTTGTCCCCTGTTTTGATGGAAGGCCTTAGGTAGCCTACGTAGAGTCCATACATATACCCTTGTCAATGTCGTGAAATTGAGATACGATGAGGGTTTCATGGTGTTGCAGACCCCACGCGGACGCCGGTGCAGAGTAAGCCGGACGACGAAGTGGAGCAGGTGACTTCCCCTCCGCCTAAAGGTGAGTCCCTCGAACGCGCCCTCGCACACTGGGCTAGCGGGCGCAGCTTGCGATGAAACAGGGCGAAACAGTGCGGTGTCAGACGCATGGATGCCTTCCGTTGCTTCCAAGGAAGCAGATGAATGGAAAGAGAAGGAAGCAGATGAATGGAAAGAGAAGGAAGCAGACGAAGGGAAAGAGCAGGAAGCAGATGAATGGAAAGAGGAGGAAGCAGATGAAGGGAAAGAGGAGGAAGCAGATGAATGGAAAGAGGAGGAAGCAGATGAAGGGAAAGAGGAGGAAGCAGATGAATGGAAAGAGAAGGATGCAGATGAATGGAAAGAGAAGGAAGCAGATGAATGGAAAGAGAAGGATGCAGATGAATGGAAAGAGAAGGAAGCAGATGAATGGAAAGAGAAGGAAGCAGATGAATGGAAAGAGAAGGAAGCAGATGAATGGAAAGAGAAGGAAGCAGACGAATGGAAAGAGAAGGAAGCAGACGAAGGGAAAGAGCAGGAAGCAGATGAATGGAAAGAGCAGGAAGCAGATGAATGGAAAGAGGAGGAAGCAGATGAAGGGAAAGAGGAGGAAGCAGATGAATGGAAAGAGGAGGAAGCAGATGAATGGAAAGAGAAGGAAGCAGATGAATGGAAAGAGAAGGAAGCAGATGAATGGAAAGAGAAGGAAGCAGATGAATGGAAAGAGAAGGAAGCAGATGAATGGAAAGAGAAGGAAGCAGATGAATGGAAAGAGAAGGAAGCAGATGAATGGAAAGAGAAGGAAGCAGATGAATGGAAAGAGGAAAACCTTGTAGCTACCGGCTTAGGTGGCTGAAGGAAACAAATGAATGTACTGAAGCTTTTTCTGACCGGGAGGTCCTAGGTTCGACTCCCAACGGTGGCGGATTTTCGTCACTAGCTAAGTTGATTAGTGTATTAGGGCGCTCAACAGAGAAGCATTAGTCCAGTAAGTGTAGTTAATGTTTTATTGCGTGAGGGGGGCGTGATCTTTTCCCGCTGGATGGCGAGAAACTTACTGGGTTTCCTCAACAAGGTATCTCCCATCAGCGGCGCACCACCTCAGTCAAGACGAGCTCTAAGCTCACGACCGGTCTTCCGGCATGCGTGGTTGTGTAGTTCATGTAAGTGTGTGTGAGTATAGCGTAAAGATAGAACAAGGAAGAGGAAGGAAAGATCCCGCGCGGTCCGTCGTCCGTTTGTCAGAATATTGCTCCGGCATTCACCTAATGTTGATAAAATATACCATGGAAAACTACTGGGACGGCCCCTAGAATTATCCTCGGGCTGAAATCGACCTTGCTATCGAGCTAGTGCCGAAAATGATACCACTGTCGGTACTCGAAACCTAGAACCTCCCGGTCAGAAAAAGCTTCAGTACAATCATTTGTTTCCCTGAGCCACCTAAGCCGGTAGCTACAAGGTTTTCCTCTTTCCATTAATCTGCTTCCTTCTCTTTCCATTCCTCTGCTTCCTTCTCTTTCCATTCCTCTGCTTCCTTCTCTTTCCATTCCTCTGCTTCCTTCTCTTTCCATTCATCTGCTTCCTTCTCTTTCCATTCCTCTGCTTCCTTCTCTTTCCATTCATCTGCTTCCTTCTCTTTCCATTCATCTGCTTCCTTCTCTTTCCATTCATCTGCTTCCTTCTCTTTCCATTCATCTGCTTCCTTCTCTTTCCATTCATCTGCTTCCTTCTCTTTTCATTCATCTGCTTCCTTCTCTTTCCATTCATCTGCTTCCTTCTCTTTCCATTCATCTGCTTCCTTCTCTTTCCATTCATCTGCTTCCTTCTCTTTCCATTCATCTGCTTCCTTGTCTTTCCATTCATCTGCATCCTTCTCTTTCCATTCATCTGCATCCTTCTCTTTCCATTCATCTGCATCATTCTCTTTCCATTCATCTGCTTCCTTCTCTTTCCATTCATCTGCTTCCTTCTCTTTCCATGCATCTGCTTCCTTCTCTTTCCATTCATCTGTTTCCTTCTCTTTCCATTCATCTGCTTCCTTCTCTTTCCATTCATCTGCTTCCTTCTCTTTCCATTCATCTGCTTCCTTCTCTTTCCATTCATCTGCTTCCTTCTCTTTCCATTCATCTGCTTCCTTCTCTTTCCATTCATCTGCTTCCTTCTCTTTCCATTCATCTGCTTCCTTCTCTTTCCATTCATCTACTTCCTTCTCTTTCCATTCATCTGCTTCCTTCTCTTTCCATTCATCTGCTTCCTTCTCTTTCCATTCATCTGCTTCCTTCTCTTTCCATTCATCTGCTTTCTTCTCTTTCCATTCATCTGCATCCTTCTCTTTCCATTCATTTGCTTCCTTCTCATTATATTTGCTTCCTTCTCTTTCCATTGATCTGCTTCCTTCTCTTTCCATTCATCTGCTTCCTTCTTTTCCATTCATGTTTCCTTGTCTTCCATGCATGTTTCCTACTCTTTTCTTGTCAGTTTCCTTGCCATGTTTGCTTCTCTTTCCATTCATGTTTCCTTCTCTTTCAATTCATGTTTCTTTCTTTTTCTTTTCTCTTTCCATTCCCCACTCCGTTGCGTTCCTTCCTCCCCTCTCCCTCCCCGTTCCCCGCGCGAGGGCTAGGCTGCGAGTGAGAGCGAGCGCGTGAGCGAGCGAGCGCGTGAGCGAGCGAGCGCGTGGGGGCGCGTGCGCAGGGAGCGAGGAGCAGCGGCGGCGCGGGGGCGCGGAGCCGCAGTCGGCCGAGGCGGGGCCGGGGCCGGCGCCGGGGGAGGGGGAGGGCGGCGACCGCCTCCTGGCGCCGGCGCACGTGCCTGCGGTGGGCGCCGAGGGCGCCGGCGGGGGCCGCGGGCCGCCGCGGCGGGCGCTGCTGGGGCCGCTGCTGGGGGCGCTGGGCGCCGTGGTGCTGGTCGCCGCCGCCGTCGCCGCCGTCTGCGTCTTCCGCAGGAGGCGCCTCCGCCGCGAGCGACAGCAGAGGGCGAAGGAGGTCCCGGAGGAGGGGCAGGTGAGACGCGCACGCGCAGAAATGTAAACGCACTTGTGCAAACAAATACAGAGGCACGCCCGCGTTTGATATTCTGAACAATACGTATGAGTGTACATTGTTCCTCTAAATCAATATTTGTTTTAAATCTGGGGCGCATTATTATATTATACGGGGGGCGCAAACATCTCATTTTGCCACAACCGCAAAATATCCTAGCGCCTGCCGAGTCTGAATTGCGAGTACGTTAACCAGGACCCTGCAACTCTACATCAAAACCGGGGACAAAGTTGGAGGTTGCTCCTATAGGAGGCGCTCGAATCGCCGGGTGCAGCAGCAGGTTAGGATTGCCAACTTTCCTACATACAAATTGGTTAATTAGTGATAAATTCGAAAAGTGTCTCCTAAATGTTCAATTATTCAGAACCTATTCTTATAAGACACCTGTGAAGAAAGCGCGACCATCGGCGCTATCTTTTGTAACATTATGGGCCTGCTTGCAACCCGCCAACACAGCAGTATCGTTGGCAGCAGTTCCCGTTTCAGTTCCTGTAAGAAGATGCTGCAGCAGAGCGCGCCACCGTAATGGTTTCCACCGCGTTATATGGGAGTTGTAGGGCCGTGACGTTAACCGTGTGTTGCAGGAGCTGCAGCCGATGAAGGGCAACCGCCAGGACCCGGACGGCCGCCCGGAAGCCGATCAGTTCACGGAGGTGCGCCTGTACCCTGCGCCGAAGACTGTGGCCATCAGGCTCCAGCAGCAGGCCGTCCGACACACGTGGGCCGGCGGCGCCGACCTCTGACCCCGCAGCCACCCCTCCCCCCCCGTCACCACTCACGTACAGCTGCTGTGCCTCTGACCGGGAGGACCTACATTCGAGTCCGTCCGAGAGTAGGATTTGCGAACAACGTCGAATTCAGTCGCTGTCTGGAGGGCAATTCTGGCGGCCGGCTGCACCGATCAGCAGTGTTCCATGGTTTCTCTCACACCAGGCGAATGCCGGAGCAGTACCTTGACAAACGGGCCACGGAGCACACACGATCTTTCCTTCCTATTCCTTGTCCTATCCTCATCCCTTACACACTCACACACGCACTCATACTGGGAGATCGGTCGAGAGCTCAGAGCTTGTCCCAGCTAGGACGGTGCCCCGCTGGTGGGAGAAACCTGGTTGAGTAAACTCCCGTCAGAACAACGTAGGTCGGCGCCAAATCTCGCCAGCCAACGGGGGAAGATCTCGCGAAGAAAACATGCATTACACTAGGAGTCGTAGGCTTCCGCGGCCAGACTCATGTGCGTGATCTTGGCTGTCCGGATGACGCCGCGTCGAAGGCTGTGTTGCCAACACGGCCTTCAGCGGCAAGCATTACACTTACAGAACTAATGACCTTAGCAGTAGATGCGCCCAGAATAATTATTCAATCAGCAGAGATCACTTGGTCGGAAATTCAGACTGGTTTAGTAGTAGAAGACTACGCCTTCGGGGGTGTGGTAGCCTTCATTTCCTGTTCGCTTGGGAGTGGCCCGAGATGTGACCCTTGGGGCACGCTTTCCTCGCCCATACGTTGTGATTACCTCGTCAGTCGACATAAGTGAGCAGCTCGAAAGCGACTGCGGAGGATCTAGAGGACTGTACGCCTTGCATGCGAAAACTAATTAGAACATTGTAAATTATTGTATGTTTTATGTATGTTAATAAGTATGTTAATGTGATTTTTAGATTATCTCAGCACAACCTCACTACCGAGGCAAAGATGTACTTTTGAACGTCTCCTAGGGGGATATTCTTTTATTACACTTTGATCCCCTGTATTTCTTTTTGAGGGTGATTTTATTATAAGGAAGCCCCGCCTATACTCTATTTCCATTCGTTATCTGGCATCGAAATGATCGTTACAGTGCGCCACATATTCTAGAAGTCAAGTTGAGAGTTTATTTGCTCAGACTTTTTTCTTTTCAAAACGTACAAACGTAAAAACTGCACTGAAACTCGTATTTGCCGTAGTCCAAATGAATCTCCAATTATCTTAATCGCTTTGTGAAGAAACAGGTAACGAAATGTTACAAAACTGGTAAACTATATGTACATAATATTGCATTGTGTAATAGTTCTCTTGCTATGCCATAAGAAAAAATGCAAATTAATTAATTACATTAAATAGTGTTTTGCAATTTCAATCATATAGCATGTATGTACGTATTTAAATAAGATACCTTCACAAATAATTTATCTGGTGGATTATGTTAAGTTATAATTACATTATTAAGATTTTCTGTTCTTTGTTATCTTAATTTCGTGAATTAAAAATACAGAATAAGTTGAATAAATTGGTTCAATGTCTGATAACTCTTTTGTAAATTTCTTAGTTAAATCCAATCTTTCGATATTCCAAATATTCGAATCGGCCCTACGCCAGTTTCATTCGGGTAACTGGATTTCTGTAATAGTCTCACTTGCCCCAGGTTGCCGGGTCTGGACCCAAAAGCGACATACAAATTTGTAATGTTTGGAATAGCACTGTGACGAGGAAATGGATCATGAGGTGATTCTAACGACAATGCCTCCCTTCACTGTCCCACTGGACTTCTGAATGAACAACAGCCACAAAAAACCGGAGCGGTGTTCACAGAGTTACTTCCAAGTGCGACAGTGATATGTTTTCCTGTGCTGCTCGACTACTTTAGTGGATCCTAGTCACTGCGGAAGCAAAGCGATAAACAATTAGTCTTAAGTGCCTGTGAATGTTGAATGGTGTGGCAAAAGTTGAGCTTTGCAAGTAATGAAGTATGAACGACAAAATATAGGTTAATTCAGGAGAAAATATGAAAACAATATGTGCTTTAAAATATTATATTGCTGAAATAGTAATGTGTCAATTCTAATCGCATATTAAATGCACGCCAATGTAACTGCTACTAACATTAAACATGTAAAAATGGAAACCAGTGTCAAGATATCTGTGGTTCATATCTTCGATACTAATAAAACTGAATTCAAGCACTTGTAACCGACATCTATACCACAAAAAGGAGTGTATGAATAAATAATAATTTTTTGTATGCTCTTCTTCAGGATTGTCCCAGTGTCCCTGCAAATCAGATGTTCTTACCCGCCTTTGCATTTGTCCCCGTTCATGATTTCAGACAGTGTATATACAAAGTCAAACACCAAATGACCGTTTTCATTTTTTTTATTCTTATGATTAGTTAATAATTATTATAACAAATCTATATTAATGTTCTCTCACTCTACAATGCTTAATAAATAGTTATTTCCACTAATATTGCAATCGCTGTGTTGTATTACTAAAGCAAAAGGGGTTCAACATTAAGAACATTTTACACGGTTATCAGTTTCCATCGTTTTACATCATGTACAGAAAATAGACGAAAAACTGATGTTCGTTTCCAAGTGGTTTTGTCCGGTTCTGGATTAACGCGATCTAGCGTTTCATGGTCATTTAGTTTTCTGCACAGAATTGTGATGACAATATTTCCTCTAGACACTGCAAAAAGCGCTAAAAATCAAAAATCTGAACTTCACGTCTGCCGTTATAAATTAAATTAGGTTATTTTAGGATTGAGCATAGAACTATGCGACATTAGAACACACAACATAATTTATTTCTTCACTTCATATTCAGTACATAAGAACGCTCTCAAAACTGCACAAGAGAAATATATGACACCACACGCATATCAAACGAGAAACAGTTCCGGAAAGTTGCGCCAGGAGCGCGGTAGTCAAACTAAACGGAATCTGAACCGAAAAATGAAGCATATTTCATTTTTCTATACAAACTATATCTTGTCAAGCCAGTTCTTTTTCTGTAACGATGAAAAATGATTATTTTTTTTAATTTCCTTGTGTAATGCGCTTTACAGCTACATCAAACATTTTCACTATATGGATAATGGTACCATGTTGCTATGGGTACCTCCAAAACAGCAACTAAGGTACAGCAAACTAAATGATCATAAGAGAAAAAGTGTGAAAACAGCAAAAAAGAAATTAAATTTTCTAACTTCAGTGCAGTAACTATCCAACACCGCTGGGTAAGTATTTTCACAATGGATTTAAATCATGCGTTTCTAAAAACACAGTTATATCAATTAAATAAGTAGTAAATATTCCTTCCTCCTAGATAATAGTTTTCTAAGTTTCTATGTTATTATCTATTAATAAGAGTAGTTTTTCTGGAAACTAGAATCGTTTGGTATTTTTCTTTCTGTGGGTCTAATTCAGTCAAAAATGAATTGAAAAGCAAGTATTCACAATTTAAAATTAATAATCATTTTGTAGTGATGTATAATTATTCAATTATGAAGTTGGTTCTGTGAGCTCCATATTTCAAAACTGAATTTTAAATTTAAAATTTTGAAATAATTATTGATAATGTTAATCTCTCATATTTAAAAAATATGTTTAAGATACCAGCTCATGATTTCTTCAAATAAAGCGTTTTTCTTCATCTTAGAAAAATGTTCAGTGACGTTAACTAATATATTTATATCATTAAAATATCGTTTTCGATTGTCGGTACTGACTCTATAAAGGTATACATAATCGCATAGAAATATAAATTTTATATTTATTTTTTTCATACATTTTCTCCTCAAGATGGAAATATTTTCCAAAACATGATACATAATAACAGCAAAATGTAATACATTGATATAAAACTTATTTTATAATACTTTTCGGTCCTTAAAATAAAGGACCCAACACAGTCGAACAAAATGTACTTTGGAAAAAGACAGTGGTAGTATTCCTACGAAGATAATTTTGCAAACTCTACGTGGATGGCATTTTCACGTTAATCAAAGAGTGCACAGTATAAAGGAATGATATAAAAGTACCCAGTCAACAGAGCTGTAGAAATAAATCCTTCTAATTGAAACATAAACTAGGTAACAGCTGAGAGTTTAACAGAGCTCTCACTACTAAAGGTTCAATCAATACACCTTACTATCGATAATAACTCAATTACAAATGTGGAAGAAACACTCCCCGCAAATCTGAAAGAATAAATTCAAGGTAGTATAATATCTACTCCTGCATTTTTAAACAATGTGCTTATTATTTAAAATTTAATGATACTCGGAAGCTTACTTCTATTTACTACGAAATCACGCCGGTAGAGGTGGCTCGGGCAACAAATAATGTCACTGAAGTCCCTCTGACCGGGAGGTTCTAGGTTGGAGTCCCGACGGTGGCAGGTTTTTCGACAACAGCCAGACATCTAGGTCGCGTTCTGTCGCTGAAGGAGGATTCTTGTGGCCGGCTACTCTGAACAGTAGTTTTGCGTGGTTTCTCGGACCAATACTAGGCGAATGCCAAAGCAATACTCTACCAAACGGGCGCGATCTTTCCTTCTCATTCCTTGTATCACACCTCCTACACACACTTACACTAACATGCACTACACTACCACACATGTCGGGAGACCAATCGGGAGCTTAGAGCTTGTCCCGGCTGGGACGGTGTCCCACTGGTGGGAGATATGTAGTAGGGAAGAACCCCACTAGCCAACGGTAGGTCACCGCCAGATATCCCCATCCAGCGGGCAAGATCACCCCCCTGCGAAAAAACATACACTAAACTTACGGGGCTAATGATCTTACCCGTTGACGTGCCCGGAATCACTAGTAGTAATGAATCACTACTCATAGTTTAAAAGTAGGTCTATGCCAGAAGACACTACACGAACGCCCTGGAATACTGATAGGAACAGTAATACTCATTCATTCATAAGGGGTCAAAGACAGGGGCTTTGGGTTATTTCAGAACCCTTGATATTGCCCAACGAGTTAGAACATAATACATAGAGTGGCTGAAGCGCCTCCACCATCTTTCAGCAAACTGAAGCCATGTTTTTGCAGTCAAAGCAACGCCCTATGAAGAAACAGAGTAGTCTAGTATTTCGTTTAGCGCCGGCCGAGGCCATGTGGGCGCGCGCCGCTCGTAATAGAAATCCTCTTACTCTGCACTCAAAAAGTGACCTATTATTTAAAAGCAGAATCGCATTATGTAAGGATAAGGCGTAGAGAAGTTTAGAAACACGTTGTTTCTTGCATCGGTTAGTGACATAAGTATCAAAGCTGTTGAAATGTTATTGAAGTTAGCATAACTTCTGAAGTGAATGTTATTGCGATAAGAAGTAAACAAACGGATCACAAATAAGGCAACCGCCTTGAACACGAAAAATTATATGTATGTGTGTATGTGTGTGTGTATGTGTAAGTGTAAGGGTATGTGTATGTGTGTATGTGTGTGTGTTTTTTGATGACTTCTGTTTTTACAGTTACATGCAGAACATACTGAAGGCGTAGTGGATATTGTTGTTCTAACCACTAATATATCTTAAATACACCTATGCGAAAAGACAATGATATATAAAAATAAGATCTGACACACCACGTCAATTCAATACAACAGTCCTACACATCAGCATGAGGTACCTCTCATGTTTGCAAAAAAAAAAAAAAAACTTTGTGACCTCTAGTTCGGCGAGCGGCCACCAAGCGCGCTGACTCCACAGAGTCAAACACTCCGTGTTGTATATTCTAGCTCGTCGATATTGCCTCAGAGCCCCAGCTACCGCCAGGGCCCCAGGCTCCGAATCCCAACCTCCACCACCACGGCTCCCTACCGCGCCAGCGCTCGCGCACGCGCGTGCTCGAACAAGACGGGGGAACCACGGTGAGTAAAGCAGGCGGAACGTGTCTCCCCTCAGTCTCGCGCATGCGCACTCGGGGGGAGGTTCCTCCCGTCCGCCGACGAATCAACGCGCGCCTCCTCTCGTTCGCAGACGAATGCGGTGGTGGATCTCGGCGCTGGCGCTGGCGCTGGCGCTAGTGTTGGCGGAGCTGGTGGGGAGCGCGGTCGCGGCAGAGGCAATGGTCGCAAGTGGTGGAAATGTCGGGAATGTGGGCCGGGGTGGAGTCAAGGGCGGTGTAAGTCTCGAGAACACAGACCGGGGTGGGGTCATCAGTAACGTAGATGTCGGTAAAATCGCAAAAGAGCACCAAGATGAGATAACGAGTGGTCTAAATGTCGGGAAAGTGGACCCCGGGATCACGGCTGGAGCAAGTCTCGGGAACATAGACCAGGGTGGGGTCCTCGGTAACGTAGATGTCGGGAAAGAGCAACAAGATGAGGAGCAACAAGATGAGATTACGAGCGGTGGAAATGTCGGGAAAGTGAAGCGGGAAAGCGTCGCAGGTGGAGTAGATGTCGGGAAAGTAGTCTGGGATGGGACTTCGGGTAGTGTACATCTCGGGAAAGTAGTCCGGGGTGGGATAACGGGTGGTGCAGATGTCGGGAAAACGGACCGAGAAGAGATTACACGTGGTGTAGATCTCGGAAAAGTAGACCAGGATGGGATCGTGGGCGGCGTAGTTGTCGGCGGGGACGCAGATGGTGTGGATGACGGGAAAGGGGGGCGGGTCCAGGCCACGGGCGGCATACACGCGAGGAAAGCGGACCAGGCCGGAGTCGCGAGAGATGCAGACGCGGGGCGAGCGATCCGGGTTGGGATGGACGCCGGCAAGATGCTGGAGATGGAAGTCGACCGGTGGATCGCAGAGTGGATGGCGGGCGAGGACTGGCAGGAGCAGGGGAGCAGAGGGAGCAGGAGGAGGAAGACAAGGAAGGCCGAAGACAGGAGGGCCGAGGACAGGAGGGCCGAAGACAGGAGGGCCGAGGATGGGAGGGCCGAGGACGGGAGGGCCGAGGACGGGAGGGCCAAGGACGGGAGGGCCGAGGACGGGAGGGCCGAGAACGGGAGGGCCGAGGACGGGAGGGCCGAGGACGGGAGGGCCGAGGACGGGAGGGCCGAGGACGGGAGGGCCGAGGACAGGAGGCCCGAGGACAGGAGGGCCGAGGACGGGAGGGCCGAGGACAGGAGGGCCGAGGACAGGAGGGCCGAAGACAGGAGGGCCGAGGACGGGAGGGCCGAGGACGGGAGGGCCGAGGACGGGAGGGCCGAGGACGGGAGGGCCGAGGACGGGAGGGCCGAGGACGGGAGGGCCGAGGACGGGAGGGCCGAGGACGGGAGGGCCGAGGACGGGAGGGCCGAGGACGGGAGGGCCGAGGACGGGAGGGCCGAGGACGGGAGGGCCGAGGACGGGAGGGCCGAGGACGGGAGGGCCGAGGACGGGAGGGCCGAGGACGGGAGGGCCGAGGACGGGAGGGCCGAGGACGGGAGGGCCGAGGACGGGAGGGCCGAGGACGGGAGGGCCGAGGACGGGAGGGCCGAGGACGGGAGGGCCGAGGACGGGAGGGCCGAGGACGGGAGGGCCGAGGACGGGAGGGCCGAGGACGGGAGGGCCGAGGACGGGAGGGCCGAGGACGGGAGGGCCGAGGACGGGAGGGCCGAGGACGGGAGGGCCGAGGAGGGCGCCGCGGAGTCGGAAAGCGCGGACGAGAGCCGGATCGGGGTGGGGCTAGGCAGCGAGTTCCGCCCGTGGGGCGGGGCAGCGGCTGGAAGCAGCTGGCGCAGGGTGGGCGTGGTCAAAGGCGGGAGATCCCAAGCGAACATTGACGAAGAAGAGGGCAGGAGTGGGGGCGGGGACGCGAGAGACGGTGAGGACAAGGTCGAGGAGGCGGCCAGCGGCCAGAGCCGAGGTGGGGGCGTGGGCGAAGATGAGGACAGAGACGGGGGCGAGGGCGTGGGCTTGGCCGCCGCGAGCGGGAACGCGAGCGAGGGCGGCTGGTGCGCGTGGACGCCGTGGCGCGGGCTGTGCGAGGGCCGCGGCGGGGCCTTCCTCACGCGCCTGCACCGCCCCGACGTCACGTGCGTGTCGCTCACGCGCTGCGACCTGCGCGCGCTGCGCCCCGAGCACTGGCGCCGCCTCCAAGGGCTGCGCGCGCTGCAGCTGCGCGACTGCGTGCTGCGCCCCGCCCCCACCCCCTCCTCCTCCTCCTCCTCCTCGCCCGACGAGGACGAGGGCGAAGACGGCGACGTGGCGTGGGCGGCGTGGCTGGCGCGCCTGCTGGAGAGGCTGCCCGAGCTGAGCAGCCTGCTGGTGGCGCGCGCGGATCTCGGCGACGACGTCTTCCTGCTGGCGCGCGGCGCCGCCGCCTCCCTCGTCGCGCTCGACCTCAGGTGCGGCGCGCGCGCCGGGGTTTAACTGAGGGTTTATTTTTTTATTAACGTGGCGCGTCAGGGGCCGTCTTCGCGATGGCCATTCGCGCGTCTTTCTCGGTCGCGACGCGACGCGACGCGACACATCGAACTGCTTGATTCGGCTCAACAGAAAGGGAGAAAAATAGTTGCGCATACTTCCTCGCATTACTTGTAATGTTCACTCAAAATTGTGCCAAACCTGTTGAATAAAAAAAAACTTCCGTGTTATCATTTACAGAGATCATTGCGGTAGTTTCCCGTGTTTTTGTCCTGCCTACACCAGGTGAACGCTGGAGCAGTATGCTAACAAACGGGACATGCGATCGATCACGCGACATCTAGCGGCACGACCGAGAATGACGAGACATGCCGTGAGATATTTCATCGTGAAGACAGCCCTTGACGCGCCACGTTATAAAAGCCCAAGAATACCTCCGTTCTCACATTAGTGCTTCAGGGTGAGATTTCATGCTACGTCCATTGCCCCATGAGTGTGGTAGTACAAGTGTAGTAAGCGTTTCTTATTGCAGAAAGTGGCGATGATCTTTCCTGCGCTGGATGGCGAGATCCGACGCTGACTTACACGTGGAATTGATTGATTGTTAGGTGATTCCGATAACGTCAACTACTAATATCGTTAGTCCCGCACGTGTAGTGCGTGTTTTATCATCAGCCTCGCCTGGATAGCAAGAACCGACGTTAACCTACACGTCGGCTACCGCGATTTTCCTCAGGCCACCCCAGCCGGGACAAGGTCTAAGTTTCCGACTGCTCTCCCATCGATAGTTAAGGCACTTCAAGTAAGGGGGATTAAAAAACGAAAGGCAAATTACATACATCGCGCGTATACGGTGGCGTTAAGGTACTGCTCCAGCTTTCACCTGGTGTCGACAGGAAAAAAACTGGGGAAACTACAACAATACCCTCTCCAAACGATGACACGTAATTTGTTTTTAAACGTTGTGGCATAATTTCGAGTGAACTTAACAAATAATGCGAGGAAGTATGTGCTAGTTTGTTCTTTGGGTTGAGTCGTTGGGCCGCTGGCGCACGCGCAGGTGGAACGGCGTGCGGCGCGTGGGCGCGCGGTCGCTGCGCGGGCTGCCCCTGCTGGAGCGCCTGGACCTGCGCCACAACGCCATCGCCACGCTGGAGCCCGGCGCCTTCGCCCAGCTGCGCAGCCTGCGCCGCCTCGACCTGGCGCACAACCGGCTCGCGCTGCCGCACCACCCGGCGCTTCTCCTGCTGCGCCCGCCGCTGCCCGACGACCCGGCCGCCGCCGCCGCTGCCGCCGCGCGCACCGTCTGCTCGGTGTGCATCGGGCGCAGCCGCAAACGGCGCCGTCCCAACAGACTCCCGCGCCACACGTAAGCAGCTGCTGATCCTTTGCAACATGCCCCGGCGGCGCCACTCAGCGGCGCCACCCAGTGATACCACTCGGCGGCGCCACCCAGCGACGCCTCCCGGTGGCACCACTCGGTGGCACCACTCGGCGGCGCCACCCACTATGCCACTCGGTGGCGCCACCCTGCGACGCCTCCCGTTGGCACCACTCGGCGGCGCCACTCAGCGGCGCCACCCAGTGATGCCACTCGGCGGCACCACTTGGTGAAGCGACTCGGCGGCGCCACCCGGCGGTGCCACTAGTTGCCGCAACTCAGTGGCCCTACTCGTTTATGATTCCGGGTGGCGCCACTACTTCTTTTCTAAGCGTTGGATTAAATGGAGGTAGTCACAGGAGGGCCGCAGTGGCATTGCTGTGACGGTTTGTAGTGCACTTCAACCACCAGTGGCTCTACCGAATGGCCTTGCGTTGATTTAAATCGGTGGTGTCCAAATTGCCCCATACTTTATCGTATTGTTGATTTCGTCACTTTAACCCGGCTGCTATGAAACGGAGAGGTTTAATGAACCATGCGTGATATCAGGCAAGAGAAAGCTAAATGCAGTTAAACACATTGGAATGATTTTGAATTTTTAAATTGACTACTAAAAAATAATTCTTAAATCTACACTTGAACCTATATATTAAGGGAGTGTTGACTCCGACAGGGCGCGTGCGCTAGGCGCGCTATATTCTCGTTCGATGTAGATGTAAGGGACATTATCTTTTGGACAAAAGCTTATTGTTCGGGCCACAACAAATGGCACAGCGGGCCTCCAGTTGGACAATCCTGATTTAAATGGATGTATTCGCACGAAAGCTGCCGTATCGCTGCTGTCCGTGTGGCTTCCGGTGCTCGAAAAGCGTTGGTCTAAATGGAGGATGCACATCAAATCGACTCCGACCAGATTCAGATTGTTTCCGATCAACTCGTTTCCGATCAACTCGTTTCCGATCAACTCGTTTCCGATCAACTCGTTTCCGATCAACTCGTTTCCGATCAACTCGTTTCCGATCAACTCGTATCCGATCAACTCGTTTCCGATCAACTCGTTTCCGATCAACTCGTTTCCGATCAACTCGTTTCCGATCAACTCGTTTCCGATCAACTCGTTTCCGATCAACTCGTTTCCGATCAACTCGTTTCCGATCAACTCGTTTCCGATCAACTCGTTTCCGATCAACTCGTTTCCGATCAACTCGTTTCCGATCAACTCGTTTCCGATCAACTCGTTTCCGATCAACTCGTTTCCGATCAACTCGTTTCCGATCAACTCGTTTCCGATCAACTCGTTTCCGATCAACTCGTTTCCGATCAACTCGTTTCCGATCAACTCGTTTCCGATCAACTCGTTTCCGATCAACTCGTTTCCGATCAACCCCCTTCAGATCAACCCCCTTCCGATTAACCCCCTTCCGATCAACCCCCTTCCGATCAACCCGCATGCGAACAACCCGCTTCCGATCAACCCGCTTCCGATCAACCCGCTTCCGATCAACCCGCTTCCGATCAACCCGCTTCCGCTCAGACTGTTACCGTCTAGACTGTTTCGGACCCGTTCCCAAGTGCTCGGCGCCGCAGGTGCTCGGCGCAGACGCGGACGGCGTGCGCGGCGGGCGCGGAGGCGGACGTGGCGCTGTGGCGCGACCTGGCGCAAAGCCGCGGGGCGGACGCGCCCGCCGTGGCGCTGCGCCTGGTGGGCAACCCGGTGTGCGAGCGCCTGCCGGCGGCCAACGGCTCCACCGCGTCTCCCGCCCAGTGGGATTTCTCGTCGCCGCCACCGCCACCGCCGCCGGACCGCAACCTGAGCGCTGCCGCCGCCGCCGCCATTGCCGGGTGCCGCGTGCCGGCGCCCGGGCGCTGCGACGACCACGCGCGCCGCAACCGCTTCCTGCTCGACGCCTGCCGCACCCAACAGGTGCCTTCTTTTCTTGTCAGTTGCTACTCGCGTATTCGTATGCTTATGTAAGTGTGCACACATTGATTCTTCTAATCGGGTATTCAAGTGCGAGGGCGGGAGCGAGGAGGATGGCGGGAGATGGCAAAGACGGAAAAAGGGGCGGGGCGAAGACTGGGCTCGTTGTCAATGAGGCCTGCTAGTTTGATTCCGACACCGTCAACTGTAAAGGTCCCGTAAATGCACGTTTATTATCGCTTGAGGTCGCGATGATATTTTCCCTGATGAACGGGGTGATCCTGCGCCGATCTGCATCGACCTGGTGCGGATGAGAAGGCGGGGATGGTGGAGAGGATGAAGGGAAGGCTATGTGGAGGGGAATGCAGAGATGGTGTGTGGAAAAAATGCAGGGATTGTTGGGGTGGTGTGTGGAGGAAATGGCGGAGACGGTGTATGGAGGGGATAGTGGAGACGGTGTGTGGAGGGGGGTAGAAGGGACGCGTGTGCAAAGGATGGAGGGGACGGTGTGTTGAGGGGGTGGAAAAGACATGTGTCCAAAGGATGGAGGGGACGGTGTGTTGAGGGGGTGGAAAGATATGTGTCCAAAGGATGGAGGGGACGGTGTGTTGAGGGGGTGGAAAGGACATGTGTCCAAAGGATGGAGGGGACGGTGTGTTGAGGGGGTGGAAAGATATGTGTCCAAAGGATGGAGGGGACGGTGTGTTGAGGGGGTGGAAAGATATGTGTCCAAAGGATGAGGGGACGGTGTGTTGAGGTGGTGGGAGGGACGGTGTGTGCAAAGGATGGAGGGGACGGTGTGTGGAGGGGGTGGAAAGGACATGTGTCCAAAGGATGGAGGGGACGGTGTGTTGAGGGGGTTGAAGGGCCGGTGTGTGCAAAGGATGGAAGGGACGGTATGTTGAGGGGGTGGAGGGGACGGTGTGTGGAGAGGACGGTGTGTTGAGGGGGTGCAAGGGCCGGTGTGTGCAAAGGATGGAGAGTGTGGCGTGTGCCGGAGGAGGGCGGCGCGTGGGCGGAGGTGGCGCCGCCGGACGCGGAGGGGGCGTGGCTGGCCGAGCTGCGCAACCCGGCGTCCAAGGCCTACGCCACCGTGTGGGACCGCGTGCTGGAGCTGCGCAGCATCGAGCGCCAGCGACGGCGCCAGCTGCGCCCGCGCGCCCTGCGCCCACACGAACAGTACTACGACGCCGAGGACTTCGCCGGCCGCCGTGAGTGCCTGCCGACTCGTCGAGCTCTCTATTGCGTAGCGTAACCCAGGTGCAACAGAACGTTTTTGAGGACATAAACGCATTGTAACGATATAAGTATGAACTAGTTTATATTACACGTGATGTATATCGTAAGTTAATGCCACCCTATGTATTGTTAAGCTACAAACGCGATAAGATAACGAGTTCAAGTAATAGTAATGTACAGTAAATTTGAAAAGAACAATCATGAGCTGAGGAGCGAATGGAAAGAAGAGAGTGAGACGAAGGGGAGACAGTGAGAACACAGACAGGACAAGAGGAAGAAGAAAACGCATCATAAGAGTCGATCTCAAATACGAACATAGAAAATAGACACGAAATCATATTGCCTGCGTGTTCTGTCATTTTTCCTCCATAATTTGGGCGCAGACTATTTTTTTTTTTTCAATTTCTATATCTAAAATGGGATTCACCTCTATTTTGTTACGAGCGACGGCGATGCCTGGGGTGGTGTTGGTTGGGGCAAGCGGGGTGTTAAGAGGGGCGAGCGGGCCAGGTGAGAAGAGCGAGGAAGTGACAAGGCGGACTCCAGTGATGTGGGGGTGGGCTAGGGAGGTGGGAACGTCAAGGGAGTGGCAGCGAAGTCTGGAGTGGTGTTGGTTGGGGCAAGCGGAGTGTTACGAGAGGCGAGGGCCAGGTGACAAGAGCATGGCGAACTGGAATGATGTGGGGGGTGGGCGAGGGAGGTGGGGACGTCAAGGGAGCGTCGGCGAGGCCTGGGGTGGTGGTGGTGGTGGCCAGCGGTGTGCTGAGAGAGGGGCGTGTCTCCCATGCGCAGCCGTGCAACCTCTGTGGCAGCGGCCGCGAGCGCAGCCGCCCTCCAAGGACCGCACGCCCATATCCTACGCAGAGTACAAGGCCATCCTGTTGAAGGACTACCTCGATCGCATGGTGCAGTGGGGGTTCTTGAGTGAGTACCGATTGCTTGTTATTGAACCTAATCTTCAGCGAACATTAACGAATCTTTAGCATCATGGGAAAGAATCTTTACCGTCCTTGCTATTGAGTCTAATATTTAGCGAACATGAACGAATCTTTAGCGTCATGGGAACGAATCTTTAGCGTCATGGGAACGAATCTTTAGCGTCATGGTAACTAATCTTTAGCGTCATGGTAACGAATCTTTGGCGTCCTTGCTATTGAGCCTAATCTTTAGCGAACATTAACGAATCTTTAGAATCATGGGAAATGTTTGGAATACTGAACGAAATCGTCTCGTGGTAAACACTATTAAAAGTGAATTGTGAGTTTTCTTCAATATAAAACACATACTAGTTGTACTGAATTCAAAGATGCCACCGTAAGTAATCAATCTGTATTAAAAACAGTGGCATCAAATGCTAAATATATTTTAAAAAAAATAGATTGTAAACTGTTTTTCAGTTCCAGTAACATTTATGAGCACATAAAAAAATAAAAAGTTGTCCGGTTCTTTTTTTGAACACATCTGCCAACACTAGCGCCAAGTTGATCATGCAAGAAGAGAATACTATACAGACGGCTCAATACTGGACGCGGTCAGCGAGGACGGGAATAAACGTGCAAGACAATGTTTTTCAGAGGCTTTAGATTCTGTTCCTGACTGACAGATACTGATTTTCTGTAACTATTCCACTCATGAAATTACGACCAACAGTGTTTAACTACACATTCAAATATCCCAATCACGACCTCAAAACCTCACGACGGTGTACCTGAAAAAGTTTATTGCTTTTTCTATCCGATTTTTCTTACAGCTTCTTCTTGCTCGACAATCATAAACTGACTCATCTATCTTAGGGGCGGTATTGTACATCGATCGCTATGTCGATGGCCCATAAGCAGCGTATGCTCTGTAATAACCTCTTGGATTTTAACATAGCTTTCAGTTATTTTCAATATTTGGCCAATTTTGAAACTGTTGGATATAATTTAATTCGTGGAATAGTCCTATTAAATACCACTCGTGCTTTGGAAATTCGCAAATAACTCCCCTCTTGCTTGGCGAGTCGGAATTTATCGACAATTTTCAAAGCACTCGTGGTATTACCTAAGATAATCCCTGAGTCATTTTCTTATTTTCTTTTCGAGAAATATCATAATTGATGCATTCGTTTTAATAGAGATTGCTTGACTCATCTTAAATGTATTGAGATTATTCACGTCAAGTTTTTTTACGGTACTATCCTTACACCTATTTTACGGCACATTCAAAATCTATTTCATATCAGAGAAATGAATGAGGTAGAAAAGAATCTTTCTTGTCAAAATTAAATAGATTTCGATAGGGACATTTTAAAAAAATGCGTTCAATAACCATAAAAATAGCCATAAAAAAGCAATGTTATCTCCTTTATGACTTTACAAAAAAGAACAAAAATTAAAATATATTTACACGTTACAATTTGTGCAACTATATATACAGTATGTTGCTCTGTGAGTTTCTCAATACACTCAGCACACACATTACTGTTCCCAAAAATGATTAGATAAAAACTGCATTATTTAAATTCCGAAAATTTGGTCAAATATTGAGAGAATTCACTTCTGACGGAACCAAGATGTTCGAGCGACATCCAAAAATTTCGGTTTGGTGATTTTATTCTCCGACTTCTCAATAAATTGATTATTCAGAACAGAATTTCCCCATCAAAGTTTAAACTCAAAAAAACGGAATTATAATCTGAAGACAGTATTTGTTCAAACTTTCTCTCTTTCTAACATCACTTTCTCAATTCATACGTATTAAAGATTCTTCGACTGCGAAACTTTCGGCAAGTGGAAACTTAATTGCCAACCGTCTTCTATTTATAATGAACAACTTAATTTTTTGTGCAAATATAATAAATGTATATCAGTAATCATTCCGAGTATTACAAGTCCCTAATAACTAATATTGCAAAATGTTTAATGTAGTTTAAATATTAAATATACCATGTTAGCAAAACGTTCTATTTGCGAACGTTGCTGCCTTATGAGATTGTGCTATTTTCAAATGTCCTTTTTCTCGTATGTAAGTTGGCAACTATTTCTGATGCACAGACAGGGAGGAGCTGCAACTGGAGAACGATATGGATACGTCGGAGGCGCTGTTACTGAGCAAGTCTAAGGTAGGCTGGCACCAGTGGGTAGTGGGATAAGGCAGCTGTCTACTCCCTCTCCAACCGACTCCCTCTCCAACCGACTCCCTCTCCAACCGACTCCCTCTCCAACCGACTCCCTCTCCAACCGACTCCCTCTCCAACCGTCTCCCTCTGTCCATATCCCTGTCTGTCTCCGTCTCTCTGTCGCTGTCCCTCGCTTTCCCAGTCTCTCTCTGCCTCTCCGAGTCACGGCAAAGCTCTAATTTATTCTTTAATTTTTTCCTTGGGATAGGGCGCTTAAAATGGCGTACATCTCATTTTATTTGAGCTCTCTCAACTTTGGAAATTTGCTAAAGATACAAATAATGCGAGATAGTATGTACTATTGTAACACCAGTTGTATTTCACATGAACTTAGTGTGGGTTGCTTGTTAATATACTTTTAATTAAGTTACAAAACACCAGAAGGTTTTTGAACATGTGCACCTAACATCTAAACAATTTCCTTCAATTCCATGTATTTGCATGCTTAAATGACTCTAATTGTTCATTCCCCTCTGAGGTTTGATGATTTAATTTCCACCTTGACGTGACTGTAGTTTCACTACAGTTCATGGCCTGATGAAACTTCAGAGCAAGCATGAAAATCAATTATCTCAAATACATATTAATCATCGAACAATACAAGCAATTCTAGTTACCACTGGCAGACAAATACTGAACATTTACTGTAGTTGCATATTTTCTTGAGTATCAAATCCCTACCCCCAATTGTTTGACCAACATTAGTCGAATTAAGAATAAATGAAAGCAACTAATGTTGACTAAATCTGATACCACAAATACTACACATACCATAAATATTAATGCCACAAAAATACCCCGTGGAATAGAAAATATTTTGCATCTAAAAACGAACTTCGTATTTGATATAATAATCCTGTCTCTAAAGTAACCTAACCTCCTGGTCCTCTCCCATGTAGCAAAATGAGGGCTTAAGGAAACTTGGGTGGATGTATTGTCTGGCTCCCGAATCTGACAGAGCTTCACGAAATTCCTCACGAATTTGTGATCATCAAAGACATGATGTGATCATCAAAGAAATGATGTAAATCCGTTAACTTAAGAGTTCACACATACATCTTATACGTGTACGTTTATGTCAGAATTCTACCGAACACCAATCAGAGAGAAGCTTTAGAAAAACCAATGACCACCAAAATCTACGTGAAGCAAATAGAAGGGCGATTTCAGATTGCGTTAAAGTAGTTAACTGTGAATAGGATTATTTCTTTATAAATTGTCTTTGTTATGTCATTTTATCATTAAATAATGAACTAGTTTGGGGAACAGTTTTGGTGCGACGGGTTGTGAATTGAAAGTAAGAATTTATGCAACTTTTCTTATGACAAACTTGACATGGAAAAATTATTACATCCAACGAATTATTTGTGAATACGATAGAGATAATCATTGCTTATACAATAAAGTAAATGCGAGCACTAATACGACAGCTACTCGCAGGGAGGGCTCTTTGAGTATCGTATCCGACTTCAGCCAATGAGCTTCGGCATCAGAGGCACAATATTAGCGGGAATTTTAAATGCAGACAGTTATTAAAATAATACCTTGTTAGAGGCATTGAAACAGATTTATGAAGCATTTCTTTTAAATAATGCATCATATACACCTTTATCGTTATATTTTTGGTTGGCTACCGTTGAAAATTGTCACTTTGTACCACTTTCAAAATATTTCTCAAGGTTTCTCTCGCTCCCCATGCAATATGGCGGCCGAGGGCCGATCTGGCTTTTCAAACAAAGTGCCCGCGCTATGGTCACGTGGTTCGTGATGAAAACAGGTGTTGAGCAGAACGAGCAAAAATCGGCGCGCCGCAGGAACTCACCTATATATTTCCACTATGGCTATTTGCATGTAACAAAGACTAAAATCGATAGGAAAGTTGAAGAAATCCTACAAACAAATAAATCAACCGTCAATACGTTGAATTTTCATTGGTTCAGGCGAAACTTACGTTCGTCATTAAGAACGTTCGTTTTTACGTGTAAATTTTACTTCCAAGTTTACAGTATAAGGTTACGGTTATGTTCCAGGTAGAAATGCAGTTTGTGAACGAATCGATCACGAGAGCTATTTATTCCGAGAATGAATCACTCGCGGCGTTGCCACACTGTGCGCGGCCGAAGCACGTTCCCGCGGAAAGTGTCGCTTCGGTGCGTAGTTTCAAGTTAAGGGCGAGGCTCATGCATTCGGCCTTCGCGTTATTATAAAACATCCTTGTGTCTGTAAAACGCAAAATTACCAACACTTTATGCGAATACTCAGTTTAAAAATTATTAGGCGTGTTCTTAATGTTTTCCAGGAAAGCCGTCATTTTTTGCCTCCAGTTTACCCCTCAAGTTTTTTCCTCCACAAATAGAGGGGAAAACTGTTCCAAAGGTGCCAAGAACGGCAATGTCCTCTTAACAACACTCCAATCATTTTTGATACACACAGATAAAGACACAGAAACAAAGAAATATTCCCTTCTCGGGGGTTCCCCTCCAGATCCGTTTGTTTTTTGGGTCCGCGCGCGTGAACGAATCTTATCACAAACTGCATTTCAGACTAGTTGGAATTGTGAATGAGGCCATTTATCTGTAATATAAAGAAGTGTTGCCAGATTAGGAGTCTTCCCAGATTTAGGGTTTTGGAGAGGGTGCCTTTAGTGTAGGGGGCAAATTTATTCGGCGGTTTTCGTTATTTCAAGTTTTTTTTTTAATATACCCCATTATTATTGCAGGTATATTTATTGAAATATAACTAAGCGTAGTAAAAGAACATGGGCACATAAAATTATTTGAAGAATTTAAAAAAAATTGGGCGGTGTTTGTCACAACCAGTCACAAGCAAAGATTGGTGGCAACACATTTAATGAAAAGGAACGAACACCGCAATTAACAAATATTGAAAACAACGATTTCGGTTGAAGAAATGTTTTACAAAGAGCTATCATTCTTCTTTTTTAGTCATTACAATGAGTGAGACCAAAATATATTATTTCAGAACTCGTTCTCAGTATGAAACGTCTTAAAACAAAACCAATATAGTGTGAGCTTGATGCACATTATTCCAAAAATAGTTCTTATATAAGTTTTTATGTATCAAAAATATGGATTTTTATTGCAAAATATAAATACCATAAAATTAATAATACTTTTCGTATTTCTTGAATTTCCATACCACCTCATATATTTCAAACACAAAGTGATCAGTTTTTGATTTTTTTTTTATTACATTTTGGTGACTTTTACAGCTCTTCCTATTGTAAAATGATTAAGACCCGCTGGAAACCCTGATGTGAAGGTGCCCCAGGCCGGAGAGGCGGGGAATTCGACGACCAAGAGAGCAGCGCAGGCGCACGCGGCGGAGGAAGTGGAGGGGGAGGACGAGGGCGCGTGGTGGGGGCTGACGCCGTTGGGCGGAGTGACGTTGGTGGCGCTCCTCGTGGCGGGCTTGGCGCTGGCTCACGTGCGACGCATGCGGCGGCGGCGGCGGGCGACGAAACGGAAGTGCAACGGAGAGCAGGTACTGAATCACATCACATCGCCCCGCTCCGCCCCGCCCCTCCCCGCCCCTCCCCGCCCCTCCCCTCCCCGCCCAGCCCCTCCCCGCCCCGCCCAGCCCCGCCCCGCCCCGCCCCGCCTTGCCCCGCCCCGCCCCTCCCCGCCCCGCCCCTCCAAGCCGCGCACCGCCACGGCCCACGCTCCCGCCTTCGCCTCGCCCCACTCCCCGGTCCGCCCCCTCATGCCCTGCCACACCCTTCCCCGCCAAACCCCGACCAGGTCCTTCCCCGCCCCGTTCCGCCACGCACCGCCTCGCAACGCTCAGTCCTGCCACGACCCACGAAGCTTCGCCCACCCTGCCACACTCGGCCCCGCCTCCCCCCCCCCCCCGCCAAGCACCGCCTCGCCACGCCCCGCACCGCCACGCCATACCAATCCACTCTCCACCGCTCTGTCACTCCACTCTCCTCCGTACACCACCACGCCTCGCCCCGACACACCCGGTCCCACCAGTCCCTGCCACGCCACGCCACGCCACGCCACGCCACGCCACGCCACGCCCCCCCCCCCGCCTATCTACTCAATTATCTTTTTATCACAATTCCACGCCACGCCCCTCTCCCCGCCAAACTACTTAAGTATCTTTTTGTCACAATTCCCTGCCCCGCCTTCCCCCTCCCTCATCTTTACACTCGATCATGAAAAACGTAGATAACAGAACCAAATGATGACAAAGTTAGAGAACTACGTCTGATAAGTAAGCCAACATTACGTTCTCATTAAACATGTTAATATTATTTGTATTTTTCCAGGAACAAAATTTTTCATATTCTTTTTTATATCTTTCTACCGATTCCTGAGATATTTATAGTTCAATTGCTTCATTGGATTAATCCATTATCGATTTCCAGGCCGTCTCTATCTTTGAATTCCATTTTAAAATGTCCAGAGCGTTACAATAGTTTCACAGACACCTTCTAAGGGCTCTGGCGCCGTGGAAATTCTTTATTGGCACTCATAAATTGTGAAATATTGCAATATGAAATTAAAATGGTAAAAGTAAGGAAATGCGACGTAATATGAAATAAAATGTGTTTCGACATACGGGGGAAATGTTACATTACGCGTTAGAAATTCCAGAACACCTCACTCGTAATGTAACATTTTTCCTCCTTACGACGTAAATGATTATTTCTGCTTTGTTGTCGCTTGTCTTCAGCTGCAGAAGGCCGGCGCAACGAAGACGGACGCAACTCTTGTGTTAAACGTGGAGCCCGACGAAGAAAGGAAGAGGAGGAGGATACTGCAACTCAAGCGCCTCCTTGCGAGGGTATCGGGCTCAGATGGGCCGACGACTGCAGAGGTCGTGAAGGGAAAGACAGAGGAAAATCAACACCACAAAGAGGAAAAGAGAATGGGTTCCACTGAGCCATCGCCGCCCACAACTCCAAAAGGGTCGGACGTGGCCAAAAGGGCCGTTTAAAAGAGTACGTCAGCGCTCCCTCCGTTTTCTCCGGAAGATAAAGAGAGAAACTTCGCGATTCAGCTGCTGATGAAGTGATTCTTTCCTGAAGGCTTCTGAAAGATGGACAAGTCCGCATCGTTGCGTCTCGTTTTGAAACACCAACGTTAACGCTAGGATGCGACCAAGTGTAAAGCAGCAGATCGCTAGATGACTCTGTTTTCCGAAAAGGTGGATGAGCGTACGTTGTAGAAGCAAGCGAGTTTTGTTTTCTAATCGAAGAGTATTCGTTCTATACCATGTATTTCGGAGGTGCGGAGAAACGTTTGATGTCAGAGGAAACATGAAGTGGTGAAATTAAGGATGATCAAATTTTAAGTAATCCATCAGAAAATGAAAAGGACGGAGAGGTGAAAATTTACTCTTTCGGAATACCTTACACTTTCTTCCGCCATTTTAGTCCATAAGAGAGAAAAAAAACTATACGTGAATGCAATTTGTGTTGCAAAGCATTTATTATAAAGAATTACTGACACAATTAGTTTTTTGTTGAATTTGTTATTTTTCATTACTTTTCATAGCAGATAATTGAATTTTGGCGAACTTCAAATGCTTAATTCGGAAATTACTCTTTCTAATTTATGATAAATGTATATTATTAGATCTGTTTATCCGTAAACGATATTTTTCCGGAAGATAAAACTGCAAAACCTTATGACGTGTGAAGTGTTTCTTCAATAGTGTCCTTTCTGCTTATGTATTTTCGTTTCGGAACAATGTACCTTACACAAATCTCAGATTTTGTGTTGAGTACTTCATTTATGCCATTGACCAGGTAAATCTCAAAAAATTTACGAGACTGAATCAAACTCCCGAATTAATAATTTATTATTAGTAATAGAACACGATTATTTTTCAATACTAATGTAATAAGCGAGAAAGCCCCCGTTTTATTTCAATATATACGGCATTAAGATATTGAAAATAGCCCGTCAGTTAATGCATAGAGAATGCGAACAACGTCAAAGAATACAGTTTGTCAAGGCGACCAGTAAATGAACTATGATCCATGGACGCTAGCATGACAATATTACGGCAAGGGAAGCACAGCCCCTTGTAAAATACAGAGAATATTTGTGTAGGTGGCGGTGTGAGGATAGTAAGGCGAAATTTTGGTATTCAGTTGCTCTCTCTTTCGTCATGCAGTCGCCGAGATCACATCAGTTAAACGATACGATGACCATCAATTATTATTTTAGTGCAAGACGCGAAATTGTGTCCGTTATTTTTCAGCGTTTAAAATGTCCTCAATCTAAAGATGTTAAAAGTAGTATTAAATGCTAAGTGAAATTTGAGATAGAATTTGTACTCGAAACAAATTTTATGTAAGGAAAAAATCGTAAACGTGTCTGGTATTCAACAATTCGTGTTGAACGTAGGCAGTCGCGAGTAGGTACCCACACCCAATACGACGTAGAGAAAGTCGCGAATGCGTGGTAAATTCTTGTAATTTTCATCTAACCAACAACCGATTAATAACACCCCGGTGACATTTTGTAATCATAATTTGACATTGGGCGAGAATACCGTAAAAGGGACGGTAACATTAACAGAAAATAGACAGCATCAAGAGAGAAGATCGGATGGCCGTTTCAATCGGATGACGGTCGAGAAATTAAGGATGGAAGCAAAGATCTGTGTAAGCCATGAACTTTGATTTTTATCTGTACAGGCGGATAATTATGATACGAGAGAAATAATGTCAATTCAATTGAGCTCATTTGAAAAGTGTAAACCAAAAAATGTTAATAAATGTTAAGTTATTTTATTGGAGAAAGGCTGATAATTTATAGTTAGTTGCCAAAACTTTAATAACCATTTTACCAACAGGCCTTCCAGAGATCGCAATTCTGAATAGATTGCCCGTCCACAACAGGTAAGAAGATAGCAAGTTATAGGTCGAAACCCATTAGTAAATGAAAATGAAATCAAAACGATAAACAATTCAGTGTAGGACAAATTTATGAGCACAACAGGACAAATCAACGATAGAAATAGTTATAAATCAATATTATGTGAGATCCAATAGCGAGTCCAGGCAGGAAGCAGTAATAGTCGAAGATTAAATTGATTTAAAGATTAAATAATTTAAATATCAAAGATTTATATAATAGTAATATCATTAGAAGTAGAGATCATTTATAGGTATTTTACAAATTTGTAGTAGGAGTTTATATTACATTGGTGGTTCACCCTATTTTTTTTTATTTCACAATTTCCCTCGTTAGCATCAAGATCCTCAAACTGAGATCCGTGGTACTCTCAGGGACCGCTTACGTTCAACTCTACGTTGACACGGAGTTCAAATTTTGGGTTGAGAATCCTTGTCCCGAATTCTGTAAAGGAAAACAAAAAACTGAATTAAAGAAATAATAAAACAGTACATTTAAAAGATAATTTTACACTTTATCATCACTATTATCTTAATTTCATACTCGGCGCAGGCGATATTACACTTTCTTCTTACCTGTTTTCGTGTTTAATTTCTCTTTCAAGGTTTATTCATTCGTTTCCTTGATTCTAGATGTTTTTCTTCTCCAGCTATCACGCCACAAGAGTTTGTATCAGAAGATCGAAATTTTGGTGAAAAAGGACGTCTTAATGAAACTACACCAGGCAACTTCTGGCATACTAGTTAACGTCGTACAAAGTCTGATAAACTACGAGACCGAGATTTTATTGATAAAATCTGTTGTTTTTTTTAATTACATCTCTAAATAATTTAATGAATTTTTTTGAAAATATGAATAGTTTTCGTGTAGTTTTGAGTGAAATAGAGACCGCTTTTAAATATTCAGTGCTTATTCTACTTGCTTGCTAAACCTAAACACCTAGTTCGTATTCCAGCGTGGTTATGTATTTCCGCGGGTTCAAATAGTTATATAATATTATGTAACAAATAACGCGAGTAAATACGTGCTATTAGTTTCTCTGACAGCATTATTATTTTTAGCGCTCTCCCACATGTGCGCCACGCCTCTGGAAGCTTCAATAATATTAGAGATTTTTTGGGGTCGATTACATAAATGATTACAGTACCGCACAGAAACTATAATCCACTGCAGAGGGAAACGAGAGTGTTAAAAAGAGAGTTCAAGGAACAAACATAGGACATGTTTTATTATTCATTTTAATTATATTATTTTTAAACTTATAGTTAAAACAGTAAATACTGAACGTGATGTATAGTTGAACAGGAGAGAACCTCAAATTAAAAGTAAAACTCATTTAATCAGCATCATTTTAATTATTCAAAAATTTACTCACTACCACTTTCTTGTCGATTTGCACAGCCCATTTTCATTCCAATAAAAATTATTCAAATGGAGCAGTTAGGTGTGAGAGTGGATAAGCTCAAATATGTCATTGGCTGGATATCTCGTATGATTCATTGGAGTCATTCCCGTTCTTCTGCAACAGGATGCGCCACTTAAAGGTACCACAGGCCAATGTCTGAGTACGATAACACATAGAGCTTATCTTATCAGTCACTGCCTATCGGAAACAGAGACGCGTCGCCAGTAGAAGAACGTACTGGAAAGAGCAGGTACGCATTTCTGAACAAGCTGTTCTAGCTAGTGCACGATTCAGCATTTGCATGCATTTCAAATCCGTAACCCAACCTGGGTGACGAGTGTGAATACGATTGACAGAAAGAGAAGGACGGCCAATCTCAAAATATGGCAGACGGGTGCTATTCCCAGTTGGCATCAAATGTTACACACACAGTAAGCATCGTCAGCCTTAGGAGATGCGTTTATTGCGAAACCGACTTTCGTTCGCGTGCTAGTGGCAGTAGGGGAAGATTCCACCAGCAGCAACTTGCGACCATGGGGCAACCGCCTGTTGGCAACTTCCTGAGGGCAGCGGTCCTGCTGAGCCTGTTGTCTGCGACGGTCGCATGCAACCTGTGCCGGACGTGCGTGTGCGGATCCAAAGACGCCTTCTGCGTGTCGCGCACTCTGGGCGACCCGGTGGCCGACTCCAACAACGTCGAGATGCTCTACATCAAGGACTCCAACCTCACCGACGACTTCCTCACCACCTCCGACATCCACCTCGTGCGTAAACTGCACATCATCGACTGCCCGCTGGTCAACGTGAGCAAGTTCGCGTTCGCCAAACTGTACAAGCTGGAGCTGCTCGAGATCTCGGGCACGCGCTTGGAACAGCTCGGCTCCAGGGCGTTTGCCGAAAACACCCGCCTGCGCCACGTCGACCTCTCGTGCAACAGACTCGGCCGGCTACCGGTGGGGCTTTTCTCGCGGCACTTGGAGCTCTCGGCCGTGATACTGCGCAGCAACCGCCTGACGGAGGTCCGAAACCACACGTTTGCGGTCAACAGGTGACGTATGAACGTGCTGTACTTTTTTAAAAAATTCTTATGACTGTCTTTCTTCTTCTTTCAGGACTTACAGGATAAAGAAATGCGTCAAATAAAACACAATGAAACTATTCCGACTGAAATATTAGAAGCTGACAAAGTCATTAAAATATTATTTCTCTGGAAAAGTGAAGACAGGAATGACACAGAATAGAACATGTATAAACATTAGACAGTAAAAAAGGTCACGTCTGACACACTGTTGCTGGCATGCTTTATAGAACGGGTAAACACAACTGACATTTACATTTGTAATGCCAAGGCCAGATATTTTTCATGTGAAATTTAAATTATTCATGTTAAATAAATTATATTGTTTTTTTACTCAGCTAGCTTAACGTATACTTCACAAATTTGGTGATATTCATTCATTGTTTATGTGTAGTTGATGTAGATACGTGAAGTACATTTTTTTTATGTTTCATGGTCGAATGGAAATACCTTTGTATTCTTGGCTATCCGGGATGAGCCGCGTCTCAGTTAATTGGACTAACGTTAGTCCAATTAACTGAGACGTGGCTCATCCCGGATAGCCATTGACTCCGGCCGCGGAAGCCTACGAACCTGGAAATACCTTTGGCACGTCTGTGTATGGTGTCTAAATTAAACGATTTTGATCCTTTTTCTGAATTCTGACTTGTAGTTGTGGAGTTTTAATAGCTATTGACCTAAAGATAACCGACCATTTTTCATGAAATGCACGAGCATATTTAGTAAACTAATCGAAAAAAACAACAACAGGAAACTGAAGCACCTGGACCTGTCGTGGAACCACATCGCGGCGGTGGAGCCCGGGGCGCTGCACATGAGCGAGTCCCGCAACGCGGGGCCTGCAGGCGCCGTCAACCTGTCGAACAACCTGCTGCGCGAGGTGCTCAACGACACCTTCAGACACTGCTCCCGCCTGGCCGCGCTGGACGTGTCGGCCAACGCCATCGCCGCCCTGCACGCGGACGCGTTCGCCGGACTCGGGCGCCTCGCGCGCCTGCACCTGCAGAACAACTCGCTGGAGCGCCTGGAGCCGCACGTGTTCTCGCCGCTGGCGGGCCTGCAGGTGAACGGGGCAACGGTTTTACCCGCGTACTTTGTTTAAATGTTTTGCTTACGCTATGGCTGTCTTATTATTAATAATATGGTTATATATACATTATATATTATACATTATACATTATACATTACGCTCCCGGAATCTCAATCAATGAATCAAGTGATTTTGCTAGTACGTGTGTCCATCAGCATTATTGTTGTTGTGCGCAGGAGCTGGACCTGAGCGACAACGCCCTCTCAGACCTGCCGGCCGGCGTCTTCTCCTCGTGCGCGTCCCTCCGCCGCCTGCTGCTGGCCCGCAACCGCCTGCCGCACCTGCGCGCCGACGCTCTGGCCGGCCTGGCGGCGCTGCGCGAGCTGCGCGTGGACGGCAACCGGCTGACCGCGCTGGGCGCGGCCTTCTCCTCGCCGCCGCTGCTGCCGCGGCTGGCCGTCCTGTCGGCGCGCGGCAACGCCCTGGCGCGGCTGCCGGCCGCCGCGCTGCGCGCCTGCCCGGCGCTGGCGCAGCTCGACCTGTCGGGCGACCGCGCGCTGGCCCGCGTGGACGACGGCGCGTTCGCCGCCAACGCCCGCCTGCAGCGCTTGCGGCTAGGCGGCGGCGCGTTGCGCGCGCTGGGCTGCGCGGCGTTCTTCAACCTCACGGCCCTCGAGGAGCTCCATCTAGCGGGCAGCCCGCTGCAGGAGATTCGCGCCGTGCATTTCCGGTATTTGCCGAACTTGAAGGAACTGCGCATCGGTTTGGCAGAGACCGCTCGTTGCGGGTGTTCGGTGTTCGCGGAGCTGAGAGGCAAGGGCGTGCGGGTGACGCTGGACAACAGGACGTTAAGTGACGAGTGTTCGACGTACTACAACAAGCAGTATGTGGCTGGAGAGAGCGTAGAGTGTGCTGGGGAAGACGACAGTGCAGACGATTGTCAGTGGAGGTACGAAGACGTGATTTCCGAGCCAAGTGACGGTTCCAGATTGTCGGTGCACTTTTTAGGAACGCTTGTGCTAACGCTTGCTTCTTGGACCTGGGGAATTTGGGTGATCTGAAGGACCCGCGGGGCTCAGCTGGACCATTATGCACTATAAATGATCTATGGTTGCGAATCTGCGACAAAAAATGAATGGTAGAACAATATTTCATGATTTTTAACCCCTCCCAAAAAAGCAGAAGATTTGTGATCTAAGAAAACCACAACACTTCACGCAAAGCACTATCTTACCTAGAATCATTAGCTGTGATCTTTTTTTGTAGATCTGAACATCATCAATCTCTCTTGTAAGTGCGGTATATTAAAATGGAAGGAAAAGTAGAAGTCTTCAGTTACAAAAATGTTTATGTCATCTTCATGATTTAGTGTTTCGAATCATTTTCTTTCGTCAGTTGTCATTATAAAGAAATCCATTCACATTCTTGAAATGCTTTTTATGTTAACCTAATTCCTTTTTTTCTTTTTGACAATCAATGTACATGTATACATATATATATATATATATATATATATATATATATATATATATATATATATATATATATATATATATAATATTTACAAGCACTATCGAGGTGTGAACAAAAAAGTTGTTACGAAAACATCGTGTTCCAGTATTGCACAAACAATGAAACATTTCTTGAAAACTTTTATATTGATTGTCAAAAAATAAAAAAGGGTACCCATATGTTAAATTATTACTATTATTAGAGAATCATACTGTTCTTATACATTTGACATTTTTTACATTTCATTTGCAGCTTTGTGAATATTTTCTTTCTTACAAATACTTTAATATGAGTAAAGAATATGATTTGAAGAGGATTTTTTTTTACCGTTCAAATGCGTATTTAAAACAATATTACATTTTTGTGTCAAAAATCTCTTGTTGAAATATATGTACTCATTTTTAATTACTTTTAATCGGTTAATAAAACAGAAAGCAAATATCAGTTATTTTTCTTTTTGATCCCCGATTCCTTCATTAGCGACTCATCAAACGAAGACTAAAGATATTTCTTGTAGCAAGCTATAAAATGTATCTAATGCAGGTCTTGCTTTCATAATGAAGATTGCAGATTCGATTATCAAAAACAAAGTTGAGACAAAGACTAGAAGTTCATAGGTTCTAAAGAGCCTGTTCGATTTCTACGAGCGACTTTGATCACACGTTTTACTATGTTCAAATGTGTCTTTATTCCTCTCGTGATTAGAGTGGCACTTTAATCCCCCGGGATAAAAGAGGATCCGCGCAGGAGAATGTTAAGTTCAGGAGAATACTCGCGCACGCACACACATATTATATATACATATACATATATATATATACACACACATATATACTTATATACACATATATACATACACATATACACATATATATACATATATACATACATATACATATATATATATATATATATACACACACAGAGAGAGCTTTTACTATTATCCTACTCTAACGGAAGATATTCAATATATCAAATTTTCACATTATAAATATAAACTACAAATTAACAAATAAAAATATATGTTATATTCATCGTAAACGAAACATTCTGTAGATGAAAATGAAGTCGGCTGAACACCTATAGCTGTAGCCCCAGAGAAAAATCCTGAGTGTGTCTGTGTATATACACTTGCTTTGAGCGGTATTGTGATTCAATTATCCAACCATGAAGGACATATGCAATATTTATCTTCATCGTTTGTTCACGAAGGTCGACAGACTTCCTGAGTACTTGTCAACAACTTTATCGAGAGTAAACTCGCATGCATACACAGACATGATACGTTTAAACAGCTCCTTCACTGAAGTACTTTTTATGTACACGTTGTTATCAACGCACAAGTACGCTAAAGACCATCTTCGCTAAATGTTGACAAGTACTCGTAACAAATATCTACAGAAGCACCGCAATCTCTTACCGGTTTACTTTCCAGCAAAGTACATCAGAATCTTTTTGAACATAATAAGATATCTAACAAAAACTGCCCCATGTTCTATCAAGCCACCAGCTGATTACCAGACAATGCCCAAGTTGTTTTGTTTTTTTAACACATATGTAGTTTGTTTACCAATTCACATGAGTTTTCTATAAATCGGGAGCGAAAATGTCTAGATTTCAAATGTTGCTAACCTAGCTCTGTTGGTACTTTTATACAAAGCGATGTATATTAACCCGGGATGTGCCCGCAATAGGTAGACTCACGCCAGTGTCCGCAATGTATCCCTCAGATATAACTTTTTTGTGAATGCCAATGATCTGAAGCTCTATTTAATGAAATACGTATTTTGTTTAGCTTGTACATGTCCCCCAATGCAACTGTTAATGAATCTTACAATGCAGAAATCTTGTCTGAATACTTATGGTAAGAAAACTTAAAATTCACAAAGTACACGCAAAAATCACTAAACATATTATTTTTTAAATACAATCTACACAAATGATTTTGGCATGTACTCAACAAACATATATTTTTTACCTTTTTCACAAAAATATTTAGAAAGTCTGCCCTGTTTCGATTTTGCAAGGTTCATATTTTCTTTTCATCTCCCTACAGGCGTCCCCTGCACAACATCTTTCTCTTTGGGAAGAAGTTGTGACAGTCGATCCTAGATAAGACAAATGATTACATTTTCTGTTGGCACTTCTCATAGACAAAGCTGAAAATAATGCCATGACACGTACCGCTTACGTCAGGTGATCAGAAAGCATTGGCGCCAGTACACGTAACGTATCTGACAGATAGCGCGCAGCGCAGCGATCAAGTTTCAACATGCTCACCAGATATGATTCATCGAAAGGATACAAATAAAAAGCCAGGCGATCTCAGGAAAGTACACTAAACGAATACATGAAATATCAGAAGACTAGTACAGCGCAATAATTCAGAAACAATAAATTGCCGTGGCTTGGATCTCTCAGATCTATTGGTCCACACAGATCCCAGCCCTCTCGGGTTAAATGAAGAAAAGAGATTCTGAAGCTCAAGAAAACGTGCGCATATTTTACTTCACCCACGTACGTCACCGTAAGTACTGAGGTGATGTGGTCGCATTTTTTACAATATTCTTCATTGCTTTAGTTCTGTAACTATCTCTATCCAAAATATCTTGATCTTTCATTATTTTCGCCTCTAGTATTACTTTCTTACTTCTACTCTGGAAGTATACATGGAAACCGGGTGATACGTTATGATATTTATAAATAAATTGAAGCGCATGTTTGCTTCAACACGATGTTCTAATTCCCCGTGTAATCCAAGAATTACTTTTCCGTGAAATGTTTAATTTTCTGCTTTTAAGAGGAAATCACGGGTTAAAGTGAAATGAAAGCTTTGGGAAAAATAAATTTTACTTCTCATTTACTCAACATTGTAATAAATTGCGTCCCATGATTTCTTCAGTAAGAAGTTCGAAAAAATATTTCGTAAATATTTAGCTACACAGGAAGTTCGCAAATAGTACAACTGATTGCTCTAAATTACCTTTCTCCGCGCCGCACTACTCTCTTACAGCTTCTTAGTTTATTTTTTATTGATATACAAAAAAGAGCAGTGATTTATGAAGAGAAATGTACTCTCAGCACCCTTTCTTGACCTCCGAAATCCCTGTAACAACAGCTAGCCGACCGCACTACAGCGGCACCCCAGAGGATAACGCAAACGTTCGTACGTCAGTTCTGTTCCGTCTCAGTTACCGGGTGAGGTTTGAATTTAAAAATAAGACCGGCTTAGATGAATTAAGGCATCAATTGGTGTCATAGCAGTGTCTGTAATCGGGAGGTCCTAGGATTCGAGACCAGACGGTGGCAGGATTTTAGATACCAGATTCACAGCTAGGTCAAATTCAGCCGCTGTCTAGAGGTAAATGTGAACGACTGTCTGTTCTGATCGGTAGCTTTCCGTGGTTTCTCCGGACAACACCAGGCGAATGCCGGAGCAGTACCCTAACAAATGGGCCGAGGACCGCGCGAGATCTTTCCTTCCTCTTCTTTCTCCTATCTTTACCCCTTTCTTACATACACACTTATGTGGGACGTTTGGGAAGAGAGTATAATCTACGTACGTTTTCTTAAACTCCAAAATTTTGATCTCACACTGTTACTATATTACATTAAATATATTATCAATTCTGCAATAAGAATGGGAAGAATATCTTATCCTGAGAGAGATCGCGTCTTGCCTACGAAAGTGGTGCCTACGACTGGAAAGTGGCGTAGGTCCGATTTTCGCTGTTAATTCTGAATTTTCGATAACTGCAAAAGTTTGGATTTTTTCGGCGTCTTCCTACCACTACAAAATTAAAGATGGAGATTTTTCCTTCGAATTAAATTTGTAGTCCATAATTAGTTCTTTCAATAAGGACATGAACATTTTAAAGACTTTTGGTAGTTTTAATAAATAACAAAAACAAGATTTTCTCAAAAACGTCTCCGTATTTTTTCATTAACCTTTTGGTAGGGATAGTGCGAAATGTACTTTAAGATGACATAAACGCCATTTTGCTCTATTCTTATTTTTTTCAAAGAGTACAAATATAATTTTTTGACTCGCCTCTCACGTCATTAATTCATACATTCGCGGCAATTTGTTCACTTTATTGCATTTACGAGTACACGGCTTTAAATGATGTCTAATAACTAGGGATGGATTCTCAAAACTTTCGTTACCTCGATACTCGGATGGTATCGATAGCGATCGATACTTTCGGAAAATGACTCGATTCTTTCAATTTTTATTCTATTCCCCATCTGTTAGTAATCAAAGAGCATTTTTTGATTTCATGTTGGTAAAACTGTAAAAACTGATCCAACAGCGCCCTCTGTGGCGAGTGTCTTTTGTCGTGCGGAGTGCAGATGGAGCAGTAGTGAAGTGCAGTTCAATGTATAATCATGTAGTAATAAAGTGCAAATGTTTAAGCAAAAGTCAGTGTTAAATTGCATTTCAAAACATCATCATTAACATTTTGGCGCCCAACAGCGGGACTCTCGACGCCTGAGAGTATTGAACATTTCATAAAAGTCAAAACATCAAGTCGCGAACAAAAACGCGAACAGAGACGCCATTGCAAGCAGCGTCAAACAACAGTCAAAAAGGCAGACATCAGCAAGAGGTAGCAACAAAGACGCCATTGCAAGCAGCGTCAAACAACAGTCAAAAACGCAGACATCAGCAAGAGGTAGCAACAAAGACGCCAGTACAAGCAGCGTCACACAAGGTTCCACAAAGTTCCAGAAGCAGTCTACAAACGCCTACTTTGATATCTCAACATCGACAACGCATCGGTGGGACATCGGACGGCGGCGTGGCAGAGAACATCGGCAGAAATTCAGGTTAGTGAGTCGCCAGAAAATCATTCTTTCGAATTCCTAAGTCCATCCTAACCTAAGTAAAGTTAAAAAATATTCAAGTGAACCTTCACATTCATATATTGTTCAAGTCAAAAACATTGGCTCAAATTTCAAATATACATATATTGGTCAAGTCAAAAACATTGGCTTAAATTTCAAATATACATATATTGTTCAAGTCAAAAACATTGACGCTAATAGTTTTCGAATATTGTATCAATCAAACTGAAAACATTGACTCATTTTTTAAATATTGTTTTCATCAATACCGAAAACTATTAACCCATAACGTTCCAAACCCATTCGCAATTCAGGATGTCGCAATTAGCAAAATTGAAGCAAAGTCGTGCACGAGTAAAAGGTTTCTTGACTAGAACAGCCAATTCTATCACCGAAGCCTCTACAGCGGCCGAAGCAAAAGTGAAGTTAGAGAAGATTAGAGAATCATGGAAGAACTTCGAAGATATTCAGCAGGAGATCGAAGAATATACACCCGAAGATGAAGGTGCAATAGCGGCATTTGACTTGGAATGCGAGAGTGAACGTGCTTCATTTGAAAAGCAGTTCTTCGAAGTAACTACGAAGCTTCACACCATCATCGATTTGGCAACGGAGCCAAAACCTGCTACTGACAATCAACCCAATCTTCAAAATCAAAATAATCCTCAAGTTAATTCAGCCAATAGGAATGTTCCGAAGCTACCAGAAATAAAACTTCCAGAATTCAGCGGGGATTATAGAAAATGGTTGTTCTTCAAAAACAGTTTTGAAACCACAATTCACAACGAGGAAAGTATACCCAATGTTCAAAAACATCAGTACCTCGTTGGAGTATTGAAAGGAGAAGCACTAAATGTAATCGAAGGATTCACAATCAGCAATGAAAATTACATAAATGCTTGGAATCTTCTAAAGGCCACATATGACAATCAGATAATGATAATTGAGACACACATGGAAGAACTCTTGAAGTTTCCTGAAATTAGCAAAGACAACAAGGTCGATTCGATGAGAAAATTGAACTGGCACATTCAGACAAACATATCAGCCTTGAAATCTCTGAATCAGCCTGTAGATTACTGGGACTCATTAATAATACATTTAGCTAAGAAGAAGCTCGACTATGCGGAGCAACGCGATTGGCAAGAGAGAAACAAGAATCGTACACCAGAAAATATGCCAACGTTAACTGATTTCACAAAGTTTCTGGCAGAGAGATGTCAGTCATTGATGTTACTACGACAAAACAGTCCCAAATCTACAAATTTGAAGACATCCTATCAAAAGAATAGAGCGCAAAATAAAAAGCTAGTCCTGATAAATACATCGTCCAACTGCATTTTGTGTGGAAATGGAAATCATCTTCCTTTCAAGTGCGAGGAGTTATTGAAACTATCGCCAGATAACAGAAGAAAACTACTTATGGAAAAGAAATGTTGTGTAAACTGTTTGAAGTATGGGCATTTTTCTAAGGATTGTCGATCATCAAAATGTAGGAAGTGCGACATGCCACACAACACTTTACTTCACAAAGATGGTTATACTTTCAGCAACGCGGAGAAACCAGCAGTTTCGGAGACAACTCCCCAAGTACAAAACTCTGAGAGCACTCCAGCATCCCAACGACTAAATGTAGCTTTGGCCAGAAAGACAAAATCTCAAATTTTACTTTCGACCGCACTCGTCTACGCAGAAGACAATCAAGGAAAGAAAGTCAAATGTCGAGCGTTATTGGACCCAGGAGCACAGTTAAATTTAATGACAACAAATTTAAGCAAAAGGCTTAAATTAAAACCCACAAATCAGAAGCTACAGTTCAGCGGAGTTCAGTGTGTCCAAGGGGAAGCGAAAGGAGTCGACCAAATACGCATTTCCTCAATGCAGAACCAGTTCGAGGTAGAATTGGAATGTCTTGTGGTACCTTCGATAACGGAACAATTACCTCAATCAAAGGTCTACGTGGACGAAGTACTTGTGCCAAGTCATATCAATCTTGCAGACCCATCTTTCAATGAGCCAGGAGATATTGACTTACTGCTTGGAGCAGGCCTTTACTGAAAAATCGTGGTTGGCGAACCTAAGAATCACATCGATGGTCAGCCAGCTCTACAAAACACGCAACTAGGTTGGATTCTTGGAGGTGAAGTACAGAGTAAAGGAAATGGAAAAGCCACGTGTCTGACAGTCACCAATTATCAATTGTCACAGCAACTGGAAAGGTTCTGGAAACAAGAGGCTATACCAGAAGTAAAATATCAGACAAAGGAAGAGCAACTTTGTGAGAAACTGTTTGCAGATACCACAACCAGAGATTCAACAGGCAGATTCATTGTCAGGTTGCCAACACGACCTGAGGTTGTTCTGGGTGAATCCAAAGAACAAGCCAAGAGGAGACTTGAAGGACTCGAGCGAAGATTTATCAGACAACCAACTCTAAAACAAGCATATTGCGAGTTTATGGATACATATGAGGAGCTCGGTCACATGTCGCTTATCGAAGACACACCACTGGAAACAGGAGAGGCTTATTTCATACCTCATCACGCAGTTTTACGTCCGGACAGCAGCAGCACGAAGCTGAGAGTAGTGTTTGATGCGTCTGCGGCAACCACTAACGGAAAGTCATTGAACAATAAATTAATGACTGGTCCAAATTTGCAAGCGGAGTTAGTCAATATCATGATTCGATTTCGTACTCACAAATATGTCATCACAGCAGACATCGAGAAGATGTTCAGGCAGATTACAGTACATCCTGAAGACAGATCACTGCAACAGATTTTGTGGAGAAGAGACGCCCATATGCCCATGAGAACATATCAATTAAATACGGTTACTTATGGCACGGTTTCTGCTCCGTTTCATGCGATGAGGTGTCTGCGAGAACTTGCTACTGTATACGATCAGCAGTATCCTTTAGCAGCAAAGGCGATACGTCAGGACTTTTACATGGATGATTGTATCACGGGTGGCGAGACCATAGACACTGTGATGCAGATGCAAGAAGAGCTGTTGCAGTTACTCGGGAGAGGAAACATGGTACTACGGAAATGGAGGTCCAATGACAAACGGATTCTACAAAACTTAAAAATTCAACAAAACGCCCACGACTTGATGGTAGTGGACAAAGCAGAAGCCTGTAAGACATTGGGACTTGTCTGGGATTCTCAGCGAGACACTTTGCAAGTTCAAGTCACCTTCTCACAGAAACCAGCAATCACAAAACGAGATGTTTTATCCAAGATTTCTCAAGTGTTCGACCCGCTTGGTGTTATAAGTCCAGTTCTCATCACGGGGAAGATTATAATGCACCGATTATGGGTAGATGGACTCGACTGGGACGAACCACTCAACCAGGAGCAGCTCGACATTTGGGACGAGTATTACTCTTCATTGGCACTGTTAAACAAGCTGACAATTACTCGAAATGTGCATCCACATAACCAAGAATTCAGATTCGATGTCTACGGATTCTGTGATGCTTCTGAGAAAGCATTTGGAGCTTGCATTTACGCAGTTAGCAAAAATCATGATGGAGTTGTTACCTCCAGATTGATTAGTTCAAATTCGGCAGTCGCTCCCAACAGAACCATATCTTTACCTCGATTAGAATTAGAAGGAGCACTTCTTCTCGCAAAACTCCTGAGAGAGGTAATGGACGCAATCTCACACCGAATAAGAAATACCTTCCTTTGGAGTGATAGCACAATAGTGTTGGGTTGGATCAAGACTGAACCCCGACTACTGAAGTCATACGTTGCGAATAGAGTTGCCAAAATTCAGGATGCAACTGAGCATGCAACATGGGACCACGTCCCTTCGAAAGACAACCCAGCAGACCTGATATCTCGTGGAATTTCGCCAGAAGAGATTGAACACAAGGAGCTTTGGTGGTCCGGACCTGAGTGGCTAGCTACAGCAACACCACGTCCAAGTTCTTCAATGGAACCAGAAACCGATCTGCCAGAGCTGAAGAATTTAAAGACGACCCTAACCATAACGAATACTTCCCGGATTTTGCATAAATATTCCTCCTTTTCAAAGTTACGTCGGTTGATTGCTTACTGGCATAGGTATCTTGGAAATATCCAATCCAGAATACATGTGAAGACCGGAAAGATGGCACCGAAAGAAACAATGACTGGCTACTTAAAGCCCGAGGAACTGCGTCAAGCAGAAATTAGCATCATTCGATGGACTCAGATGGAAGCATTATCCTCATTTCGAAAGAACTTGATAAAGAAAGAAAGGCAACCTAAGGGCAGTCCACTAAAATCACTCGATGCCTTCGTCGATGAAGACGGATTGATACGAGTAGGCGGAAGACTGAAATATTCCTCGCTCACGGAAGAGCAGAAATATCCTATCGTTTTGCCAGCCAACCATCATATCACAACATCAATTATGAGAAGAGAGCACGTTCGACTGCACCATTGTCCACCGGAGCAACTTTTGCATGCCATTCGTCAGAGGTATTGGCCGATTGCTGGTCGAAGAGAAGCTCAGAAAATTGTTCGAAGATGTTTGAACTGTTTTCGGTTCAACCCTTCCATTCCGGAAGTTCGTATGGGCGATTTACCAAAAGAAAGGGTCACTAAGGTCACCAGACCTTTTACTGTAACAGGGGTGGATTACGCCGGCCCGTTTCAACTTCGAGAGAGTAAGCGGAGAGGCAGGCTCCAGATTTTCAAATGCTACGTAGCAGTTTTCACTTGTTTCAGCACAAAGGCTGTACACCTAGAGCTTGTCTCGGACCTAACCACTGAAGCCTTTTTGGCAGCCTTACAGCGATTTACCGCACGTAGAGGAATCTGCTCGCAGATGTTTTCTGACAATGGAAGAAATTTCGTCGGCGCTGCGAATGCGTTAAAGGAGCTGAATTCATTCCTCACGAGGGAGTCATCAGACATCGCTTCGCACTTAGCAGAGCAACATATATCCTGGAAATTCATTCCTCCTCGATCGCCACATTTTGGAGGATTGTGGGAGGCGGCGGTAAAAATAATGAAGCGATATTTGTACACAGTGTCTCAGGGACGCATATTCACTTTTGAAGAACTATCTACTTTGCTTTGCGACATTGAGGCAATCCTGAATTCGCGACCCCTGACCCCACTCACTAGCGATCCTAATGATTTGAGTGTCCTCACCCCCGCCCATTTCCTAATTGGCGACTCACTAGTTCAACCCATACAGTCAAGTTATATCCAAGAACCTGACAATCATTTGTCAAGGTGGCAGCACCTGAAAAAGGTTCGTCAGATCCTGTGGCAGCGATGGCAGCGAGAGTATCTGCAGGAGCTGCAGCGAAGAACGAAATGGAATACGACGGATCAACGCGTCGAGTTAGGCAATTTGGTTCTTCTTATTGAAGAAGGAGTACCGCCTTTGAGGTGGTCACGAGGGCGAGTAATCAAACTACATCCCGGACAAGACGGTGAAATTCGAGTAGTCACAGTGAAAACTCTTGAAGGTGTCTTCACAAGGAGCGTCAAAAGGCTGTGTCTACTTCCAATTGACAATTAAGATTGTACTCACGACGAATATTAAATCATTGTATAAAATCATATTAAAAGTAATTTTTTTTGGTTTTGAAAGCGCACCTTTCAAGGAGGGGCAGAATATGTTAGTAATCAAAGAGCATTTTTTGATTTCATGTTGGTAAAACTGTAAAAACTGATCCAACAGCGCCCTCTGTGGCGAGTGTCTTTTGTCGTGCGGAGTGCAGATGGAGCAGTAGTGAAGTGCAGTTCAATGTATAATCATGTAGTAATAAAGTGCAAATGTTTAAGCAAAAGTCAGTGTTAAATTGCATTTCAAAACATCATCATTAACACCATCTCTTCTGTGTTTACAAAATAATTGAATGGCAGAATACCAGATCGGGATAACTGACAATTTAGAAACTCGGAGAAAAAACGTTTTTATATTAGGCAATATTTCAGTGGGAATTTATTTTCGTGGTTTTGATGAACAATTGAAAAGCCGTGGTTTTAACGATGAAACAAATCACCACAACTTTTCAGTGATATTGGTTGCGTAGGGTTCCGCGGCAGGACTTAGTGTTATCTAGGCTATCCGCGACGAGCCGCGTCACTGACATGGTGGCTAACGTTTCGGCCAGCGTATTGAGTCCTTCTTCAGAGCGTACAGCTGATAGCTGATATATCGGCAGTACGCTCTGAAGGCCAGTATCATGTATGAAGAATAAAATATTCTTCCAATTCTGATTGAACCACTTTTGTTGTTGAGTCTTTAAAGTAGCTTGGTATCGAGTATCGAAGCTCGCAGACAAGTGACGGTATCGAGTATCGAGAAATTCAGGTATTGACCTATCACTACTAATAACGTTTCTTGGAAACTCAATAGTTTGCTGTGAAAACAAGCTCAAAATCCAGCTTTTCCAGAAATGCTCAAACGCCAATTTCTAAAAAAAACATCACATTTGTCCTTCAAGCTTTTCGTACGGCGCTGTGTACGATGGCATACAATTAACTGTGTTGTATTCTTTTGTTTTTTCAAAAGTTGAACAAATGAAATTTGTTTGCCATCTCTCACGCAGTAATACGGACATTTCCAGCTATTTGTATACATCATTGCATTTGTGAGTTAATGTTCTTCAAACGACTTCAAATGTAGTTTTTCGAAAACCCAAAAAATTCATGTGAAAAAGAGCTTCAAATTTCGCATTTATACTAGAGCTTAAACGAGTTTATCTTGGAATCGGCTCCAATTTTTTCAACCGTAATTTCCATATAGAACGAGGTTTTACTCTCTTTACTCTCTTTACTTTCTTTTTACTCACTTTACTTACTTACTTTACTTTTAATATTTTAAAAGTAATATTTCGAATCTACCATTAGAAAACTGAGAAATTGAGAAAATTGCAAAACAAAATGTAGGCCACGACAAATGGTACCCGCAAAGAAAATGGGGACAAGCCCGTAAGGATTGTTCATGTTTACATAGTTCAGTTGATTAACTTTTTATCATGTATTTTGTTGTACCAATATTGTACATTTAATGCAATGTTCACTTTTTGCACCGCAGTCTAAGACATCCTTTACTTTGATAACGGAAGATACATAGTGCTCACGCGAAAATATATTTTTTTAAATATTTCCAGCAAGCCAAACTATAATTTATGAAACCAATATTCTTAGCTTAGTTAATAGCCGCGGATTCTGGCAAACAAACCCTAAAATACCCCCCCCCCACACACACACACACACACACACACACACAACTCTCCGTACTCCCACTGTTCTTCATGCTTCCATTGATTCGCATACTCCAGGTACGGTCTCGCGATAGTCTACGATGAGACCCGATCCAAAAACATTTATCTTTCGCTTAATCGGGCACTTAAAACAAAATTCAACCTCAAAAGTGCGCTGGTGGAATGCGCTGGTGGAGTGCGCTGGTGGAGTGCGCTGGCACAAATTAAACGAGTCGATTTATTGCAAGGTTAATATTTTCTGCAACTTTTCCCGGGGTTGGTTTTTCTGGAAAGGGCGTCGCCCTAAAACCCTTAAGGAGACGCCGCCACTGGCCCAGCTCCTCCTTGAAGATTCATAACAAAATATCGTCTTTCTTGCTCCCCGACAATCATTTAGTCCTATATTGATCCTTTACTCTGCAAAAAGAGAAACCCTTGATTCCATCAAGGTTTCAATAGTTGAACTAAATATTGACGCACCAAACACTACTTCGTTACTGGTAAGATCAACGAACATCAATATGCAAGAAAAAATCCTCCTTGTGGAACTACGATGCTCGTGATTGGTGAGCAGATTATGTTGCAGCGTATGGATACCTTTAGGTCTCCGCACAGACCCAGTTGTTGCATGGACATATGGATTGCTTTATGGGGACCACCTGGCCGCACCAACGAGCGTGGACCCCGGTTGACTAACATGGACGGCGCTCTGTGTATTGCAAGGGAGAGGGAGATGGGAGGTCTGAAGATGTGCGGCGCTCGCGCACGCCCAGCAAAGAGTATTAAGGTTCTCACAGACCGGCGCGGGAGATCCGCAGCGGGTGCGGCGCGGAAAGTTCCCGCTAGACGCGGCAGCGGAATTCGCGTGACCGTTCACACCGGAGCGTCAATTGTGACTCAGCGTTTGGTGACAGTGTTCCTCGTCCGATAAACAAGGCAAGGGGAGTTTGATCCAGAGGGGAGCGAAGACTCCCGAAGGGGGAAGGGCTTCCACGAAACTCGAACGGCAGCGGAAAAAACGCACACGAACGCGAATAAAAATCCGCAGGTAATAAAACGCTGCCAATCCGCTGCCGCGACGGACGCCTGCCGCGCAGGTCTGAACGTGCCCATGAGGCAACACGTGACGCGAAATTTCCGCTGCTGCCATTCCTCATAGACTGCGAATCTTCCGCGCCGATCTGTGGGAGCATTTTTCGAAGAAATGTTCGTTATTGGCATGAATTACATTTCTGGTGGTTATTTTTTCAACAATCGCCGATTATCATCTTACTATAGGTAATATCACAAAGTGCTTTGGAAATTGTCGATAAATCCCTCACTGGCGAAGCGAGAAGGTGATTCATCTGAGAATTTCCAAAGCACGAGTGGTATTTAATAGTACTATTCCACGAATGCAATTACGTCCAACAGAGTTCCAAAATACGCCAAATATTGAAAATAACTGAAAGCATGTTAAAATCAAAGATGTTATAGTACATACACAGTTTATTTGATATCGACGTCAGTGATCAAGGTATACCGCCTCCTAAGATAGACGAGTCAATTTAAGATTGGCCTGTAGGGAGAAGTATGGTAAAAATATCGGATAGAAAAGTGATAAACTTCAGGAGATACACCGCCCTGATTGGGGCATTTTGTATGTATAGTTAACACCACTGGTTTTAATTTCACGAGCGGAATAGTCTATATAAATCGGACTCTTTCACTAATACAATTATTAATATCACAATAGAAAATAACAAATTAAATCAACTATATAATTATAAAACTTTATATTAACAATTATTCCAATCATTTATCTTCTAATCACATTAATTGTAAAAATTACTCTATCAGAAAGGACCAACCCCTTCTAATATTTCAACATGATGAAATTTTGGATCTCTACTAGGATAACGTTCACTTATTCAACTCATAACAAGAATCTCCTTAGTCACACATTATGCTGCTGATATTAATAGAGCATTTAATGATTTAATTGAGTTAGACACATTTGCCAAGACAAATTTTGATTGAATACTACGACCTTTACTCGCCATCATTCTTCATATTCCCGTAGGACGTAGAATATATTATGGGCCATATAATTTAATAAACACTTCAATAATATGTACACTAATTATATTTTTAGTAATAGCTGCTGCCTTCATAGGTTGTGTATTAACGTGAGGACAAAGAGTATCCTTCTAAGAGGCTACTATTATTACTAATATATTTTTAGAAATTTCTTATCTAGGAACTGAACTTGTACAATTGTATAAAAAAAGAGGACGCTGGTAATTTTAATAAGAAAATGATTGAAAAATTCGAACATAAATAAGGAGTATGGATTTCGTCTTCAAATAAAAAGGATAGATTAGCGTTTAGAAGTACGTTTATATTTTAATTTAGACATTAATATACACTATTTATTAAAACGAATGTTTTTAATGCCTAAAATGCTGGGGTGGGGTGAGGAGGGGCGGGGATGAGAGGGACGGGGCGAGATTAGACAGTGAGTAACGGAGTGGAACGTAAAGATATGGGCAGCAATGCCATCACCGAAAAGCCATATCTCTCAGCACATCTTAACAAGCCATCAGTCGAGAAAACATCACGCGTCAGCTCACGCGATTGACGATAATTTTTTGCAATGATCAACTGCAATATCTTATCTCCCAGGGGGCCTGGCGCGATAAGCCAAGGACGCGAGGCCCCTCCAAGAGGCCCAAAGCCACCTACACCACCTCTCGGAGACCAAAGGGCCATGGGGTAGTCCCTGCAAAGCTTTGACAAAAGCCACCTTTTTCAAGTACAGAAGAACATCGCTAATTCGAAATTTCGGGTAATCCGAAAAAAATCGGGATTTTCTCTTAGAGGAGCTTGGAAAATCTGTAATCTTTTACCGTAAGGAATTGAATCTGCTTGATGATGCAATGTGATGATACGATTGCTATGCTACGTTGCCATTTTATCACATCGCAAGCTACGTGGCATTGTCTCGTAATCCTACAGATGTATAGGTACGGTACATTTTTTGAGGGGGATAATCCAAACATTTCTCAATCCGAACAGCCACACCCCCAATGAGTTCGGATTACTGGGGTTCTACTGTACATAGTACAAATATAATAGCTACGGCTTCGAGAGCGAGTGAATTCAATTTTCGTTTTAGATGTGATACATTTTTTAAACTGTTAAGGCCGAGACAGTTCTGTATATCAGAATTTCGGGAATGTAGAGAAAAGCACTTCGGATGCACAAAATCAACACAACTGCGTTCCTTTTAATTTTGCTAAAAATAATGTACTGGCTGATTGTATCTCCGAAGCACAGATTATTTTTGAAAAGCATTTTCTAATTTTATGGTTTTGCCGAGTTTGTATCTCACAGGACCACTTACCCCGCGTCAAAATGGTCGCCAATGTAGGAATCAGATTTATTAGGTAATAGGTCTCGCACGAGAGCTATTAGGTAATAGGTCTCGCATGAGAGCTATTAGGTGATAGGTCAAAATTAGGCGATAACACATATTAGGTGGTAAAAGGTCTCACCTCATGAATGAAGTAGGAACTTTTCTATAAAAGGTTTGGACCATTAGGGAAACGCAAATTAGAGAATGGGTTAGTATAAGTGGCGCCTAGACTGGAGAGGAAATAATTATATAAGCAAACAATAAATAATTTAATCGGTAGTTAAGTTAGTAAACTGTTAAGTGGCGCCTAGACTGGAGAGGACTGGCACGAAGTCATAGTCAACTTAAGTAATACACTATGTGATCAAAAGTATCCGGACACGTCCAAAATCGTGTTATGGTGTGGTCGTGTGTTTCATCGACGGGACTTACATCCCTTGTTGTGTGGCACTATCACAGCAAAGGCCTACGTTGATGTTTCAAACTCTTTCTTGCTTCCCACTGTTGAAGAGCAATTCAGGGATGGCGATTGCATCTTTCAACACGATCGAGCACGTGTTCATACTGCACGGCCTGTGGCGGAGTAGTTACACGACATTAACATCCCTGTAATGGACCGGCCTGCACGGAGTCCTGTGTTGAATGCTATCGAACACCTTGGGATGCTTTGGAACGCCGACTTAGTGCCAGGCCTCACCGACCTACATCGATACCTCTCCTCAGTGCAGCACTTATGAAGAATGGGATGGCGTTCCCCAAGAAACCTTCCAGCACCTGATTGAAAGTATTCCTGCGAGAGTGGAAACTGTCCTCAAGGCTAAGGGTGGGCCAACACCCTGTTGAATTTCAGCATTACCGATGGAGGGCGCCACGAACTGGAAAGTCAGTTTCAGCCACGTGACGGGATACTTTTAACCACATAGTGTAAATAAATTAATAAAAAATAAAATAAAACTGTCAAATAATTAAATAAGCACATTAAGGGGCAAAGGGGGGGTCCGTAAAGTAAGTGTAGAGACGATGGTGCGGACAATCGTCTGCGGCACTGTTTGATTTCAGGTGCTGAGGAGGCCAAAGACAGGAAGGAGAATGCATGACGTCCGCGACATAAAATAGTTCAGAATAGGAAAGTCTGGTAGATTAGCAAGTACTCGGCTCCTGGTGGTAGGTTTTCTTCCCTACAGTTTTTTTTTCTTCCTTAGCCGTACCTTATGGTTTCTTTTCCGCGGCTTTGAAGCGATGGAGAGACCACTTGGGGTGAATACCAGAATTCAAAAGGTTAGAACGCGGAAGGATGTGGGTACTGCAATGGCTTAAAGGTCTTCGGCCTAACTACATAGTATCAAGTTATTTAATTTGTATGTGTAAGAATTACCTATTACATTAAAAAAATCACCGTTATCGTTATTCGCTCCCGTCACTCCATCCGTCATTCCATCACGTCACATTTCATTGACGTTGCTATAAGATAAAAGAAAATATTATCTTCTGCGATGCTCATCAGATTATCTGATTCGACGCGCACCACCTGAGGTGACACGGCATCAACTAATGTCATTGCAATGCCACTGCGCCGGGAGGTCTGCTGTTCGAGTCCCGACGGTAGCAATATTTTCGACACTTGCTAGATGACTAGGTCGTATTCAGACGCTGTCTGAAGGAGAATTCTAGCGGTCGGTTGGTCTGATCGATGGTTTCTCCGATCAGCACCAGGCGAATGCCGGAGCAGTACACTAACAAACGGGCCACGGACCGCGCGCGATCTTTCTTTCCTCTTCCAAGTCATATCCTCACCCCCTAACACTCACTCACACTAACATCCACCACACTACTACATATGCCGGGAGACCTGTCAGGAGCTTAGGGCTTGTCTCGGAAAGGGCACAGCTCTGAAGGTAGGCGATAGCTGGTTGGAGTAAAACTCGTAATCCCACATGAAGGTCGACGCCAGGTGGAGAAGATCGCCACCTCTCGCGATTTAAACATGCACTCCACTTACGTTACATGTGACCATGTTACAGTGACGGGAGCGAATAACGATAACGGTGATTTTTTAATGTAATAGGTAATTCTTACACATACAAATTAAATAACTTGTTACTATGTAGTTAGGCCGAAGACCTTTAAGCCATTGCAGTACCCACATCCTTCCGCGTTCTAACCTTTTGAATTCTGGTATTCACCCCAAATGGTCTCTCCATCGCTTCAAAGCCGCGGAAAAGAAACCATAAGGTACGGCTAAGGGAAAAAGAAAAAAAAAAGCCGAGCCGAGTACATATTAATATACCAGACTTTTCTATTCTGAACTATTTTACGCCGCGGACGTTACGCCTTCTCCTTCCAGTCTGGCCTCCTCAGCACCTGAAATCAAACAGTGCCGCAGACGATTGTCCGCACCATAGTCTCTACACTTACTTTACGGACCCCCCCCCCTTTGCCCCCTAATGTGCTTATTTAATTATTTGACAGTTTTATTTTATTTTATTTTTTATTAATTTATTTACACTATGTGGTTAAAAGCACTTGACGCCCCCGTAATCAAACAATCAATCAATTCGATTCGCTCTAAGGTTCTAGACTAGTGCTTGCCAACTCAATGCTCTGTGACGTCACAAAAGCCTGCTCTCCTGCTCCGAGCCGAGCCGTGGAGCAAAGGAAGAGCCCGACACAGCAGCGAGCGTATGGTGTTCCAATGATTGCACGGAAGTGGGGGAAAAGGTTCGTTCGATAATTATGTTTTTAAATGGCAATTATTATTTAAACGTTTACGATTCAATAAAAATATGATTTTTTAAAAAAAACACAGAACACAGATTATTACGTAACTCAAGCAATATTAGACTATTTATCGCAACCAGTACTGTAATTTCACTTCCATTCTTGTAATGCATAACGCTTTTGGAGAAGACAGTTTTACATTCTAGTACAATAATATTTTTTACAATGTTATATAATATAACAAGTTTAGTTAATCTCAAACCAATCATTAATGTTAACAAATAGATACCCGCGAGGGGTCACGTGGGAGAATTTGGATTGATTATTTCATGTATTACAGTTTTGTTTGAGAACGTAAATCCTTGTGATTTTCAGTACGTTTTCCTTAATATTATGTTTACAAATCCTTACCTCATGATTGCAGATTATCTGTTAATTCACAAATATTTTCTTCTCGCGGTTTCTTTGGGTTGCAAAGCTGCGTAATACCTCTGTAGGTTGACATTTTTAACATACTTCAGTTCTTTCGAACACACTAAACACTTCGCCTTTGTTATGGTGTCTACAAAAAGAACCATTCTTCTCAAATCGAAAGAAAATTAAACGGAATAAATGGGCTCTCATGTTGCCAGAAACACAAGCAATGGCACATTGCCAAGGCTGTCGATCCGCCCGCCTGAGGCGGGCGGGATATTATAGTCTTAAATCCATATTCAACAAAACTTCGAATTACAATTTATAAAAGACGCGTGTGCCTAAAGATTGAGTCGCATAGATCTCCGAAACGTAGTTCAGAGTAAAATGTGAAAAATTAATCAATTTCGATCAGATCGACCGGGGAATATCTATTTTGGGAAAAACCTACATATAGCTTTGGCGCTTGTGGTGTTCAAGAAAGACGGATAGAGACGGACAGGCACGGAGAGAGAACATACTGACAGCCAACCTGACGAACAGACAGACGGGCTGGCTGACGGACAGACAGACGGGCTGGCTGACGGACAGACAGACAGACGGGCTGGCTGACGGACAGACAGACAGGCGGGCTGGCTGACGGACAGACAGACAGACAGGCGGGCTGGCTGACGGACAGACAGGCGGGCTGGCTGACGGACAGACAGACGGGCTGGCTGACAGACAGACAGACGGGCTGGCTGACGGACGAACGGACGGACAGACTGGCTGACGGACGAACGGACGGACAGACTGGCTGACGGACGAACGGACAGACTGGCTGACGGACGAACGGACAGACTGGCTGACGGACGAACGGACAGACTGGCTGACGGACGAACGGACAGACTGGCTGACGGACGAACGGACAGACTGGCTGACGGACGAACGGACAGACTGGCTGACGGACAAACGGACAGACTGGCTGACGGACAAACGGACAGACTGGCTGACGGACGAACAGAGACTGGCTGACGGACGAACAGACTGGCTGACGGACGAACGGACGGACAGACGGACGGACTGACGGACGGACGGACTGACGGACGGACTGACGGACGGACTGACGGACGGACGGACTGACGGACGGACGGACTGACGGACGGACTGACGGACTGACGGACGGACTGACTGACGGGCGGATTGACGGGCGGACTGACGGGCGGACTGACGGGCGGACTGACGGGCGGACTGACGGACGTACTGACGGACGGACTGACGGACGGGCTGACGGACCGACCGACGGACGGACCGACTGACGGACCGACGGACGGACCGACGGACGGACCGACTGACGGACCGACTGACGGACCGACTGACGGACCGACAGACGGACCGACAGACGGACCGACGGACGGACGGACGGACGGACGGACGGACGGACGGACCGACGGACGGACGGACGGACGGACGGACGGACGGACGGACGGACGGACGGACGGACGGACTGGCTGACAAAGACAAATTGTTTACTGCCCTGCTCCAGTATTTCTCCGGAGTTGACTGAATATTGTAAACTACTTTTGTACTGTATATATGATACTAAACAATATTATTTTTTAATAATTTCATAATTCTAATGTAAATAAATCTTTATATATAATTGCCACCAATCCGTCACCTTGTTGGATGCAATTACGCTCGGAGAATATGTTCCGCAATCGTAAAGAAATCCAAATTGTGACCACGTTACTAAGTAACAATGCATTTTAATAATTAAATTTGTTCAAAGAATTGGTTACTTGGAAGAGCAGCTGGGCGTAAACCAGAAGGCCCGGGTTCGTATCCCAGTCGCAGCAACTAATTCTTTGAACAAATTTAATTATTAAATAAATATTTAAATTAATTCTGCCATATAAAGGTATGTCCATTTTTGTACCACACATCCATTTTTGTGTATTAATATTTCATTGGTACTTCAATAGTAACTAATATGTATATTGCATGTAAATAATAAATGCAAATAACTCTTCTTTAAGGAAATTTCTAATGATTGAGTTATAATCTTCAAGAGGCAGTGACTATACATCAGATGGCTTTAACACCAAACACAACAGCACCTATGCACAAAGATGAGAGCCAAAACTTAACTAGGCGTATCAACAGCAAGCCAACTGGCATATTCTAATGAGTGGCATCGGTAAGGTTCCTTAAGAATTGATGCAGAAATCAATAATACAAAAATTGTAAGAAAGACAAACTTCAAAAAATTACTGACATAAGTAATACTACATAAAAACCAATGCAATATTTTAAATTGATTAAATATCCAAACATGCATCCAAAGAAACAAGCTGAGTCAATGTTCATTAACACAGTAATGCAAGCAATCTAATTTTAAATAACTACTGTACAAATAAAACTCAAAATAAAAAATTGAAAATAAAATTAATTTCTTTGCTTCTTTGTTTTCAAATGACATAACTGAACTTCTCAAATCAAAAGAGTGTGAACAAAACATCAGATTTGGTATTCCTGCACAAATTGGAAGAAACACTTCACGTAGCCACACCCACTTGCAAGGCATGCCAAGAATGACATCATAACAGGAGTGAAGCTCAAGACCTTTTTCCACATAGCATGAAAAGAGCTGTTCACACAATAGAATCAGATAAAATATGTCCGTATAATACCATGAATAGTATTCAATAACAAATCTAGTGTTTACTAGAGAGTAGCTAAATCTTTGTGCATGTCCATTCATAAGTTACATCTATTGCCCCTGAGAGAGTTACTGAGATTAATCAAATAATGTAAATGAACATTAAAGGAAGTGTTTCCTATTAAGTTCATCCTCTAAATATGAATATAATCAATTTAATGATGTTCATCACCTATTTCCAGGTATTTCTTTCAGAAGATAATATTAATTGATTAAGTGAATCGCACTTATAAAAAGATTTTATTCACTTACAAAATTCTATTTTCCTTCCTTATACCACATAAATTCCCCAATGTTACAAATCTTCATTAGCAAAACCTATTTAATGAAAGGAGGTGCCAAAAGGGTGCAAATATTTTCACTAGAAATGCTTTTGCAAACTCAGCTAAATCAACAATACCTTTCAGAAATGCAAAAACTTGCTTATACATTTCGTTTAGGATGTTTGTAACTCTTGAGTGTATAACATTTACTACATAAGGCATTTGAGCTAAGGAACGTTGAAGGTGACCGTTTCATCATAGGTGCAAATGATTTAAATCAACCAATTAAATGTGTCAAATCAATTTTAGAACTATTCCATCAGGAGACTCCATATATTTACCACGAAGGGTTGAAAAACAATACCTTATTCACAAAATGTGTAACTATGGAAAATAGGCATAGAAATTGTACGTTCATCTCCTGTCAAATCAATTATTGGACAAAACGTTTGTTGAAATTTCACACAGATTGTTGGACAAAAACCCTGCTAGCATCAGAATTTGTTCAAAGAAATGGATTTTCCAGATGTTATTTAGCTAATAAAGTTTCGCTTACCTTCCACGTGGAGTTTAACACGCACGAACCGGATTCCATCTCCAGATCGCACTTGACAATTGGCTCTAATACTTATTTTTATTCTTCCACACATCAAATAAAATGTTTTTATAAAATGGAATTACAAGACAATAAATCAAATAACATAAAAACAGCTCCGATAAGTGACGAAACTTTCCAACCATTCTCCCTACTTAGTACGGCGCGGAGTCCGCTCGGTACGCTTGCACCGATGACGTCAAAGGCAATCAAATTACGCGCCACAAGATGACAATGTGCTACCCGACGCTCATCTGTTTAAAAAATAGAAGCCTGCACGACGCCTTCTTGTGGCAGTTTAAAATGGATCCATATCTGATCACATCCCCACATTAAGTCTTTTTACTTTTCACTTTTACTATATATAAAAATCAGATTCAATGTTCGTCTCGCTGATGGTTGAATTTCGGCATTCAATCGTATGACGCATTTCGAAGAAAATTGTTGACTTCTGCCCAAAATAACTTAGTATTTTGAGTTTCAGTCCAATTAAGTTCACATTTCAATACTAATTCTCAATTGATAATTTCCCAAGTTGTTAACTAAAATGTAATTTTTTCCCCCGCTAAAACATATCAAACTTCACGAAATCTGGTGAAGAATACACTAAAAGACCAAATGTCAGATTGTTGCCCTAAGCCTAGCAATACATGAATTAGTAAAGCAAAAAAATTGCACACACTTTCTCGAACTAGTACTTAAGTTTCCTCAACTCTTCAGTGTGGACCTGGCTTTTACCCTGTAGTCTGAACATACACCTTTTCAGTGTTGTCCTTCCCTCTTCCCAGCTGTCATCTATTGGCTCCTTAATTACATTTTTCATATTTTGAAGGAATTTTTGAGAAAATGTCATTTGAGCATACCCAACATTGCGCAATTTTGAAAGTGAGCTCAAAATTTCAGTTTCAGAAACATTTACACATGCACAGAACAATATGACATTGTCATTTCAATTTATTCTTTTGATTTTCTTGAAATTACCCAAATGTAGTTTTTTTAAATAATCTCGTCATTAATATTTACATTATGGGTGTTTTTATACCTTATTGCATTCGTGAGTAGAAGTGCTTTAAATCATTTTTGGTGAAGTTTCTTGAAAACTCAGAAGTTTTCTGTGGGGGGGAAAAAAGAAAGAAAAAAAAAAAAGAAGAAAAAAAGGGTTCAAAACCACACATTATCAGACACACTCAAATAATATTTTCCCCAAGAATGTCTCCTACTTTCTCAATAAAAATTTGGTTTTAGGACCAGGTTTTACTCACCTACAATATTCTTGATGTCATATTTCTGTTCTACAAGAAGGGTGCCAAAAAATTGAGAAAACAAGTCCTTTTTTCAGCAACAGATGGCAGCTGGGAAACAGGAAGGGCAAACCCAAAAAGCTAGCCAAGACTAAAGTGAATAAAAAACTAACTAGCACAAGAAAGTCTGTGCCATCCAGTAACACTACTAGTTGTTTCTAATACATGAATTTTCTCAAGTGAGAATGCTTCATGTTTTTCCTCCATTGTCATGCGCAAAAACAAAAGAACTAGAAACAGAATGATTGATTGATTGATATTGCTGTGCACACCAACTACTATGATCATTAGTTCCAATTGGGCAATCAATGTTTTATCCTAGGAGGATGCAGATTCCTTCCCCACTGGCTGGTGAGAACCGGTGTCAACCTACAGGGTGAGATTCTGCAGACAAGATATTCCCTTCCAGGGCACAGCCTCGTGCAGGACAAGCTCTAAGACCTGACATATAGTGTGTGTATTATAAGTGTGTAAGGGGATAAAGAAAGAGGATAGAATAAGGAAGTGGAAGGAAAGGAACACACAAAGTTCATGGTCTCATTTGGTATGCTCAGACATTTGCTTGGAATTAGTAATTGGAGAAAAAGCAGGTAACCAATCGGAGCAGTCAGCCGCTAGAATTCTCCTCCATTGAGCAGCTGAATTCAACCTAGATATACAGCTAGTGTTGAAAATCCATCACTGTCAGGGCTCTTTATCCTAAGACCTCCTGGTCAGAATCACTACAAAGACAGAGGCAATGCTGCCTCTGAGCTAAACTTAGCTGTTACAATTGAAACTGACAGATGAAACAAAAAAAAACTTCACACGAAACACTTTTCAAAAAAACCCTTACTTGGTTTATCTGCAAGGTTCATGAATCAAGTTACTTCACCAGTCAACATAGCACATCCATCAAAGAAAGTTTACGGGAAATATCTGAAAACACAACGTTATTCACTGCACCCTTTCCAAATCAGATAATATATTATCACTGTTATTATTTTCTTTCAAAAGATGGTCTAAATTCTAGTCCTGTAAAGAAAATATTTTTAAAATTGGGAGATTTATTTTTCGAACAACACCAAAATTCAGTAACAAAATCTAAGAAAATGTACAAACACAAAAATGTAAGCAAAGTCTAATAAGGACATTTCTTTAGAATTTTTCATTTATGTGATAAATTCCGAGATAATGTTGTCAATGATCCTAATATCGAAGTTCCACTGAATTATTAAAGTTTACTACAGAAAAAGATGAAATAAAACAAATAGATAAAGAAATTAGGAAAGTAATTTATATATTTGAAAAGTTCTTTCTCAGGCTTTCTACAACTTTTACAAATGCATTTTGTTCTTGACAAAGTCTTCTTACCATACATTAAATGTAATAAAGAACCAGTTTCCAAGTGAAAAACTTGTCTAAAAGAAGCTCTTACATTTCACAAGCAACTGAAGTATTCAAGGTCTGCTATTAAAAAAAAAATCAAAATTTTTAGGAAATACTTTTTTATTATGTACACAACAAGCTGATGTGATCAACCTGCATCATACAACACACATTGAAAGAGTTACTCAGTGATATAAGAACAGAAAAGCGCATGAACACAAATAAGAAAAGAAACCGTGTTTCAAACAGCATTCTTCTTCATACAATCATCTCCAACTCACGAGCGTACTCAAGAGCCTGTTCCGCAAGTTCTGTGGAAGGCAGGGGATCATCCACCTTCTTTTCCTCCGTACCAAAATGGTAGAAGTTGTCACGCCCCAACACCCAATTTTTCTGCAAGACAATTCTTCTTTTGGTAAATAATTCGTGACATAAACACATTCTCTCAAATGTTCATTAACTACATTTTTTTAAATTATCAGACAAGAATAACGCACAGCAATTTCATTTTTTTGTTTGTGTCTCAAAATAACTGGAGATTTTACATCTCTATATTTATATAAAAAAATAAAAGAAAAGTTTTATTAAAACCACGAAAAACTTCTAATTTTTTCATCCCAACATCGAATTCTTTTGTAAAACAATCAATTCTTCTTTCAATAAATAGTTCATGATACAAGCATTAATTTCATTTTTTACATGACAATAATTAATGACTTAAGCACATGCTCTAAAAGATACATGAAGTACATTTTAGAGATGAAACACATTTTATTATAAATCACAAATACAGCAAAACCCTGCTTTTACATTCCCGCAATTAACATTTTCCCGGCCCTTAAAACAATTCTTGTTTTTCCTATTAGTTTTCAAATATTCATAATATTATAAATACCCCACGTATACATTGGCATAATTTCAGATTTTCCCAATTTACAATAGTCTGTTTGTCACAACACTGTCTGGAAACCACTTCGCGTCACGCACAATGTGCTGTTTCCCACTTCAAAAATGGCCATAACAGAAAGACTACTGAAATGGTGTGATATTATAAAGAGTTTTATGAAATGTTATGTGAAGACTAGAAGATTTAAAAACAGTGAAAATTATTATTGTGCAGCAATGCTCCTCTACAAATTTTCATTTCATGACATTTCCGAGATATTCAAAAAGGTAGAAAAAATGACCAACATGCGTTACTAAAAGCGTAGAAGAGAGGTAGCCTCACGATCATTTGTTTATTTTACATCATTCTCCTTAGCAGTTTCACACTTTCTCATCTTAAAGTAAGCATAATTTTTTCCATCCTTTAATAGTTCAATCAAGATATGCGATTCTTTATACATTTTTTACTGTAAATTCATTTTGGGAAAAAAACTTAGTTAATTCTGAAATTAAAAAAAATTATAAAAATATCAGAAATGATTACATTTAAAATTCATTACTTTGGTAAGAATACACCTGCAGTTTTAGGTGGCACAAATTTGTATTTGACCTAGTAATATTGTTCATTATGTATCTAATAAAGTATATTCAAATTCTTATTGTTTGTGTGCATCTAAATACATTATACTCATAACATTGAAAAAAAAAATTTCCCCTCATTTATACTTCCCACAACTTACACCATTTTTCCTACGATCCCATGAAAAGTGTGAAAGAGGGGTTCTACTGTACATATAAAAATTTTCAGAGTAATTATCTCGGGCGACTTGCCGGTCGTCAGTAAGCTGCCCGCCCCAGATACAGACCCACAGTAATAGTGTACAAAACGTTTGGCTCTTTAATGCCAACTGGACCACATCCTACCAGCCCAAAACCTCTCTCTAATTCTACAGAACACATTACAGTCATACAAGTTTACTGCAGTCACAGCCAGAACTAAAAATGAAAGTGGAACTGACAATCTGCAACAATCTTTGCTGAGCAGCTGCGTATCAAATTTGGGGAAGTGTCAATATTTTAAGAATTGGTAACAGCACATATTGCGGCAGCGATGGTGTGACGGTTAGCGTACCGGACTGTTATACCCAAGCTCGCGGGTTCAAACCAGATCGAAGCCGTGGATTTTTAGGGCGACAAAATCCATCGTACGCCTTCCTTCGGAGGGGAAGTAAAGCCGGCTGTCCCATGTTAGTAGATTTACTTGCATGTAAAAGATCCTCAAGCCTAAATGACGCCTCTGAGCTAAATTCAAATCGCCTGTTTCTCGCCCAAGAAATACCTCCTTTCTCTGCTAGATGAAAGGAGCGTAGCGAAATTTGCGTGGTCAGACGAAAGAGCGGACCTGATGGCCCGAGTCTCGCCACGTAAAATAAGGCCAATTCAATTCAATTCACATATGCCTTAGCTGGGAATTCAATATACAGGAGTCTACTGTAGTTAGCAAAATCTGAAATGATAGTTACCTTTCTCCCATATTCTGTAATGGCAGCTTGGTTTTGGAAGTTGAGCATTCGAGCTGCTTCATTTAGAGAGATCTTCTCATAGGCCTTCTCCATGCATGCCGCAATCTCACTGCGAATTGTATCGAGGAGAATGTCAATGAAGAAATTGTAGCTTTCTGCAGGAACATTTCCCTTCGCCAAGAAGATCTGAAAAGCAAAATCATAATTTTGATACGTGGAAGGGGAGAAAAAGAAAAATTACAATTCAATGAACTGATATTATTTTTTTTATTCCCCCCCCCCCCCTGATACATGAAAAGCATCAGGAAGGGCATAAATTAATTTTTAAACCACGTTGTTTGAAACAAACCTTTTAGTAGAAAATCTTTAATATTTACTAATCAATAGAAATTTAACAAACAAAAGCAATCCAAAACAAAAGCAAATAATTTTTTACAGATTTTATTTATGGTAAATTTTATGAGTACAAAGTTCTTGCTTCTAGAACTTTTATCTCCAAAATACTTCCAAAACATTTTCTTTTTAAATGATATTACTACACACAAAAAATAATTTATCATTAAGAAAATATACACGGTCAATCTCCTGAGCACTGCAGCTTCTCTTCCTCCAGCAACTGATTATGATTAGGCTGCAGGTTTTGCATATTTACGTGATTTCCAGAGCATGTACCATGTTATGTATATGATTATTATTCTAGAGATCTTGCCAGCTATGTTCATATTCAACATATGCCAGCCATATTCATTTAAAGAAGTGTACCTAAGAACATAATAACTGAAATTCTTCATATTTGTAAAAGGCATCTTAGGAATTTGAATTTTATTTCTACAAAATTAACTACTAGGAAAATGGAATTTGTCTTTATTCCATTTTCCATTAATGTTTTTTATGTAGTCATACAAGTCAACCAGGAGTCATCAAAATGTCTAAAACCTGTTGGCTCTTGACCAACTAAAATTAATTTTAAACTGAACTCTACATGGTTTTTTACACTTGTGAATCCAATTGTAGGTTTGAAAAAGCTCCCTAGTATGAATCAAATGTCATGAAATAAATAATTGGTGACACCAAACTGTCTATAAAAATTAGGTCAATTACTATATCATTATTTACGTCTTTTACTGACATGGCCATTAGCAGCACATTCTTTTACAACTACAGAGTAATGAAAGGTACATCACCTTGTTGTAACTGCCCTCCATGAGGTACTGCTCCAGAGAAAGGGGATGCCGAATGTAGACATTGCTCTGGATCTGGTCTGAAGGAAGCAATTCCAGTTCTGTGTGGAACTCTGCTACTCTGTTCTGAGACAACAGGAACAGAAGGTTGAGTCCCAGCAGTTGATACTTGTAGGTTGATTCCGGGAGCTGCTCCCTGCAAACATCACCATTCACAATTCTATTAACACATTTCGCCAATTCATGAAAACTATTGAATGTGAAAAAAAGTGTATTTCCATTTTCGATACCTATCAACTGCTTTAGAAATGAAGATTGTGGAGGTGAAGTGTGCAATTTTATCCCAATGCTCAGTGTCCTGATTTGAGAGATCAATGACAACTACCTCGGTTAATTACAACTTTAATAGTTTATACATATTTGGGAATGAGGCCACCTTTCAAATCCCTGAGATGAATTTTATTCATTTAAAGATGCTCATTTCTCCTGTATTTTAAATGCTGAATAGGAATTTTTTGCTTCACACTGATATTTCTGGGTGATAAACAGTTTTGTTTTTTGTAAGACATTTAGTTATTTCAGAAAGCAAATTTTTAAGGTGTGATTTGAGACAATGCATACCTCACAGTGCAGTCAGAGACAATATTACATAAACATAGATGGTTGTGTAATTGAATTAAGCCATGGTAAGAAATTGTCTGGGTAATAGACTATAAAAGGATATTATTAAATGAGAAAAGTATTTATTAAAGAAAATATAAAGACAATAAAGAAAACAACAGAGTTAACAAGAGACAATAGTGACTAAACAATCACAATTTACTTTAAGTGATGTAAGAAAAATTAAACTATAGTGGTGTTTAAAATAGGATGTACAATGTCTTGTGATAACAATTATTACATGTTTAAAAGATAGACATTTTAAAACTTTTAAAGATAAGTCTCCCATGAACTGAGTGAATGAGATTATTAGATATGTTTTGTTTATTAATTGTGGTTTTGTGTATGTTAATGGTAGGTAAGGTTCTGTGTTGTTTTGTGTATGGTTAATTTTTTCATTGATTTGTCAGATTTTAACTTTTCTTCCATATGTTGAAATTTCAAAACATTGATTCATAGTACCACAAAACATTACAGTCATTAGATGATTTTACATTTTTATTATTCACATTCATTTCAAAATCTGTTTTATGTGAACTACTGTTAAAATATGATGTGAAGAGTTTTCTTTGGCATTTTGAAAGGAATTCAATTTTAATGAATTTAAATTTTAATTATTTTTCTATGCAGAACTGAAATGACCATCATATTTTTGTAAGTAGGAGTAATGGTATTTGTTTCCCATTGACTTTTTTTTTTTTTATTACAAACTCGAGTCCCTGAACTATGTGTATTAACTCATTTTATTACAAATTTCCACATAAAATCCTCAATAAAAAAAATCGTATTCATAATTATTCAATTCAATTAGTATAGAAGTAAGGCAGATACGCAAGATATAAGTTCAAAGAATACAGTAAGCAGGTGGATCACACACTTTTTGATGGATAGCATTTTGCCACTTTTATACCTCATAATAATTTCTTAAATACTACACTTAACTCTGTTTATAAGTTTTTCACGTATACGTTTTGAAGTTTATATGTTGTTTTTGCGAATCCCAGATAAATTCCTATACTTCCCAAACTAAATTATTTCAGATACAGTGTCTTATGTTTATAAGTTTTTCGTGTTTATACGTTCGTTAACAAAAGACCCTCCAAGACCGTATAATGACCAAATGATAAGGACATAGGTGACCAATACGTGAGAACATTAACATTATCGTAGAGAAGCCCATGGAGTTTTTGTGATGAATTCAGTATTCAGGTTGTTTAATGTCATTGCCACACAGGGCATTTTAACTGGTTTTAACCCTTCATTTTGGACAAAATTACAGAATGAAAAAATAGTTGTCCAGTGCGGCTTCACATAATGTTCACTAACACTGTAAGTTACACTGTTCGGCGCATTTAAAGGAAGTTTTGAAATTCCAGGATATCAAAAATAATGACATTTAGGTCTGAGTCGCAAGAGCTCACTGGTTATGATTGTGGCGAGTACAGTATTTATATTTTCTTTTGTTGCAAGTGGCAGCTCTTGCTACCAACATAATTTCTGTCACAGTTTCACTCTCATAATCATAGTGCCACTGCAGAGAGACTTTCCTGTTGTGTTGTAGATGAAGTTGTGAAGTAGATGAAGGCAAAATAACTGATCCAACTGAGGTGAAAGATGTGCTCACAATATTAGAAATACATTACAGTACATTTAAAAATGTGAGATTCTGCCCAAGATCGGTAAACTACAAAGCATTTTTTAACGTTTTTACAAACTAGGATCAACTAAGACTTTTCTGCTAACTGAGATTCAGATCAACTAGAGAGGAGTAAATTGTTGACTGCCCTCTAAAAAACCTCAAACAAATGAAAAAATGTATGGGTATTATGACTATAAATATGACAAGGACCGAGAAATACTCATTAGAAGAGGAACAATCCTCACAAAACGAGATGAACCATGGAGATCAAGACCTAGTTTCTCCTAAGCCAGTCTTAAAATTTGAAAGTGTACACCACCAATATGGGAGGAGTTAGCCATTAGGAATGGTTAGCACAACATTATGACAATGATCAATTTTTAAAATAATAATAAATATAAAAGAGATCAATGACTAGAGAATTTTTATGAATGTTTGCAAGAACAAAACTTCTGCTATAACTTTCCACTGCTTAACTTTCTGTGTAATCTCATTACAAATAATTACTGGCAGATATGGGGTGTCTCTCAATCTAACTTCTTTTGCTAACTTTATTCTAGGCAATTATGAGCATTTATTCAATTACGACAATTCATATCATTGCAGAGGAATATTTGTGTTTTAAATTACATTTTTTTATTTCATAATACATTTATTTTTATTTTAAAAATATTATAAAGGGTGTATAAACTGTTAATGTTCCAGAACCCCTTAAATACTTTCTGAACCTGCCCCTGATAAATACACAACTTGAAACTTCATATTGATAACCCAAATCTGCTTTAATGGGCAAGGCCATATCATACCAAAAAGTAAAAAACAGGTAACTTGTGTGTTAGAAGGTTGCTTCAGGAAGTCTCGAGTATTCACTAAGAAGCATTTTGAATACTTCTAATTACAAAATTTAAAAATTTAGAAAAGGCAAATTTAAAAGGTCTTTCATTTGCATAATCACTGTGCATTCTATATTTAACAACTAACAGCCACCGTCCTCATAAGAGGATAGAGAATATTTTATTAACAATAATACCATATACACTGAAATGATCCCGCATATTTTTTCAAAAATTGGAAGCTGAAAATTAGGGTGTGGATATAATTTGTGACAAGGTTGGTATTATACACGCATACTTCTTCAGCCCCAGAATACCTACTCTCACTCCCTTCCTAACATTAGTTGAATTAAGAATAAATTAAAGCAACGAGCGTTGTTAACAAAATCTGAACCAGAAATGTTTGCTTCCACATAACTAGAAATGTTCACTTCCTGTGTAGAAACTACTCTGCATTGAAAAATGAGCTACATGTCAATATAAAAGACCTGTCGGCGAAATACCCCCACCCCCCCCTCTCTCTGCCATCTAGAGAAATGCAAGCCTAAAAACATGCTTGAATACTGCGAACTTGAAGCTTGATCTTTCAGCGTCAAAGAAGTATTAGACATGATAGAAGAAGCGGAACAAATTGGTAATTGCAAGCAGGAAGGGAGTATGATGTGGACGAAATGTGCATTTGCGATTGACGTAAGAACAAAATGACACTTCCAACTAAGGTTAATTGGCCCGCAGAAAACAAACCAAGTTATTTTTTGTTTATTGCAGGTGCAAGATTGTGATTCAGCGTTAACAATGTAATAAACTAATAGAACTATTATCTTGCAATAAAATGAAAAGAAGTGTTATCCTGAGATTCCTTTCTATAAAAGTAGGGTGCAGGTGTTATTCGCGGGTGGGTATTATTCGAGTATATATGGTATATAATCAGGCAAGACCATTATATTGTGTGCTTGAGAGTAATTTTAAACAGCTACCTTAATTTAGATTTCAGTTTTTAGAAGAAAAAAAAAGAAACAAAAATTGGGCATTAATGCATTAAACTCTCTAATGTCTTGTACTTAAAGAAATCTGATTCAATACTTTGTAACAGCTATTTTTGTAAATGTAAACGTATCCACCACAATCTTCATTTCTAAAGGAGTTGAAAAGTGTGGAAATTGAATAACAGTTTTTCACATTCAATAGTTAGCATTTGTATTAAAGATTTGTATCACACATGGAAAAATTATTGCTATTGCTACAAATATCCATTTTTAATGTCTAAAAACATCCATCATAAAGAGATTTCTTCCTCAATATGTTCTTAAAATATCAAGAAAACTTCCAATAAAGCCTTTTTTATCTACTTCTAATATCTACAAATGAGTACAAAGCATATTCTTTAACATCATAATTAAAAAAAGTTTTGTTATTTATTTTGTATCCCACTTTTCTGTATCTATTTCACAAGTAAAGTACATTTTAACAAACACTCTAAATTATCATTTGTCCAGATAAAATATGCACAGAGTTTATGTAATGACATGCTAGAATCAACTGCACTTGCTTTAGCTGACAATAAAATAATTAAAATAGTTTAAATCTATGCTCTATTAAGAAAGTTTGAAAACAAAACACAATTCCCCAATGACAATACACTTTAGTATGATTCATTCATGTACATGTTAGTTTATTAATACAAGGTATGTTAATTACTTTACTGATTGTGAACACAAAGTACCCGATCTTGAACATAAAATTTAAATAAAGTATTGTGGATGTCGGTTAAGTTTGATCCAGTAAGCAACATTCTAAGAATTTGCAAACAGCATTTTACTTTACACTTCCCCTTCCACTGGCACAACTTGATAAACATTTTAAAAAACGTGCTAGCAGATTGATTACTTACATATGCATTGTTTAGAATGTATACATTAATTTTAAAATAGCAAGAAGTTATGAAGTACATTCAGTCTTTTTGTAAAACACAATATTACAACACCTGGAACCAATAGAAATGCACGCAACTGGAACACAATACAAGTGACAAAACAATTTCATACCTGTAATCCAAATAATAGCACTTCAGCTGAGCCATGTATCTCTCAAATGAAGGGATATCTTTCACTGCTATGCTGTGCTGAGCACCTATCTCCAGGATATCCCCTGCACACAAAAAGAATTCATTGATTACAAACACTATTCACAATCACACTTCAATCCTCATTCAGGCAACCTGCCAGTTAAACACTCCTAAGGGCAGTGTCATATACTATAAACTAAAATATTTGTATCCACTTTGGTTACCTGAAATCAAATTTTATAAAAATGTGATTAGTTTGTTACATTTTTCCTAACAACATTCTAAACCATTAACTCACGGGGAAGTAATCCTCCATTAAGCTAGTCAGTCATTGTCTTTTATCCCTTTGGCCAGGGACTCAAGTGTTGTTAGATCTCAGGATTCCCATACGGTCACTAATCCACAATCCCGTAGCTTAACTTCCATGACTTCACTTTAAGGTGAGATTAGGACCCTATCCCATCAACATTAAAACAAGCAACTTTGTACCCCATTTTCTCAGGAACTACTGAATAAATTTTAATGATCTTTGCACTACGTAAGTAATACATGAAGAGATTACTGATCCTCAATTAAGTTTTTATCTCTATTCTGAAAAGATTTGTAATTCTTTTTCCAAGAAAGAATTTTTTTCTCAAAAAATTGTGCAAAAGCATTCCTAATGCAACAACTAGAGAAGTAATACTCATGATTGAGTACCACATCCTTAGTATAACGTGGTTTATCACTGAAAATTTCATTTTTTTCACTAGAGAGTAATTAAAGGCAATCTACATCTTAATAACAGGATTCACTATCTTTTAAACCAGTCCGAGTTTTCCTTTTCTTCTTTCTTGCCTCCTTTGTCATTTGCGAATCATCACATTCTGCCTTTGCTATACCTAATCTGTCAAGTTCTGAGCAAATATCAACATTGTTTTTCCCAGGTGACATAAGCAATTTTTTCAGCACTTCTCATCTAGCACATTTTTCATCATTCTATATTGCAACATCTTCCTATACTCCTAATCGTAAGGTTTTGAGAACAACAAAAATATTTTTTGGTATTCTTGTACAAATGGTGTTCTTGAATGCCTCATATTTTGAATTTTGCAACATCTTCCTATACTCCTAATCGTAAGGTTTTGAGAACAACAAAAATATTTTTTGGTATTCTTGTACAAATGGTGTTCTTGAATGCCTCATATTTTGAATTTTGCAACATCTTCCTATACTCCTAATCGTAAGGTTTTGAGAACAACAAAAATATTTTTTGGTATTCTTGTACAAATGGTGTTCTTGAATGCCTCATATTTTGAATTTTGGCATGGCAACTTCTTCTGAGAAGTTATGTCTTCTCTTAGTATTCACATAATTCTCAGTGTTTGTATTTACTACGTTTCTTCCTTTTCGATGCTTTAGGAGAATTTTCACATGTATTCAGACTCCTTATCATCAGTTTCTTGATGCAAAGGATTTGATTTCATTTGATATGCTGATTGTCTTCAAAAACACGTCTTTTGAACATTTATTCACATTTTGCAATTATAGAACATATAAAATTATTTCTTTTAGTTTTGTAGCCTATAAGACACTGCAATTGATAACAAATTATAGATTGAATATGTCAATGAAGCTGACCTAGAAATGTTCATAAAATATTATTTAATTATTCAAGCAAAAAAAATCACACACACACACACACTTCCTTTTTTTTAAAAAATTCAGCCTAATGTCTGACCTTAAGCAATTCGGCTACCAATGTCTATGTTACCAACAACTATTGCAAACAGATTCTGGGTCAACAACCTCTATCTTCATTTTTTTTTCTTCCTCTCCCAGCAAAATGCTGAGAATGTCCCCGCTTTGTTTCTAAGCACTGAATGTAATTTTCCTCTCTAAATGTCACATAGAACTATTAGTTATTTTTGGAGAAAAATAAATTTATCTACTCAATGAAAATTCAATGGTAACTGACAGTTTTAAACCTCAACAACTTCTATCTGTAAGAAGTAAAGACTACTACCTTCATGGATGAAGGGAAATAACGTTGTTCATAATTAATACCTCCAACTTCAAATATTACAAAAATTTTGCACAATGTATGCATCTTCAAAAAGTCTCTAAAAAGCAAAATTTCTCGTCCTGAATAATCCACGAGACATCGCAGAACACACTGAAGTTCATGTATGTTTGTCCATTGTACATGAACAAAGAACAAAAGGAAACTTTTCTCTATGACACTTAACCTCACATTTTGGCTGTTTCTTTATCTTCGCCCTCTGATGTACTATAAAATCCTAATAAGTTTAACCTACATTAATACGAAAATTTTCAATAAATACATGTAAAAAATCATCCACATAACAAGACAATAATACGATTCCAGGAACTTTTTGCCCTGGATGAGTCTGCATTTTAAAGAACCTTAAAAACTTACTTGCAACTAAAAGTTCCTGCTGTGGAGCTGATATGTTGGATGTAGGAAGAAACATCAAATGGGTCAGGCCCACCTGAAATAAGACACTAAGTGAAAATACAACTATGAAGAAACTTTACAGAAAAGTGAAAAGCACATCAATTTTAAACGCGAAAAACACAAATTTACCATTTCAGAATAGGCTTTTGTCTGTGATGGAAGAAACCTTCATTAAGATTAGACAAAAATGAAAATAACTATCACAAACATCAATAAAGAGCCCCTTCCTAACCTGTACAACCCCACAGCTTCCGAAGTAATCCACTTTTAAAACAATTGTTTTATCAATTACAATTTACATACCTTTAATTTCGCCAATAACACTCCACATTTTTCAACATTGGGAGGCTTTTTAGTCCATTCTACCTTCAACGTCTGATACAATGACACAACGTCTTTAAGAGCAGCCATGTTCGTAGGTTGTGCTTTCTCTATGACATGAAATGATTTCGAGGGTATTTCGATTGTACTCGTGTCCGTGGCTGCCACTGGACATTTATCAAGAAGAATGGACTGTGACCTCTTTGGAACATCTTTCTTTCCTTTGACGGGAGGACCTTCCTTAGGAGTAGATTTGTCGGGCAATGTTCCTAATTTTCCTCCTTGACTAGTACCAACGGTTCCATCCGTGGTTGTTGCTGTGTGCAACAGAGACCCTTTTCGTCCACGAAGCTTGTCGGATGAACTCATGGTGTCCTCTTCTAAACTCGAAACTTCCTGTAAAAGAAATCACGAAGGAACACGATTTTGTACTCCACCTCAAACTAAAACACAAACTAAAAAATAGGGGGCGTTGATACCTTGCAATTGTTGTCGACTTCCTCAAAGTCACTGCCACTCGCAAAACCGTCACCTTCTGAAGAAACAATTGTATGTGTAGTGTGATGGCTGAGATGCGTTTCGTTACGATGAAAGAAATACGCGATGATTTCCCACAAATAATAAATTATTGTGCTGACCACAATACCCATACCCAGGTGCCATGCTCAAAAATGCAATTTTCGAATAATTTTCCACATTTTCAATTTTGATACAGTCAGTATTATTGATAAGTTAGAACTGGATTGGATCATTTAAATATGAAATAACTGAATATCTACATAATCATTTTCTTCCGCACTAACTTATAATAATGGGAAAATGCCAGAACGTGTAACTAAATTATTACTTATTGTTAAAAAATATTGTATAATATTTTTATGCTCCCTAAATGATCCTATAAAAGTTTAAATGATATGCTTTCATCATGAGAAAGCTCAACAATGCATTTTCAAATTTTAACTATTCAAGAAAAAAACTTTTAAAGTAATTTAAAATGTTATATACCTCTTTTTACATCTAAAAGATGTCTAAAATTATAAAAATCCCAGTCGAAATAAAAGGGAACAACTAAAGTACAAAATCAATCAATGGTGATCTGATAAAGGAAAATATATTAATAACCCACATACACATTAATATACCCACATTTTACTTTCTTGCATTCTTCTCATGTAGTTGAGTCAAAGTATTGCACTGCCACGAAAAACGGATTTTTCAACAGAATAATTCGTATTGTGAGGCTCCGATACCAAAAACGTAGATAATTATTATTCCTATAAAGTAAATTACGTTATCTAACATGCTGTGTACTCAGGATCCACATTTTATGGGTCTTTGGCACCGAAAAATTGTTTGAAGACAAAAGTCTGTCGGCACGTCTGTCTATGTACGTGGTCAACGCTAACGCCTTAAACTTTTCTCCATAACTGATATTCCCCAATTGATCTGGCCAAACCCAAGGAGTCAATGCCCTACAAATTTGAAACGGATATTTTGGTTTGGGCGTTGTTTACAGGAAGCCTGGATATTTTCAATTTTTTTTCCTCTCTTCATAAATTGCTCCATTTTTTAATTAAATGTTTTCCTCTGATCCAGCAAATGACGTTTAAAAAATGGCAGCGGACGCATATATTTCAAAAATTGCGTAAGTTCAATAATTTTCCGGCATCTTCCAACAATTATTGTTGAAGATAGCGAGTTTTTCGTAATGAAATATGTTATTCAAATTAACTTTTAAATAAGGGCATGCACAATTTTTAGGAAACATGGGTTTTCGTGTAATTTTGAGTCGAATGTAGATAATTAAAAAAATGTTTTCTAAAAAATAGCTTCAATTTTTCTCTCGAATGGAGCAAAGAACGCTTATAAAAAAGCCGCAGGTTCCATTTTCGATTACCGCAGTATTCACGATTGAGTTATTGATTAGTTACACCAGGAGCGTCAACTGCTAAGGTAAATAATTTCGTCAGTGTAGTGCACTGGAAGTCGGAGGGGGGGGGGGGGTGATCTTCCTCTGCTGGTTGGTGAGATCCGGCGCCAATCCGGCATTCCCCATTAGCAGGGCACAGCTATAGCTGGGACTTCCTATTTGAATAAATCACGAATATACATATTAAACATTTTCTGACAGCTTCTATTCGTTTGACCTTTTCATCTAAGGTAGGAGTTTTGTTTTATTCGAACCAGTGTTTAGCTGGATGAGATACTCATAAACACATACACTACCTTACTACCTAGTGGCTGCCGTCGGACTGTTTGCTGACTCTTTCAACGCAAAATGCGTCAAAGTCCAGTGTATCATGTCCTGCTGATTCCCTCGCATGGCCTTGAACAATGCGTCTCTGGTCGAGGGGTTACGATTTCCAACGCGGGGAACGCAGTCGTGTGAATGTAAGCCAAGCCTGTACACCTTCACATGCTCAGAAAGGCGTGGGAGAGGGACTTCCCGTACGGCATATGCCTTCAAAAGCGACCCCATGGTCTCGCTGATGGCTGAAGCCCCTCTCCTTCACCGTGGGGCTGCCACGACTAAACCGCGTGTCACAGACAGGAATGGATCCAGTCGATCTTTTTGGAGGGGGCCATCATTGATTTTTTTTAAATAATAAACATTTGTTACTACATTGTATATTACTTTTGTAGTGTATATACGAGGCAATACAATATTATTTTTAAATAATTACATAATTCTAATATAAATAAATATTTAAATCAATGTTGCCAAATAAAAGAAGGTAAAAACGAAAGCTCTAGGCCTTTTTTTGAGAGGGGAGAGGGGCATGCCCCCCTGGATCCGTCCTTGGTCACAGGGACAGAGAATTTAAACCAGACTTCCAGATGCGTTCATTCCATTAAGAATATATGGTTATGACAGATTCTGGTTAATATCGCGTCTCTCTGCCAATTGCTATAAATTTACTGGGATTCCGTTGCATGAATTTTTTTGTTTTTCCTTAAGTTTCCTGTAGGATACAAAAAGCCATTTCATTTCCGCGTTGGACAGTTTCCGTTTTATTCTGTGTAAAATGCCATTTAAGTTTACAGGCCAGAGAAATTTTCCGGTTAAGGTAGGTTTCCGACTTGTATAGGTTCCAGTTTAGACATATTTTCCTCCAATTGATAATAGAAATGCCACGACACGGCAATTTGAATATAATTCATTCTAATTGTTGGGCGGTGTTTCTTGGAATATGGAAAGTAGTTTTGGATTGACGAATTTGTGTTGATGTATTAGCTTTAAAAGTTCTTATTTCAAGCGCTGCGATTGGCAAGTTTTACAAGTGATGACCGAAAAGTGTAACTATGAACAGAAATTGCGGTATTAAATTAAGTGGCCGGTACTAATGCGAGAAAGTATTTGCTATTGTAACACTAGTTGAGATTCTCGCATTTTACTCACGCAGTATATTAAAGCGTTGCAATGCTGCAGCAAAATACAACAATTTTTCGACAGGAAAACTCGTATTTATTAGGTTCTGATATGTAAAAAGTGAACAATTCTTTTTACTTCATGTAGCAAGTTATTATACTCCCGAGGTGGCTAGAGCATGTAACGACCCAGTTCTTCGGTTCGAAGGGTCGCGGTTTCGAGTCCCACCGTGGACATGGTTGTTTGTCCCTTGACTTTCATGTATGTGTGTTGTTGCGGAAGACCCTGCCGGCACAGCCCAAAGAACCCGCATGTGTGTCTAATGTTAATTAATATTTTATGAATATGTGTTCCCATTGAAGAAATGGTGTGTACCGGGCGCGGATAGCCGAAATCTGCATCACCTGAAGCTGGAAAAATCAGGAAGGGGAAAAAATATAATACATTAATTATTTTAATTCTAAGGAGCCTGATTGAGAGGGGCCACTAATCTGGTCATGTAGTATAGAGTGGTGTAATGCTGCAGATTAATAAATCTTCCGAGAAAAAACCTTTTGTAGGTCCTGATACCAATAAAGTGGGTAATTATTTTTTCTATAAGTAGTAAATTACATGATCTAATATAATGCGCAATCAGAATCCTTGTGTTGGCATCTTTTATTCTGAAAAATTAGTTTACTCAAAACACGTGTTTTAGTCTCTCTGTGAATAACTCCAGAGGCTAAACTCTAGGGATTTTTGAAGAAAATCAACATTCTCTAATCAATTTGGCTGAGGTCACTGCCCTTTGAATTTGAAATGGATACTTTGATTTTAGGAGTTTTCTTACTTGAAACATAAAGGACATTTTCATTTTTTTTCAAAAATGTTTCTATCTTTTAATTTTTTAAATTTCTTTTTAGATAAAGAAAACTATCTTTATAAAAATGGCATAGGTTTGATTTTTGATTAACTCTAAATTTTTTAATTTGCAAAAGTTAAAAATGTTTTGGCATCTTCCTACAACTACAATATAGAAGTTAGATATCTTTTTTATTTCTCACAGACTAAATACACAGCAGTGGTGGCTGGTGATCCAATAAATTGGTGGTTGCAGCTCTATCTAATTGGAACAGGAATCTAATTTCCAAATTCTAGAACACTGATGTATTGTATAATAAAATGGGAGGAATTCCTGTACATTGATTAAAACTAATATTAAAAATCTATATTCAAACATTACTACATGATTTTTTGCATGGTGCCCACGTTACATAAATTCACCTCCCATGTACTCGCATGGTTCTGGCTTTGATTTCCAGTGGGCACTTACTTTTTGTTTGTATTTGAAAAAACAAAACACACACACACATCAGTTTACCACCAGGAGATGAAGTTGCATCACACGTCACTTCCTTTGTCTCAATTGGTAGATGGGAAGGGATCTAACTGTGAAAGACAGACGGACACAGTTTATAGGTAAGGATAACTCATTCTATTTGTAGGGGAACAATACTGCATACATGAATATCATAATGCACATGAAAAGTAAATTCGGGGAATATAAATACAAATATAATTTGGTACGTAACCCTAACGTTGTTTTACTTTTGTCCTTACTTTGTTTATTTGGCAAAAAATTATTTGATTTAAATCTTTATAATACAATTATGTAATTATTCAAGTAATACAAATATTTTTTTGATGAATTCAGATGTTTCCTTAAATTTGTTTACCATGGGTTTTGTGTTGTTGGTTTAGTTCTAGTTCTCTTCGATTAATGTAACATAACTGATCACTAGAGCTGTGATTTATATGCAATAAAAGCAGCTAAATATGCACTTAAATATGTAAATATATTTGGTAATAATATTGGTATATATTAAAAAAAGGAAAATATGCAAAATATTGTAATGAAATGTGTAAGTGTAAAACTCAATAAAAAGTATAATGTGGACAATATGTTTATAGTAAAAAAAGATACAGAAATCATATAAATTTTTACAAGCGACAAACATTAAGTCAAGGGCTTAATTTTCAAAACACTCATTTCTTAGGAAAATAATAGGAGATGGAGTTATTGTACATTTCACAAAATAAAAAAATATAGGTATTGCAATAAAAATATGCCTTCCTCTCAATTATAATAAAATCTAGAACACAATAATCAAATAATTTAAAACTTGAAAATCATATCTTAATGCGTTTCACCTGTGAGCCAACAATATTTGGTTAAAAGAGAAACAGTTCATTGAAAAAATGGGATTGATACTGCTGATAACAGGTCTCAGCGTGCTTCTCGACCGACTTCGTACAAGTCAGGCATGCTGATGCATGGCTATGGCAACGTAAACAAAACCTCAGAAGCCTATTGCTTTAGAGCAGGTTACATGATGTACCATAGCAAATGTCGAGAGAACTGTCAGAGCCGCTTACACGGCGGATCTGTAACTGTTGGGCTTCTTTTCATGGATGGGGGGTGAATATGCAACAAAAATATGCAAATATGGCCCATAAATGCAATTGTAGTGATATATGCGGGGGAAAAAAATTGCTTAAATTGATTCTAAATGCCTCAAAAAAAATACAATTTGTTGAAACTGGATGTTTCAGTATAACAGAAAAAAAAAATGCAAATGCATATAAATCACAGCCCTACTGATCACATTTGTTATTCCCTTGTAAAAAACAGAAATGTTACAGGAAATGGAAATAGGGAATACATAAATAAGAAATAAACCAAGATTAGAAAACAAGTTATTTATTTAAATTAAAAATTGAACTTCTTCCTCAAGTCATTAACGTTTTGAAAGTACTTCACAATTGGCCCAGGCAGCCTTGTTTCCAACTCAATACAATTCATAATTCCAGCAACAGAAATTGGATTCTGGTGTTTCAATGAGGTCACAATTCAACAAGGCACATTTACAAAATTGTGCAAGTGTTTAATTTCTAAAGTGTATCTACAACACAGTACAAGAAATCCAAAATGAATCTTTTACTTTGGAGATCATATACAATTAGAAAACATTTTAGAAATCCATACTGTTGCAGGATAAACCACACTACACTTCAACTATCAGGGTGTAATCTCTTTGTGCAAAATTATCCTCTCTATTTTGTATCTTAATCTGAGGTTTTCTCTTTAATCGACATCACTTCAAGATGATAAGATTTATACTTACAAAAAAAATCTGAAAATCTTATTTACAATATGTCACATTCCCAAGAAATATTGAGAATAATTGATAATTACATTCTAAGAGACCCTGCAAAGAGTAATTCCAATGACAGAATAACACATATGAATTGGTAACATAAATACAAAGTCAAGAGATTCTGCTTCAAAGTGGCACAATGTTGTTGAAATAAAACTTTATGTCCTGTTGTACAACTGTAGGAACTAGACCAGAAGAGATGATAATCTGGAAAGAGTTCCGATGGTGGGTTGTTGAGACATTAGCAGAGACCGAAGCACAAGGGGACTTGCAGGCTTTCCTGGAACACATTCAAAAACAAGGTTTACACAATGAAACACATTCTTGAAAACAAGAGAAAAGATGCAGAAAGTGTCAGCAGTTCACTCAACCTTCTCAAATTACTTCTGAAATATGATATTAAATTTTACATAATGGCATGTGTACTCAGCTTCGTCAACTTTCTCGACTCAAATCAATGGATGAAAACCAGGACGATTTTCATGAACGAAAAGTTAGCTTTGACTCAAAAGAAAGGGAAATGAACTTATAAGAGAAAATCTGTGTTTTTTTCTCGTAGCAACACAAGTTACACTTTGGCAAGAGTTTTCTTAATATTATCTTCATTAATACGGGGTCAATAATGTAATAACTCGACTCACCCAAAAGGCTCTGCAGAAGATGAGGAGGTGGAATGTCATGGTAGATAATATAAGATGTCAGCTTTCTCAGAATATGGACATCAGATGGATACTGGCCCCGTACATACATTCTTAGATATGGTTCCAATTCTAGAATGAATATTAGCACATTAGAATCATTTACTGAGGTAATACAACTCTTAAACTTAATTTCCTTCGTTATTACTATGTTTTCTCTCCTTACTTCTTCTTGCATGTTCTAAACACATGTAGGGAGACCAATCAGAAGCTTAAGAGCCGGACTCAATTGAGGAGGTGCTGGAGAATCTTTTACAGCCACTAAATCTATAACTTGGGACAGCAGGCTTTACTTCCCCTCCAAAGGAAGGCGTTCAAAGAATTTTTTCACCCTCAAATATTGCTTGGATCAAATTTGAACTGCAAACTTAGGTACAACAGTCCAATACGCTAACTATTACTGCCTTGAAGCCACCAACTCACCACTTAAATTATTCACACTGAAAATCTGTCGGTTCAACACCCTTCTCTTTAAGTATCATTTTTACGCTCGCTGCCTTTGACCAATAGGTGACTCTCACCTGCTTCCCAGGAGAGCAAGATGCTCGACACACGCTGATGCAGCGCGAGGGCCAGCTCAGGGGACACCAATGGTGCAAGGGTGCTGCTGCCATCATCTTTGCTTGCAGGTGCCTCCAGGTGAAGCACCTGGGCGGTCACCAGCTTTAGTTGCCACGTCAAAAAGGAGCAAGGCGTTGACGTCAGACTCTGCACGGCCTGACAGACATAAGATACATGCAAAGTGTAAAGACTCTTTGCAGCTGAAACTCTAATTATTATTGTAAAACTGAATTCGCATTTACAATTTTAACTGGCAGAATGCTATTTCTAATCATCCACTTAAGTTTATGTAATAGTATAATCATGTATCATGTTACCATTTATATCATCTACCATTATTATTCTTTTATTTAATTTCAATGTTGTGTGACATTGATCTTTTGTTTTTACAACTCATCCCCACTCCACTTACCATAGCAGCAGAAATTGGCTAAGTTAAAAATAGACCAAACTCCATGGCAGCCTGGCTGGCCAGACTGCAGGAGGTAGGGTTATAATACGGTTTATAAACAAAACACAAAATGCATTGCACTGTAAATGAATAAGTGGCCAGCAAATTGCCAAATTTTCAATGGAACGTTCTCTCCTACCATGATTCTTCATTGCTTGTTTGAAAAGTGCAATTCAAAAGCAGGTACGTGTACCTTTTGTAAGGTGATCCACACAGGAAGGATGGCCAGCTTGTCCTGGGTTATGCATTCGTAGACAACCCGGGTGAGCGTCTGGACCTGTTCCTTCTCACAGGTGCTCGACGTGTCTCGCTCTTCTCCTTCCGGTTGCTCCAGAAAATGTTTGGCAAAGTTCACCACAGACGGGTCAGAGGAAAAGGCACTAATGGACTCTGCCTGGAAACACACAAGAAGTTGAGGATTTAAAGAAAAATAAAACATCCAATAGGCAATGGTGGCTCACTTATGACCTGCAAAGCCTTCTCATGCAGCTCAAAGGCCATTTACTTTATGGGCTGCTGAAAAAACAACACTCGTGGATTGTTTGGTATTGAATCTGGCATCCAAGATACAAGCCCAGGCATCGAATTGACTGGCATTTTTGAACTGTTCTAGTATTTGTATTTATTGTGTCTATTTGTTGAATTCATGTTTACTGTCGGTAAATAAAATTGTGATACAGAGCTGTTTGTAGCAAATTGTTTCTCCTCTATGTTATTGTATCTGGATCCCAATCTCGTTTTGACGAACAGTACTAATAAGATTATTGAATTTTAACTTGCTTTTTATTCAATAAATTTAAAATATTAATGTGGAGATTTGTACAACCTATGAGCTATTGGGGGTTTGACAATATTTACCCCCAATTACCCATAATTACAAAAAGGTTGCCGGCTCGTGTCCAACTTAATAAATAACATAGTAAACTTACAAATGTTCATAGTTTTCTCAATATTGGGAGGTAGAGTGTTTGTGGTTTGCCTATGTAGATCCCCCAGAATCCCACCACTGTCTAAATGAAACAGTTTGCACCAAGGAAGAACAATTAAGAGGGTAGGGACCCCCTGAATCACAAGCATACCTTGACAGACCAGGAGATGGCTGGGTCAAGAGTCAGTGTTTCAGCAAGCATGGTGCGATAACCCTGAGGATCCTCCAGGTATGACAGACACCCTGCTCTTTGCTTCACATCCACACAACCAGAAGAGTTAAGCACATTTCTGCAAGATACCGAAACAATATTACTTTTTATTTTAACAAAACACTACTGCAATGAATCTTGTAACCCAACTAATTACACATATAATTCAATTACAAGACTCACAAAAGTAGCCAACAAATATTTAAATAAAGAGGTGTATTCTTAAGTGTATATGCCTTTTTGTGATTAAAAACAAAATTATCTTTAACTAGTCATAAACTATAACTGCAGTATTTTCTGCTGACATTATTTATCTGCTTAGAGAACATTGTTCATAAAATGCTGATAGTCAAAAATTCCATGATTGAAAGTGTGACTTTGAACATTAATACCTGTTGTAATGACTAAAAAAATATATCAGACACATACATGTAATGCTCTTTCTACTTTCAAGGGAATATTTCAAACTATCAGATAATAGATTCAATTTATTTGTTTACAGTATATGGAATAATTTGATAATGTTCACAAAATTATAGAAAATATTATTTTTCTATACTTCGTTTGATAAACAATCATGAAAAATATAAAAGTTCTGATATTTTAACAAAAGACAATTTATACATGAAGGATGGTTAACTTACTCCAATTGTGCCCAATTTGAATTCCTATTAAATTCAATTCTCCAATAACGATCATCCTCCACAACAACCTGAAAAAAAGAAATATATATTTGTCATTAGTCTCACTTCACTATTTTCTCAATGAATTATCTCCATTTTCTCTCGGTATGGGGAATAGACAATTGTTTATAAGAATCCCTGACTCAAAACCCAATAAGTTTGATAATGCTGGATAGAGAAATGTTTCCCCAGTTTTGCAACAAAAGTCTTAAGATTAAAAAAATTGATGTTTTCAGATTAGGACATAAAATACATTACTCAAACACACATTAAAATCATGCATAACTCAGAAACAAAGTGCTCTAGACCAATAAAACCAGATTTCTGAGTTTTAAAGGACAAGGTGGAGCCTGAGGTACATTTGTTAAGCAGAATTCTACAAAATGAGATCATTTTGAAATTTATATTACATTTTTGGAGATTTAATTTTGGGGGCTCCCACTCCCTAGAATGGCTGGTCCGATACGAGCAGAACTAAAATGTACATAAAATTAAATTGAAGGGAAAAGTCAGAAATAATTTTCCCTGAGCAACTGTTTGACTTTATGTCCCAATTTAATCCTGATGCTTAACAATATTAAAATAGCTACTGTAAGAATGGAATATTGGAATGGTTAGAATGGAGGATGAACAGATAATTAGGAGGCAGATGTGGGAAGAAGAGCTAACTTTGCACAGTGCTGTCAGAATAGGGAAGCAGAACAGGATAGCTTTTATTAATATTACAGACCATGAGCAAAGAAGTGAGCTAAGATCTTCTGTCACTTAAAACAAAAGTGGACCAATCAAATGTCAGAGAGTTTTTTAAACACAAAGCATTAATATCATAATCATCTTTCTTATACCATAAGAGAAACAAGAAAAGAGAAAAAAAGCTTGGAGGAGAAGGAAAAAGGAAAGGGGAAAAAACGAAACACAGAGAAATTCAGGAAAACAAAGAATGAAAAGGGGAAGAAGAAAAAGAGGAAGAAAATGGCAGAGGTGAAAAAGATTAGGAAAGGAGGGCAAGAAGAAGAAGAAGAAGAAGAAGAAGAAGAAGAAGAAGAAGAAGAAGAAGAAGAAGAAGAAGAAGAACATGAAGAAGAAAACACAAAGAAGACAAAAAACACAAGAAGAAGACAAGAAGAGAACCAGAGGAAGAGGTTAAGATGACAAGGACATGTAGATGAGAAGGAAAGGAGAACAAGAGGAGGAAGAGAAGAGGGCGAGGAGAAGAAGAGAGGGGGAGGAGAAGGAGAAGGAGAGGAGGAGGAGGAAGAGAAGAATAGTAGGGGGAGGAGGAGAGCAGAAGGAGATTAGGGGGAGGAGAAGGAGAAGGAGAGAAGGAGGAGGAGGAGAAGAAGAGTAGGAAGAGGAGGAGGAGAAGAAGAGTAGGAAGAGGAGGAGGAGAAGAAGAGTAGGAAGAGGAGAAGAGTAGGAAGAGGAGGAGGAGGAGGAGAAGAAGAAGAAGAGGGGAGGAGAGGAGAGGAGGAGAAGAGGGGAGGAGAGAAGGGCGCAGGCGCGTACCTCGAGGAGGCGCGACAGCTCGGGCAGGATGGCGGGCGCGCGCAGCGTGAGCGGCGAGGGCCGCGCGTGGCCGGGCTGCAGCAGCACGAGGCGCAGGTGCGCGTAGCACAGCTGGCGCGTGTCGATGTCCCGGGGCACCACCAGGCGCGCCTCCGCCGCCAGCACGTACAGGTGGCGGAACGCCTGCAGGTGGTACCTAGGCACGCCACCACACACACACACGCGTGCCACACACCGCCTTTGCGAAGCACCCGGCCGCCAGGAAGAGAAACGGGTCAAGCAGGCCACCGCCCCGCTCGGTTCACTGGCACGTCATCTGCTATGGTCTTTAATCCAGTAAGATTTTTATCACGAGAGGTCGCCCCCGCTGGATGGGGAAATCCGGCACAAACCTACGCGTCGGCTTGCGGGTGTTTCCCCTTCCAAGTATCCCCCACCAGAAGAGCACCGCCCCATCCGGGACAAGCTCTAAGCACCTCACGTTGGTGGCAGTGTACTGCACGTGCGTGTAAGTGGTGTCAATAAGACAAGGAGGAGGAAGGAAAGAACGCGCGCGTTCCGTGGCCCGTTTGTTGGGATACTGCTCCGGTATTCAGCGGGTATTGATCGGAGAAACCACTGAAAACTAACGATCAGAGCAGCCGGCCGCTAGAATTCTCCTCCAGACAGCGACTGAATTCGACCTAGCTGACAAGCTACCAAATCAAAAAATCCTGCCATCATCGTCGAGCCTTGAACCCTGGGGCTTCTCGATAAGAGGCATTGCAATGACACCAATTGATGCCATGGAGCAACTAAGCCATTCCCATGGTGCTAGAAAGCATACCTATTGCCATTGTTAATGTAGCAAAGAGCATATTTGTTGTCATTGGAGAAGTGCCAGAGAGTGTTCCTGTGACCATTGGACAAGTGCCAGAGAGCATACCTGTTGTCATTGGCAAAGTGCCACAAAGCATACCTGTCATCATTAGCAAAGTGCCTGAGAGCATCCTGTTGTCATCGGCAAAGAGTCTGAGAACTCACTTGTTGCCAGTGATGAAGTGCCAGAGAGCAAACCTGCTGTTATTAGAAAAGTGCCAGAGAGCGTACCTATTGTTATTAGAAAAATGCCAGAGAGTGTACCTATTGTTATTAGAAAAGTGCCAGAGAGCGTACCTATTGTTATTAGAAAAATGCCAGAGAGCGTACCTATTGTTATTAGAAAAGTGCCAGAGAGCGTACCTGTTGTCGTTGGCAAAGTGCCTGGGAGCTCACTTGTTGCCATTGGTGAAATGCCAGCAAGTGTACCTGTTGCTATTGATGAAGGGCCCGAGAGCGTACCTGCTGTCATTGGCAAAGTGCCTGAGTGCTCCCTTGTCGCCGTTGGTGAAGTGCGTACCTGTTGTCGTTGGAGTGCGTGGGGAACTTGGGGAAGAAGGCGCAGAGCAGCGCGGCGACGGCGGGCGGCGAGGCGGCCAGCGTGCAGCGCCCGCCGCCCAGGAACAGCAGCCCCAGCGCCATGTGCGTGGCCAGGTGCGAGCCGTACGTCACCACGCTGCCGGCGCCCGCGGGCCCGCAGCGCGCGCGCAGCCGCCGGCACAGGCGCAGAACCTCCAGGTCGCCCGACCCGGCCATCACCTGCGCACGCAACGGACCGTCTACAGCGCCTGCGCACGGCCACTGTACTGCATAGGCCACTTGCCGTCCATGAAATTGAGCACGTGCACGGGACCAACCATCACCGGCGCACGCACAGGACGTTCTACGGCGCCTGCATTTTGGGATGGGACATCGATGTCGAAACATCGATGTTTCTATAAAAATATCGATGTATTGAAATTTTTAACACCAATGTTTGGTTTCGAAGTTTTTTGTTTTCAATGTTTTGTTCGTGGATAAAAGATGTCCATAACAACAATTTTGTAAAAGTTAAAATAAGAAACAATAACTGATGGTACCAATATCTGTTTGTATTCGATTGAAACCAAAGTGATTTACTGGCTTTATGTGCAATTGAACGGCAAGCTGTATGTACGGTGTAATTGGCATGTAATAGCCATGCAATTGGGTATAAGCAAAGGACCAGATATCTGCACACAGCCTGAACATTCTACTGCACCAGTGCATGGCCAATGTATTTGTATATGTCAAGGAATTCATGCTATTCAATTGCACACAACACCTGTTACTAGCCATGCAACTGTGCATATGCAAGGGACCAGCCACCACCTGCAAACGGACCGGATGTTCTACTACCATTATATTGCATATACACTAGGGGCTTGCCATTTAATTGCACCCAATGCCAGTTACTAGTCATGCAGCTGTGTGCACGCGAGAGATCAGCCATCATCTGCGCTCAGCCTGGGCACTCTTCTGCACCTAAGCACAACCTAGGCCATTCAGAGCAACATCTTCCTGGGGCCAGCCATTGTATTTTAAATACCCCAAGTGCCTGCCATTGCATTGCAAATACACAAAGTGCCTGCCATTGCATTGCAAATACACAAAGTGCCTGCCATTGCATTGCAAATACACAAAGTGCCAGCCATTGCATTGCAAATACACAAAGTGCCTGCCATTGCATTGCAAATACACAAAGTGCCTGCCAATCAATTGCACATATGCCGATTACCAGCCATGCAGTTGTCCACACACAAGGGCCACTCATTTGCACATACACCAGGGACCAGGCATACGATTGCACATCCGGGATGCATTTTATTAGTGGTAGATTAACTCTCAACCAGGCATTCAGAGGCTGTGGGGTTTCAACAAATTCCGCCAATGGTTTTCATGCCTTCTCTTTTGTTACTTTCTAAGTGCCTGCATGCAACATTTGTCTTATTTTGATCAATACACATTATCATTACTACTGGCAAGTCAATTACCATTACTATTGTCAAACTGATTATCATTACTATTGTCATGCCAATAATCATTACTAATATCAGGCCAATTATCATTGCTATTGTCAAGTTGATTTTCCTCACTACTGTCAAGTCTGTTTATTTTACAATTCAACAATAACCACATAACAGTGCCTTAAAACTTACCATGGCAAGAGATAGAAGAATGACATTGAGGCAAGTTTCAATGGTGGACTTCCCAGCCAACTCTGCAATTGACTTTCCAGAGAGCGAAGTGAACATCCTTGCATACTTCATGAGGGTGGTGAATGCATCGTGGTCAGAGGAACCTGCGTACCTCAGACCTAGGGCCATACATGCACCAGCAAGGATGTTGCAGTAGGCTTGGCTGCACACAGTGACAACAGTAAAAAGTTAAAAGCATGTTAAAAATATTACTGTTAATATTACATGCAAGTGTGAATCTATTAAAATTTTCATAAACAGTTACATTTTTAGATGTAATACATCTTATTTATTTAATACTGCTATTTCTATTTTCATTTTTTCAATTTTTAACTCATTTAAGGTTTGGATTCTTTATTAACAGAGAAACACACTAATTTACAACATGAAATAATCTAGAAATTTTGATCTACAAGACAAATGCAAAAGTAAAGGAGCAAAGAACTCTATCTATAATTCCAAGATATTGTTTCAAAATATAAATAAATAAATAAATAAATAAATAAATGACTCTACGAAATAATAATTTATGTACAATTGTTTGTTTATAAATAACTAATAAAGGGACAGAAATGAAAGACAAAGGAGAAAGACAAGAACAATTTTTAGAAAAGGAGATTTGATGTGACAGGTACACAACAAAACTACGTAAGACTCACTTCATTGTCTCGTAGTCCACAGAGTCTGAAGAAGGCGACTGTTGGGGCTTCACTAAGCAGTAAGGCCTTATGGAGGCTGGTACATTTGACTCTACCCAGGCACTTGTTGGGCGCACTTCTTCCCACAAAATAAGTGCACGCGAAACTATCCTCAGCAGGAGGAAGTCAGGCCGCACAAAATCCAACAGGTATTGCGTGCTGGGTGCTTGCATCCAGTCTGCCACCGCCCTACAGAAAACACTTTCTCTCAACTCAAAGTTCATAAAATAATACATTAGCAACAACAGGTTCTCAACTGATGGTACATGGACAGATCTAAGGTGATTTGCAAGATGACCGAACTAGAAAAAACTAATTCTTAATTCATTTTTGTTTACACATTCCTTCATCAATTCCTGCAAGAATAGTATTTTGGCACAGTGGGAAAAAACAAAACACCACCACCAGCACCAACAACAACAACAGTTGATATACTGGCAACAAAATCACATTAACAAGAAAATCTGTAATGAAAGTTATCAACTGACTGGGAACAACTTAATTTAAACATAGAATCAACTTGAAAATGCCTCAATATAATTAAAAGAATGTCTCTTAACATTAAAAATATGTCTTCTTAAGGCTACGGATACATTTCAAGAGACCATCAGTGGAACCTGGTGGACACATGGAATTTATTTCAACCATAGTTTAAATAAAGAAATACAATAAAATTTATTTTTAATGCCAAATCTTTAATGAGGTTGCCTTTTTATGAATTTTGAAATTTTTTCAAAATTCATAAAAAAATTAGTACACCTTACCAACAAGGGTTGTTACTGTCACTCACCTGTTGCCGGAATTGAAGAACATCATCCCCAAGGCAAGTGTTGCCCCTGGACTGGTGACATCTATGCTGACTTGGTCTCCTTCTCGGATCTGGTAACTGGGAGATTTGTACTTTTCTTTCTGGGAACCTGCAACAATCAAATTCATAACTTACTACCTGCATTTTAGGAAATAATACATGGCACGTTGAGAAAGAAAAATAGTCTCAGATACTTGAAATTTTCATGAAAAGGTTAATTGTACATCCAAGTGAATAAAAACAATTAAGGAAGTAGAAAGGGGAGAGGGAAAAAAAGATTAAATACAAAGTACAGGGTGCAGTATATATCGCTCTAGTTGAGGTTGAATTGAATTGAATTGATTTAATGCCTTATTTTACGTGGCAAGACTCGAGCCATGTGGGCCTCGGACCCTATGGCAGGGTGCACCCGAACCCTATCTACAGCTTTCTGCGTCAGCCACTTAGTTCAGTCCTTTCACTACAACTGCCATTGCATTCATTCCAGACAACACACGGAAGGGATAAACCTGTTGCAGAGAGGGTTTATTGAAATGAACACAAGACCTACCTGTGAAGGGTCGCTTGTGGCCGCCCACCATGTAGTAGTGCAGAGTGTCCGGGATCTGGAGGTCTGCAAGGCCGGAGAGGTGAGACGCTCGGCCCAGAACGACCAGCCCCAGAGCCAGACCAGCCGCCAGGGAGTACGACTCGCGGTCCACACTGTTCTCCATCTCAGGACCAGGTGGACGACCTACAAGTAAATCAACTTTCATCACTTGTTCTCTATGATGGTTTTCAACATTGTGTTACAATACACGTTGGAGCTGGGATGCAGTTTCAGTGTGGGGCATCCTTAAAGTGCCAGCTTGAGCTTGAGAAAGCCCAGTTTCCCCAGATCTGTAGTACAAATGAATTACATAAATTGTACAGCCCTACTTTAGAGAATGCCATGGCATCAACTGGTACTATAAAAAATTGTTTCAATTGTAGCTACATTCACATGAAACTACTGTAGCTTAATTATAGAACTCTTCACCCAATATACTACTTAGTAAAAAGCAATGACATATTTTCACCTTTTGTTTTCCCCTTTCTTTTATATTTACTAAAACTTGACAATGTTTAATAGCAATGTGTGACTTGATATTATGTACTGTCCAAAAGCAGGCAAAACAGTATTACTACAGTCTGTACGATAATAATTAACATATAAATAGTGAGGGTGAAACTGAAACAGTTATTTATTGATTTATTTTTTAAATGAATGCAGGAACCAAAACCAAATGCAATAGATTTGGTTTTTAAAAAATCGGCATAATTAAATGTAAGTTGTAATGCTGGGTTTAGGTTTCAAGAAGTGACTCGTGATGTAAACCATTGATTTTAGTGGGCAGACATTTTGGTATTATTTCTTTATTGTAAATTATTTGAATTTTTATCCTGGAGAGGAAAAGAATCCTCAAAACCTCACATATAATTAAGTTCCACAGCATTACCATTAATTTCGGAGTTATTTAATAAAACTATTTAATAACCAATACAGAGAAGAGACATGGGGACGCCACATGAGAAACGGTTAGATGAAGAACACTGACGACTAAATAGTCATCAGGTCTACAGGGAAACACAATTGTGTCACTCACCTAGCAAAGTAAAGTAATAATGATGTTGATGCTGATTTAAGAAAAAAAAAAGCATTATTTAAAGTCTGAACCCAAACCTTTTATTATCTAAACTGAAATATTTTATTAACCAAAACCCAAATCAGAATGTTATGAAATGGATTGCTGCTTCAGAGAATTCTCAAGATTTTGTTCATATTCAGTCAGTGACAGAGGGAGGTGTTAGCTGTCAGAAAAGAAAGGTTCACTTGTCTTAACTCATTTAACTTCAACAATCATAAGATACTCGCTGGCAGGCCTGTGAAATTATGCTCGTGTGGATCAATATCTTGAATGGTTTTGGAGACTTTTAACACTGACACTTCTTGCAATGATGCTCCAGAGCGGCAGGATAGTTCAATGAGCACAGTACACACACTTTTCTTTCTTTAACAAGATCCATCACAATATCATTACCCATAAATACCCATTCTCAAAAATTATTTTCCCCCGGGCCATTTTTGTTTCATTGTTTGCTTCCTAGCTTTGTTACTCCCACAAATACACAGAATTTCCATCCTTTTAACAAGATCCATCATGATATCATTAATATTTATTTACTCATATACTGGAAAACCAAGTCTCGTAGTTCCAAAAAAAATCTCTCACCGATTTCAGAGAGTAAGACTTCAGCCATGCGTCTGTGGGCAGTCCCCTGGTACACCAGACCCACACCCAGCAGGGCTGCCACTTGCACATTCTGTTGGATGTCTAACTCTATGGAGGTAGGTGGCAACAATGCCTCGAGATGAAGGGACAGCATTTTTGTTGTTGTGATGTCCATTGTCCCTAGAGAGAGAAAAATGGGATTGTACATACTTGCCAAAACATTTTTTAAAATATACTTTAAAAATATTTAATACATTTTCTTCCTTAGAATGTACATTTGAACTATTTCTTTAACACTGTGACAATACTAAAATTATCATATTTATTATCACTTTTGTATTTAAATGTAAATTTTAAAATTTAAAGATTAAGTAATATTTAAAATTTAACTTGCTCATTTACAAGATTTTAAGGATATTTAAAAATATCAGTTGTTAACAAGAAAATAAATGATTTGTGTGTTTAAAAAACTGAACAGGAACTGAATTACACAAGGGTTGCAACTGAATGAGGACCATGCATAGCTTCTAGCCAGCGAGCCCATTTTTCATGTACTAGGGCCTGGGTTTGATTTCCAGGAAGGAAGGCCAGAGAAAGTTGCAGCTTTTATAAAAAAGTCTTGGTATCTATGTATGTCTGGGATACTAGGGCAGCTGCTGAGGATTTATGTCATGATACATAACATAGTTCATTGCATAGCTGTGAAAGGTGTTACTTGTAGAGCTGACGTCAGTTTTGAAACTCTCTGGCAGAGTGAGGAAAGCAAATCCACGTTTCCTCCTAGTACATCCTTTTAGTGATTTTCTCTATTTAGATATACTCAGTTTGGATGGCCAAACTGATCCAGAGAGGCTGTTGAATAAGACAGATTTCAACTGACTGACTGACTGACAGCTTACCTCTCTTGTTAGCAGCGACCCCAAGCAAAAGCCCGACACTTGTCATCTCGTGGCATTTTGCTAAATACTCATATGCATTCCAACGAGCCAGGTTGCCCAAGTGTCCATTCAGACCTAGGGCCATTAAGAAGCCTGCATGCTCCGTTGATACATCTTGGGTGCCCTGCAACAGAAGAGGCATGTTCACCACTGAGACACACATCGCCAACTTACCAAATGCAACATTCAAACAATTGTGACCAGGACCAGAACCAGGGGAAACAGGGAAAATTGAAATAGGTACAGAAACAAAGCGGGAGAACAAATATTTTCCCAATGCACATCCCAAAAGAAGAGAGAGAAAGAAGAAAGACAAATTCAATTCAATTATGCCTTATTTTATGTGGTGAGTCTGACGCCATTAGAACTGCTCTTCCATTTATCCATGCAAATTTTGCACAAAGAAAGAAATGGAAAATGAAAGAAAAAAGGACATAAACGGGATGAAAAATAAGAAGCAGAAGGGAAAAGATGAAAAACGAGAGAGAAAATGAATAGGATTTACCCAATACAAGATGGCCCATGTTTCTATGAAGGGAATTAATGCCCATGAAAGAAAATGAATAAATAATCGCTTTTACATTATTTGTATATTATGTGTAAGTCAATATTATTTATACACCCTTCACGAATTAAATGTTCATCCAATACTCCAATACTTTAACCATAATCTTATACATTGTTTCCATGTTTTAGCTTCTCTCTGCAGTTCTCACACACAACCAATCTTAACAAAGGAGATGCCAAAAGCAAGAGAATTTTAGAGATGTTCTCGACATCAATTGCGTGCAACTTGAAAATGGTGTGACCTAGGGCCTGAAAACATTCCTTGGCCATAAAACTTTGGTTAAATTCAGACACTAAAATCTACAAAAGGAGATCTTTTGAGACCATATATTACAATTATGGGACTTTGGCTCTTCAGTAGTGTGCAGATTCAATTGTTCTAGAACAGACATTTTTCTTCTTGCATGAAAATAAGATGACCTCTGATTTTCAGAGAACAGAATTTGGAATAAATATTTGTCTTTTATTCTGGTAATTACAGTATTTATTTATTTAATTATTGAATATATAATTAGTCTAATTTTCAAACACAAGTCTCAAATTAACAAACATTAGAGAAAAAATGCAAGAAAAAGTTTCATATGGGCAGTGTCACTACCCAGTACTAAACATATATTTTGTCAACAGACCTTTTGACAACATTAAATTTATTTGTGAACACAACATTTTTATTTTGTTAGAATATAATACCAAACTGGTAGTATATTCAGTACATCAAAAGTAGCTAAGTAAAGCTCAAACAGAGAGTACCTTGGGCTTGTTGTACACAATCCAGGAGGATTCTATGTCGGGTGCATGAGGTACTACACGCAGTCCTGCTGCCACACCATTGTGGAAGAGGGGCCACATGTTCATGTTGGGCACCACCTCAATGTGCGACAGATCCACGGTGGTGCCTCTGGGTGGGGCCCTGCCCGTGAGGCACAGCCGCGGGATGGGCAGTGCCTCTGTCACCACGGGCACAGCAGTGCGGAGGGTGAACATTCCCCTGCAGGGCAACATATTTCTGGTCATTGACAGCATATACTTTGGTATTTGGTAATCACAACATAAAATAAATGTATTTCAGCAGCCAGCTTCTAGATCCACACAAATGCACATTCGCGCACTCTCGCAGTTGCATAAGACAAGAACATATGCATGTATCCACACACTAGAGTCAAAAAATCCAGTAGTTAAATTTTTTCTTTACAAACCAAGAAAATAGGCCAGAAACTTTTGATACCATTAAAGTTATCTCATACCAAATAATTGTATAAATTTTGTCTTTAATTATCAATTCATGTTTGAAAGCATACAGAATACATTTGGAAGAACAGTCTTTCCAATTCTGTAAAATTCATAATATGATTCCCCCCCCCCCCCACACACACACACACAAAGAACCCATAAATTTGTTAAACAACCGCACTTAGATGTCATTTTCTCCATATATCTCAACGTAATCTTACAGAATTTTGAATTTCCCAATGAATTTTTCCACAAGATTTGCATATTATTTATCTTTATGAACACCCTGTTCAATCATTCAATTACCTCCCAACTGGAAGTGCCATTGTTCGAGTACAAATTGCATAAAGATGGCGCTCCTGCTCTTCGATGAATTCGTGGTCAGATACTTCAGGTCGCTGGGCAATGTCAATTCGTACAGGCTGTGAGGACTGCAGAAGGCGCCGTACTTCTGCCACACGATGGTCCTGACTGAAGCGTAGTCGCAGGATCTGTACAAATCAAACATTTTCAATATTGTCACTCGACAATTCAAATTTAAGATAATTCTAAAACAACAATTATCTACTTGGAAAAGATACAAATATGAATCATTAAGAGATCTCACCTAGAAATAATACAACAGGAAATTTAATCACTTATTAATTGAGACAAAAGATTTTATCCATATTAAGAATCAACTGAGTACTTTCTGAATAATTTAATCCTACTTCACAAAGATGTTAGATGATTGAACCTATACTATAAATTTAAACTGCAGAAATTAATAGTGATTAATGCTGAGAATTATGAAAATGCATATTGACATTTATATGTTTGTTGTTGCAGCCTCTTTCTAAGTATTCCTTTACTCCAGACATGTCTCAACTTTACTCTCAAGTTTTGCCTTTTGTCTCTATTATCAAGTGTTTTCTAAAGATGACTTCATTTTTCGTACTTTCAAAATGCAACAAAAAGCCTTTCTTCCTCACTGCACAATTTTAAGAAAAGAGAACCCATCTTAACTTTTTATACACGTTCTGAATTACACTCCATAGGTAATTTTTCAATACAAGGTTTCGATAATGAATGTTCATGGGAAAACTAAAGTAAATTCATGCTTCTAAAATGCAGTTATCAGATTAAATATACCCTGTATATGTCAAAAATTGTTTACAAAATCAACACTAAAATAAATTTTATGAAGAAACGGTATGAGCTGGGAGGTTGAACTAATGAATTCACAATCAATGTAGTAATATTATTGTAACAATGTAGTGATATAGTTTAAAAAAAGGAGTTATGAGTCAAGTTTCATATTTTTGTTTCTCATAATCTATTCAATGATAAAATTTGGAATTTCTTTTGAACACTAATTTTTTTGTAAGTTTGCTGCAACTGAACCATTGTGTAATAATAAAAGAAAAACCGATATTACTTCAAGTAAATAGAGCAAAAAAATATACTAGTGAGCTCAGTTTCATTGTTTAGCAATAACAGAGGACACAAGAGGAAAAATCATCTCCCAAAGTAGCAAAAATATAACTTTACTGTACAATGATGCTTCATGGGGTCCAAACAAACAGAAAAATCTCAAAATCGAAATTTACCTATAAAACTACAACTTCGCAAAAGTTCCTTTGAGCCATGTGGAACTAATTATACAAAATTTCATCAAAATCCAAGATGATTTGGGGGAGACTTTTCCAAAACTTTGTCTTGGATAGCCCTTTTTGTATCTCCAAGAAAAAGAAAAGAAACAGGGGGGGGGGGGACTTATGGTGTTTCAAAAATGTACTTTGGCTTATAATCGGCTGGAGATATAAAAAAGTGTGTAGGGACATTTCTTACAGTATACTTTTATTGCATGTCATTTAAAAATCCAAAAACAAAATGATTGGACCAGGGGTTTACGAGATAATGGTGGATAATGGAGTCTACATTATGTCATTGTTCGCCATCTTTAATGGCGTCTCAAGAATAGCCCGACGACAGCATTTGGCAGCACCCTGCACTTTTATATGTTCTAATATAATGTATCATAATGAAGAAACAAATGAGAACCCGCGTTCGAAGGTTTTTGTATAATTGGGCCACCACATCCTCGTCTCTGAACGTCTGCAGCGGGCAATGCATGCGCCTGCAACTAACGCTAGGCAATCCGCCGTACACTCGTGTCTCAAGCGAGAAACGTTGCCTATCGTCTCCTGATTCCATTACGCAGGCGCGAAGGGAGCCCGGAAAGTACCGACCGCAAGCGACAACGCCCGAGCGAGAAGTCGCCGCGAACTTGCAAATGCACGGACTACGAGACGCAACCGTTGTCACGCATCTTGTAATATCCGTGCAACTTTTCTTGTCCGATGGGTTGGAGCAAGTAGTGTTGGATATTATTTACAAAATTGGCCACTAGAGTTCAAGCTAAGTAGAAAAAGCATTCGAGAAAATTAGTCAAACCTACACTTCAATGTAATGCACGGCTGGTTAATTTTTTCCAACTGGGAAACATAATGTCTGTTTTTAGTGACGAATCTTGCAATATTATTATTAATACCTTTTCATCAACTGAGCCAGACTAAAAATAATTACTAACACGACAAATGTTTTTAACATTTTTGTTACGAACGGGAGACAGGTTTCCCAGTTTTTTAACTAAGCCGTACGAATGGGATATCGATAGTTGGGATACTGGTAAATCGGAAGTTGGCAGTGTCACGGTTCTTTTTACTGGAAAAATTTTGTTCACCAGTCAGGAGTCACTTGTTAACAACGTAAACGTTCAGTTCGTGAACAGGTCTGAAGAATACGAACTGAACGTGAATTTCAGTTCATTATTTTTCATACTACAAATTAATTTTATAGCCAAGGCGGTAAGTGCGGCCGACGCACTATCCTGTGGAATTGTGACGCTTCGCTATGCGTGTTCGAGTTGAGAACGAGGTTCGGGCCTTCGGCAGTTGCTTTAACATAAAACATCCTTGAGGCTGTCCAACGCATAATAACCAACCTTTTTTATGCAAGTACTCACCTTTAAAATCGTTGGACATTTATCCTACTTAATTTAATTTAATTTTATTTTAAAGGGAATAGTATTATACTGACTTACATGAACAACAACAGTGAACAAAGAACCATGACACCAATTCCAACACAAGAAAAAAATAAATCATTAAAAGGAACCAAAGCAATCTTGACACTGCCAACTTACAATCAACCAAGATATTTCTCGTTTTATCTCCAGAGCATGTGACAGTACTCATCTCTCACTTACTGCGGATGATAATACGAGCCCTGTCCTTCACAATCCGGGAGGCAAGTGTTGATACAGATGGGCCTCGAGGTCCTATTGAGCAATAGTGGGCCGCTGTGACATTTCGCATAATAACGGTGTGCTGTAGCTTCGCAAGCAAAAGGAGAGGACGTGCATAGCTTATATTCGCCTGAAAACGTCGCCCCAACACAGAAGAAAAAACTAAAAAAGAAAATAATAAGAGAAAGTGGCTTTCTCCATTGCCAGAGAAATCCCATCGTTTAAATTTTTGTACAAGCACCTTTGTGCAAGAGTAAAACAGAAAAAACAGTACATTTTCACATGTGTTTGCACGCTACAATTCTTTTACTGCAAAAGAACTGCAAAAAATAGCATGAAAACATACTTTTCATTGTTTAGTGGGGTGGTTACCAACAAAAAGGTTAAAAAAATCAAATTGTTACTTATCTTCACTTCTAAACTAATTTTCTCATCTGATAAGATCTTTTTCTTAAGAACATGAATAAATAATGATATTTGTAAGTTTTTTGTTTAAACATTCATGAATCTTCATATAATTTAATAAATGACTTTATTAAATATCAAAGCATTTCTTGTACCCAATTCACAATTTCTCCCCTCTGTGAACTTACCATCAGCACATGAAGAAAGTCATGTGTGCCACACCGTTCTGAAGGACACTCGCATGCTCCTTCATCTGCAGACCCTCATATCTCTCCATTGGTTTCCCCTCGACATATGTCCCTCTGTGCTCAAATTTCTCATCTCTGCTTTCTTGTGGTACCCACGACAGAGAATGCTTATGCTCATGCTGGTACTCACCAGAAGCCAGTTGAACATGTCTAACATAAACTGTTCAAAATGGGAAGGGCATTTTTTTCCTTTAGAAAACAAAACTAGAGACATCACCTCAGAGTCCACCGTCTCCATGCCGTCTTCTTCCTCACTTTCTGGAGCACGAGCTGCAGCAGCTGCCGCAGCCGACTTGCCTGCAGCTGATGCAGCACCTGCAGCTGCTGCTACTGCAGCTGCACCTCCACCCACTACAGCTGCGCTGCTTCCTGTTGTAGCAGCTACTGCGGCTGTGGATGTACTGCCCCCAGATGCAGCTCCGCTGCAAAAAACAGAAATCCTTGCAACACAGAGCAGCCGGAGTGTTTCTGCTAATGCTCTTAACGCAACAGGTATCATCTGAACAAATCCAAGAGAAATCAATTAACAGTATGTTTAATAAGGCATGCTCATTTAAAAGTATAATTTTCACAAATGAGGTTTCTTTCTTCAATGAAGAAGCCAATCGTATGGATTGTGGGATAGTATTTAAACAAACTGGCTGTTAAATATTTTATTTCTTTTCTCCTATCTTTATTTCTGTCATTGCTTAAATAACCAAGACGACAGTTTGATGTTATAATTTGCAAAAAGTATTGTCATCAAGTGTTCACAAGGATTACCAGTTTATTCCCTCAAGAATTTCTCCATTCACATATCAAAATTCAACCACTACTATTAATTTCAAAGTATCAAGAGAAGTACTTGAACAATCCCATACAATATTTTCAGATCAACTATATATCTCTGAAGTATTATTGACATAGACCGCTATTTCGACATAATTTCAAATAATTGGTTTTAAATCCCCTCACTTTAAAGTTTAAAGGTCAATTGTTACACTATCAGGGTACCAAGGAATTAAAGGGAGACAATTGTATTTTCTTATCATGTGCTTGCCAGAATAAGGATGAGACTGCACAACAATGAGCATATATAATTCCAACAGACATAGAAAGAAAAATGTCTGCACTCACTTATTGCTGGCGGGAGAGGAACTTCCACTGGAATGAGGGCTGCTAGATGCTGGTGCGTGTGTGCTTAGGGCTGCAAGGTCCTGACGGAGAATGAGCTCGTATGCAGAGCGAGGCCAATTTGACGGTGGTGACTGACGACATCGGTGAAGCACATCACTAAGGAGCAATGCAATACCAGCAGGCAGCGTCTGTAGTTCCCTTCTGGTAATGCCTGAACAGATATTAACATACATACTAATTTACACTCAGCAAATTCTTAAAATCTGTAAATTTGAAAAGGAAGAAATTGGTTTAAACTGAAAATAACACATGAATGTTTAGTACTCATAAAGCATAACTATCTTGTTTTCTTAAAAAATCTTTAGTAACAAATATTACTAATTACTATAAGTTACAGAAACATATATGCAATTTAAAAAACTATAAATACCTTATTTACTTGAATATAAGACAAATTATTTTCGAAAATTTCTCTTTAGAAAATTAGGTCAACTGATAATCATTGATTAAGTCTATTTGGTTGGGATTTTGTTTAACAATGCATTTCAATGTCAAGAAATTAATGCAGATGTTAAAGCTGCAAAGGCAATACCTATCAAGCACACTTATAATGCCTAATTATGCTTTTGGGCAGTTTTTTGACATTAACTGCGAATTTACAGGGCAATTCTTTTAATGAACTGGTAAAGAAAGAATCTCAAATACATGGCATTGTAGAAAGTGAAATCAAGTGTTGCAGAGATTTTGTAACACGATGTTCAATGAGTCTGTGTGGACTCTCAGTTCGGGACACTCTGCATGGATGACTCCCTGCATGGATGCTGGAGAGTGTGTAACTGCATTTTCCAAGAAACAGGAATGAAAAAATTCACATTAACAGAACTATACATTCTACATCCAGCCACAGAAATGAGAGTATAAAAAAAAATATCCAAAAATTAGTAACTTTTCTCTCTTTTGCATTACTTGTGGAACAAAGGTATGTTTCCAGTTTACAAATGAATCATTTATTTCAGAATCCCATAAAATGCCAAATTTATTTTGAGAAATCTAAAAAAAAAATTCTCCCAAATTTTCAGATTTGAAAATATTTTTATTTATTAAAACAGTTGACACAAATACCTCCAGCAACAATAAATCTTCACATACTTGCAATTTGGGTAGCAGTTTACAATTTTTGATTCAACTTTCAGATATTCTAGCAAACTGCTGGTTATGCATGGAGAGCAGCATTCACTTGTTCATACACTACCCCAACTACTGGCAAAATATGTATGATACTAACCTTAGAATTCACTCACTGTTTTGCCGCAATAAAAGTGCAATTCGTATTTTTGTCTGTTTTTACTTTTTGGTTTCTTTGTATGATTGGTATTGGTATGGTTGTATGGTTTTGTTTCTTTCTATGTATTCTTGGTTTGAGAATGCCAAGGTTCTATGTATCGCAGCTAACAGCAAATATCTCAACAGTACAGACTTATTTTTTATTGCGCAGCTTTCTGTGCACAATATTATTGTAGTTTTTATCAAAATAACATTGTTTACCTAGCAGTGAACCACTTCCATCAATTCAAAGAGCCTGCAACTGGGGTTCACACAAACATTCTTGAATTGTGTGATATTTCTGAAATGAATACGTGTAAATCTGCCGTAATTCCTTTACTTCATGCATTTCCATTCCTAGCATTGTTGCCCTTACACTTCCTTTTAGGCTGGTGACGCTTAATGGAGGGAGTGTCTTAAAACAAGCGAATATCATGCTCTACTCATAACCAGACGATCGCTACAATCTCCCATCTTCCTTATTTATATACAACAAAAATACATTTTGCTACACAATTATTCTTTAGTTCATCTTAATTCTTCACTTCATACAAGGAAACAATTTTTGAACCAATAGAGAAAAATTACAACAGGAGAAAAACTCACCCATCTCTGTCATGAGCAGAACAGCACGCTGGGGAAATGGATACGCTGCACTGGGTGCAGAGTCCCTGGTGGAGAGAATAGATGGCGTCTCCACGCATGTGCCAGGTGGCACCAACTGCCGCACAAAGCCCTCCAGCTGGATGCGAGGCATCTGGGCACCATGGGTAATAAGTGCTGCCAACTGGAATCATAAAACATATAAATAAAAAAGGTGAACATCTTTTCAAAATGAAAACTAGTGACGCTACATCAGGACATACTTTCTTTTATTAATGTACTGGTTAGATAATATTAAAGAATCGCAATTTCTTCCTTACCAACTCTTCACCCTTTTTTTGAAAAATTTTTAAGAATCAAGGTGGAAACCTCATTATACTCATGAAACAACGCTCAAGAGACTTATTAAAAATAATTCAAATCTTTAATTTTTGAGAATACAACAGTTTTAATGAAAATATATTTTTCCAATTAATTTCGATGAATTGACTTTCATATTCACTTAATATATTCACGAAACAAAAAATTTGAAAAATGTCTTGCATGGGCCACGATTTAATCCTAATACCTTCAAGGATTAGGAAGACCTCTACCCACTGAGTTATTGAGGTCTTATAAGGGACAGCACTTGTTACTATCCACAACTTTAGTTTGTTTAATGCAAGAAAAAAAAATCTTGCAAACTACTTGCAAAAAATTGTGGAGGAAGTGATTTAAAGAACTGATATTAAGAAACTTCTAGCTTCAATTTTGACAATAAGTGACACATTTAAAAAAATTGATGAAAGAAAATTTTTGATTTAACAAAATTACATGAAAACTATTCATACATTCAAAAAAATTGTACTCCATAATATTTTAATGATCTCAATTTTAAGAATAGATTTCATTAAGAAAAAATTAAATTGTTAGAAATATATTTGTAAAAGGAGGTCAAAATATGTTTAACTTCTGAAAATTCAGAGGTTTCATTGACACCTATGCCATTTTTTCAGTGTACTTTGTTTCATTGTAGCAAAAAAAATTTGAAGCGTTTTTAAGAAAATTTGTCATACATGCTTCTAAGTAAAAGCATATTAATCACCAATATCAAAGTATGTATCACCCTCCCCAAGTTACCCCCAAAAATTAAGACTTGATTCATATTTAAGTCAGCAACATCATCCAGATTGATCAGGGAATACTTTTTGATGAATACCCTGATATTATTTCATGAGTATATGGTATTCAGACTACGCAATCCAGATTGGAGTAAGTATGTTTGTTATATTTAAATTCTAAACTTGCTAGTCACTACTACAAGCAAAAGGAATGAGAAAGAAAAAGGAAAAACTATGTTCTTGTTAACTTCATCTTACTGCCTTCGCTGAATTATATTACTGTTAACCAAGAGCATAGGCTATTCATGGCTGGAGCCAGTAACCGGGAGAAACCACATCCTATGCACAGGAGACACCTAGGCAATTCGCCCTGAGGAAGGTCACAGAATGGGGGCCGAAACATTGGCACCTGTGTAAGATGCAGCAACTCCTAGACAGCCAAGTAGATACATAACTGTGAACTGCTGTCAAACCTAAGAAAAACAAAGAGCAAAATACATCCTACCTGCACAATGTCACGCGTGCGAGGATTGACACTCGAGATGTATGGGAAAGGTGTTGGTTGCAGGCCCCTCGTAAGCCAGAAGATGTGTTGGCACAGATCTGGTGGTTCGGATCCCAGCAGCTGGAATGATGGTAGTCGATGCAACTCTTCTGGGCTAAACTGACTCACCTACAAAAAGTAACATATTCTCAAAGTAACTGTTCACAATCACAACCACAAAGTCTGTACAGGCTGGCCACTCATTTAAAAAAGTACAAATTCAAACTAACTCAACAAATAAGATTTGACTAAAAAATAATGTACTATTATTTTTTTTTTTTAGGAATAATATCTAGTTTTATAGGTATTTCAAAATGGTCCATGACTTCTAATGAATTCCCTGACTTTTGGCAACTTTTCCAGAGCAATAAAAGTCCCAGATTTTTTCTGCTTTTCCAGGTTTTCCAGAAAGTGGCTACCCTGTTGTAAGAAGAAGACTCAACTATGGTGTTGGAAGCTTGGTAAGGGTATGTATGAAAAACATTAGCAGCAAATTGAACACCTTTTGCTTCAGCGACAGGGCATAGTGAAGAAAGGAACATATTTGGACTTTTTTCAGTCAATAATGTGTGCACACATTCTTGACCAACACCCTCTACAAAGTACCAGGAAAGTCTCCCCGCACCGCATTGAATCAGTCTAGTATAAAAAATTGCATTTATGTTGGTACCAACCAGATCACTAGGAGAAAAGTGAAGGGGTCCACACTTCTAGTAACTATTATGATTGTGAGCAGTACACAATTTAAGTTTTCTTTTGTTATAAGCTAAAGCTCATTCTACCAACATAATTTTTGTTGCAACCACTCTCGCCAGCAAGGTGCCATTGCAGAGAGATTTTCCAGCTGCACACTACATTTTAGTGTGGGTAAGTGTAGACGCTTTGAATTGACACATGAATTTGTTGGCCATTGGCCAAAAATACCATAAAATGTCTATAGACCATGTGATATTGCCAAAGCAAATGGTGTCCGATTAGCTGTCAATGCTTTTCAAATATATCATCACCTCCTAAGTTGTCTCCTTCTTACAGACTTCATGTTCACAAAATTACTCTCCTACACTGATGCAAGGTTTCCAAATTAAGGATTATCTATTTTTCATAATAATAATGATGATAATGATAATACTGACAGTGATGATGATAATGATGATGATGATGATGATGATGATGATGATGATAATAATAATAATAATAATAATAATAATAATAATAATAATAATAATAATAATAATAATAATAATAATAATAATATGCCTTTATTAATATGGCGAGGCAAAATGACCATGGAAGATGTTGAAATTATCTAACCTTTCACAAACACCTTTCCAATGTTTCCCAAAAAGTTTCCTTTTTTTAATACTTTTAATGAAAAATATAATAATTTTGTTATTTATTTAGAGTATTTTGCGGCTCAATTAAATGATAATGGATTTTAAAAAAGACAAAAATGTGTGCTTGATAATCAATAGAAAGTACCAATTCCAGAAGTAATCAGCAAAAGTTAGTTTTCAATTGCTAGTCTTACAGTTTTCAATTTTTAGTCTTAGTTTTTATTCAAGTTGAATACCCCTCTTGATTAAAAAATTCTTTGATACATTCCAAAGCATTTATTTATTTGATTTTAGAAGTTCGGAAGCAAAATCATATTCTCTGATTTTTTAGGCTGTGGACATTCCATTTTAAGAATTGAGGACTTTGTTCTTTGCATTCTACTTAAGACGTGAACCTTACCTGATTCATAAGTGGGGTACACTGTAGAGGGAAATCTCTCCAGTAATGTTGGCAATATGCATTCAGCTGCAGATCCCCTGCCAGCTGGTGAAGTAGTGTGGCCAACATGGGCATGCTCTCTGACAACAGAGCATTTAGCTTTAACTCCTACAAACAAACAACACAGCAAAATACTAACCCAATTACTCATGATTCGGTTAACTACGATTTAGAATTTTCTGAATAGTAGGTTAACAGAGAAAATGAGAAACTGTAACGGTATTGTATTAGTGGATTCAACACAAATTTTCAATTGCATTATATAAAATGCCCCCATATCACACTTACAATAGTCATGAACCAAAGATAACATTATGATTATGACTTTTGTCTTCTAAGAACACATTTCTTTCCTCCCAATATCTGTTCAACAAAATCATGCCATACCCACCTCATAGAGCAGATGCAACGAGTAGGTGATAAGAGGTAGAGATGACAGTAGAGGAGCATCGAAGCTCACTCGTCCAGCTGCCGAGGAGGTTGCTGAAGACGCACTTGTAGCAGTCGATGGTGGTGGGGCACGTCGCAATCCTATTATGTTTGAGAGGCCAGGACCCACAGCAGAATGAAGTTCCGAGCGTACCTGGCCAAAACAAGCAAAAGTTCACCCTTTAACTGCTATGGGCACGCCCACAGTGAGTTACATGGTGTGCACAATACATTTAGTCATCGCTGCTCTTCTGTGCTAAGCCCGCCAGTCAGGCTGAGCTCAGTGCTGTCAGTCGTGGTAACTTTGAGATCATGGAGCAAATCCAATGATAACTGAAAGCAGACACCAAGAAAATTTCAACAAGATCAAAATATTCAAATATCAAAAGACTTGGACATCAAGCAGTTCTTCTCTCCTGCCACTTCTTCGACTCTGTTCAAAACAAATGGAGCACCAATGCAACAACGTAATTTTTCTCCAGCAACAGCAATGCACAAACAAAAATTCCCTGATATTTACATAACATTTAGGTTGTATCAAATTCCTGTGACTTTTGATTAAACAAACTAATACAGTAATCCCTCACAATTCGTGAATGTTAGGTTCCCAAAAAACATTGCAAATATTAAATATGTGAACGTTGAGTCTATATTTTAATGAAGAAAGATGGGTGAAGTTCTTGGATATAAAAAATCACTTTAAAAAAGAAAGAAAAATCTGACAATTATAGTAGAATTGAGTAAGTACTACAACAAACAGAATTCACAATTAACAACCCAAAGAGAAGAAATAAAACAATATTTGAATTTTATTTAAGACAAAAGTGATTAGACAATTGTATTTGGTTATTTTTTATTGTTTCATTGCCTTAACCTTCAAATATGGAGGAGTTGTTGCTTCTATTTCTCTCTTAAATTTCAAAGTATTGTCCAAGTTCGGGTTGCATTTGAGTGCCCTTTTCACAAGAAAATGTTCAAGTTTTAAACAGTCATTAACAGTTATGAGTAGGCATCAGATGTTCAGTCACTAAAAACTTACGTTTTTGGCACCTAAAAAGGTACTAAAATATTTTTTAAAAGGGACTGCAAAAGGCATTAAAAACTTAAAATTCGGCAAAAAACAAATAGGATTATATTTCACTGCACTTCCATCTAAAATTATTCAACACCAAAAAGCAATATATGAGAGAAACGACTATTAATGAATCATTAGTGAGTGAGAGACTCTGGCATCTTTACAGAATCTACACTTAGTGGCAATGATTAAGTACTTCGTGTGGAGCACAACTCGGGCAACTGCGGGCAGAATGAAGATGCACCTCACATCCAGCAGAACCCCAGAAGAACATCTGGCTTAGAAAGACATCAATGTCGGAATTGGGGATCATCTCCTTGCCTTGTGAGGCACAAGTGCTTTGATTATGTCGTGAATTGTAGCTCAGCACTCACGTAAGCATCCACCGTTGAACAAGTGCTCAGAGACCAACCATTTCTATTTTTATTTTATTTTATTTAATTCATTTTGTACCATGAAATGCTTAAAAGAAATCTAAAACCACAATGCAAGCTATTCGGCTCTAAAAATGCAATGACCTATAAACCCCAATGACAGGTTCAGTCGAGACAAACAATGGAGATTGTTTACCAGTAGAAATTTTACACGATTAGTAGAACTTAAGAACATTTAAATTTGTGTTTGTCACCAAGAATAAAAAGAAATGTATATAAATTTTAAGAAAAAAGCATTTAAAAAGAAAAATATGTCTAAAAAGGCATTTGTCACAAAAGACCAAAAAACGCAAAATAAAAATTCATTCTTTACTTTTGTGTAATTCATACACATGTATTAATAGACCTTAAATATTTCCATTGGAATAAAAAAAGGCATTTTCCTAAACATCTGATGTACAGTTTTGTCACTGAAGTTGCTCCAGAATGTAGTTTCGCTTCCGTTAGTTTATCATCACATTGGAGGTGGTTTTCTTTTCTGTGATTTCCCAAAGCTCCTCTCCAGTGAGTAACGGATTTTCTGTTCATGCCATTGAAGCTCTTACCTCCAATTTGGCAGTACTGAATTGAATTACTTGACAGCTATGATATTCTATTAATGTGAAACGACATTCCAACTTCACATTTTTGCGGAATGTGATACTTTGAGACAGATTCCCCAATGATGCTGTTGACGAAAACCAAAAATAGCGCTTTTTTTCCAATAAATATATAATAAGACCAAATGCACTAGTGAATGTTAAAGTCACAAATGTCAAAACCAGTACCATTTCTCTAATCACGAATTTTGGAAACTCACCAATAGTGAATTTGTGGAGGATTACTGTGATTCAAAAACATTAACGCCAGAGAAATCTTACCAGGTACTCCCAGTCATCTTCAGATCCCGCATCCGATGCTCGCTTTTTCTTCGCAGCTGCACTCCCATTGCTGATGCCGTTGAGGTTGCCAAGAGCAGTGCCTTCAGTGCTGCCCCGATGCTGCGCTGCCCCACTGCCAGTGATGTTCGTCAGGTCTCCTTCACTTGGTCCCCGCGCAAGGGCCAACTTTTCCACTTCATAACCACACAACTCTGTACAAAACACACTCATTCATTGATGACAATGAATCCCTTACAATGGATGGATGGAGAATTAAATAGCAGAAAGAAATGATAAGAATATTTAAAATAGAGAAACAAGATCTGTGAATTATTCTGAGTATGTTCATAGTAATATGAACTTATAACTCACAAAACAATAAATTACAGAAAGCAACACTATTTTCTACTAAATACTCATGGTAAATTTACAACTGAAGAAATTTAAGGGAATGTACTGATTGCAAATAATATTTTATTACAAATTATTATACACAGGTTATCATAACTAAGAGTGTACAGAATTTATAATTAACAATTTATTGAATAATAATTTACGGTATACATTATTCTTATTACTCATTTTTGTTCCAAAAAGAATGTTGGTAAAGGAGTTAAAAAAAATAATTTGTCAATGAGTAAAAAACAAACAAAAATCATACATATACAAAAACGTAATAAACACAGGCCAACTTTTGTCATAATTCATAATATTCATTTATTTAACAGGTTGTAAAATATACAAATAATATACCAATGATATATTATTTCGCAAATGATTTCTTCTGGTGTTCGAACCTGTAGACAAATACAAACTTACAAACTCCTTATTCTAATTAAATTATTGTAATTATCGGAGTTAATATTTCAGTTGTAAAGTCAACTAATTGCTGCCACTGTTCCCTCAATCTGTTGATTTGGGATAGAGTGTAATCGTTGTCTAATTAACATTAAATTTTTTTGCTTCCTTCTAAATTAAGTGTTTAAAGATTATCTGGAAAGCTGTTGAATATTTTATAATCAGTAATTGAATGGATGCATGGATTTATGGATGGATAGATAATCCCAATAAATACATATCATATTATGACTTGAAATAAATGTTATATATAAATTCTAGCCCCTGTAATTAACTAATTAACCAGCTAATGACAATTAATACTCACCAAAGAGCAGCCGAATAAAGAGATGCCATTCGTGATTGGGAGATATGTCCTGGGTGCCTGGAGCATTCCGTGCTGCATACCACCTCACCAGCAACTGCATAGCCAAATCCTTAGGAAGGACTCTCTTCAGAACGCCCAAACATTCCAATACTGCCAACATGCGACACACAATTAGTATTCCTTTTCGGCCCTGAGGTTGAGAGGTTTCGGGTAGCTAAGACCCTGTTAATAAATAAAAGAACATGAACAAATAGAAAGAAAGAAGAAAGAAACACCGCAGATCTGTGGAGGCTCGTGCTCTCAAGTTATGTCTTTCACACTTTATAAGGTGCAGATGCCTGACCTATAAAATTCAGGATTGTGAGGACTCAAGGGATGTATGGAGCTAGGTTTTGTCAGTAAATGATCTTAATGTGGGCGTGCAGAGCATACAAAGAAGTTAGATTAAGCAGGGCGGGTGGAGCAAATGAGGAGAGGGTGATAAGGGTGAAGCAAGCGGGGCAGGTCAGCTGAACAAGGTGGGCGCAGCATGTGGGATGGGTTGACCATAGGTGTAGTGGACAAAGAAAAGGGGTAGCAGAGGCAAGTGGATAAGATGTAGAGGGTGAAGCAAGTGAGGTACTAGAGGCAGGTGTAGTGAATGAAGCAGACGAGGTGGGTGAGGTAACACGAATAGGTGCGGCGGGAGAGGAAGAGAAGACAGGGTGGGTGAGCAATCGAGACAAGTGGAGCAGGTAAGCCCAGCAGAGCGAGCGAAGTGATGGAGACAGGAAGAGCAAGAAAGGCAAGCAGCGCAACCAAGGTGGCTGGGGCAAGCTGAGATATACTTTGGTTATTATTTCTTGGTGCATGAGAGCTTGTCTTCAAGATGGAATATCTCAGTGCATTTCTTGTCTTTCTTGGTCGTGCCACTAGATGTCGCATGATCGCCAGCACTGCGTAATACGGTCACGATCATGCAACATCTAGTGACACGACTGTGAAAGACATGAAATGTCGTGAAACATTCCTTCGTGAAGACAAGCCTTCAGACACTAAGAAATAAAAACTTAAGTATAGTGAGGGACAGGTACATCGCACAAGACAGGGGAAGTAAAGCATCAAAGAGACACACACAGCAGGCAGGATGAGCAGAGCACACAGTGTGCAGTGCAAGTGAAGTCGACTGAGAAAGCAGGGCACTGAAGAGCAAGAGAGGGTGGGTTGGGCAAAATATTCAAGGAGGTAAGAGGTGGCTGGGGAGCAGAATTGGCAGCTTAAGAGCAAACAGAAAGGGCATGGTAAGAGGGGCTGTTTAATACACAACTGATAAATAAATATCCAGGTAGTCATTTAGTATAAAACATGGACATTCTACTGATATGCTGGTTATAAGCAGAGTGTTTCTTGTTTATAATTCACTTCTTTATAAATAATCCCCAGTACTTGAAAAATACATAAGATACCAAAAATGGAGTTCACACACTGTTTCCCCAAGTCAGTGTGTGATATGTGTGTATTTTTTTCTGGTTTTACTTTTCAGTTGGTACACAATTGCGTTTTGAAGTTGCTGAGTTTCAATTTAATCAAGCTATCGGCAATTGTCTCGATGGAACACACTGCTGTTGGCTGGGTGGTGAAACTAAACCTTGTTCAAAAGGAAAAGTAGTGCCCTTTCTGTGCGACATGACAATGTTGCTTGAACTGCAAATTATTCCTTCAGAATATATTCATGACAGAAATCTTACATGAGAACTCTTAGAAGAGCTGGTTTAAAGAGGCCACCATGTTAAAGATTTTTTTTTTTTTTTACTGTGCTCCTTGCTAGGTGCAATATTTTATATCTTTTTCATGAAAAATACGTACTTCACATGTCAGTGAAGCACTCCTTTAACTTTGGTCTACACAAACATTGTTGAATTATTTTCTACTTCTGTAATAAATATACATAAATCCATCTTATAATACTTTTGGTTACTTCATGCATTTCGATCCTTACGATATTCCTGTCCCTCTTTCATTTGTTCATTTGGTAAAACTGAGTAGAGGGAGGGGGTCTAAGAATGCTCTGCTTATAACCAAGATATTATTAGAATCTCCTAAAGCACAACAGTTATTTTTATTTTCATCAATTTTAAAATAAAGATTATATCTCGCCTATCCATGCAATCACAGTGCTGTAAGTGTCAGAGTTTACATCTGCATTATACTACTATACTTCAAAATTTTAATCACTCATATCTGCTTTCTTTTAGAATGTAGTGTCACTCCTATAAACATCAATCTCATTATCATTAAAACAAGCAGAAATATCAGCATTCGAAGAATTGATTAAACATGCATATATGAAAGGATACAGGACTAAAGTCTTTAAACAAATTAATATTCATTTGACTGGATGTAAAGTTCAACAATATGACAACTTAAACAATACCGATACTCCTCACATATTATTAACCAATGACATTCAATCAACACCAGTTTGCACAGTTTAAAAAAGGTCCTAACAACAGTTTAGTTATTGAACAAAAAACAGTTTGACAATTTCACCAACTTATTCTCATAAATTGGTGTAAATAAAAAACATATTCTGGATTTTCTACAATACTGCTATCAAGCTAAAAAGTACCCAATAAAATCTTATAAGTATAAATTATAAAGTGATTTGACGACATTTTTATGTTCCTGTACTGGCATTTATTTCACAAAATAGGGCTAATGTAAAACTTTCACTGAATGGTCTGTATTTGTCAGTTAAGGCAAAGAGAATCATCATGTAACTGGCTATTTGGATTTTTATCATGCTTAAGAGTCTCATTCTAAATATGAAATTGAGATCACCAAAATTCCCTCATACCTACCCAGAGCTGATGAACAAAGATCTGGTAAGGAAATCCTAAACATGGATCCATCACTTAATTCCTGAAACACAAATTATACATATCTCTTTAATGTTGCATAGAAGTCAAGGGCACGTTTTCAAAATACAGTCCCTTAAATTAATTAGGTGCTGTGTGTGTAGGAAAAAATGAGGGAGACGAATTGGGATATATTTCATGAATCAATTATCCACTTTACAAAAACAAATTGAACAAAAAACTTTTTAAATACATACCAAAATCAAAATCAACAGGGACCTAGAGTAATAAAATCTAATACAAATTAATGCTAAAATGCTCCAAATATACATTATATGGAATAAAAATGGAGAGACCAGTTGAAGAGGGAAAAATTTTTATGTTTCATATATTAGCAACAGAAGAATTATATGTGATTCATCTTCTTGCATAAAATTGTACTCGGTGATATCGACAACGATGATATCATACAAAACATTGGACTCTTGGTTCTGCAAAAAACTACTTGAAAAAGTCACACTACCTTTGTAGAATATTGAAAAACTGATGATGGTGGGAACGATACATTCAACAATACAATATACATTCTATCTTTAGCTAACAAGAACTGCAGCCTCATAGATATTTTCAACACACTGAATTCATGCTTCAGAAAACTTGTAAATAATATCGTTTTTGATCACTAATCTACATATTGAGGCAACTACTATATCTTTTCTTCATATTTTTTTTTTTCCATTTCATACATACTTTGAGGAATATGCACACTACACACTTATTTTGTAAATGCTGTATTAGAGGGATATCCCATAAAATAAACATAAATTTCTTATCTCGTGGACCGTTAAGGTGGTCAGACACCCCACTGTATGCTCCGCCCTGACATCTTGTTCTACGCTGTATGGAATCACAGGATTGACTGTTGGTTTTAAATTGTGTCATTTGTCTGTGAAATGTGTGTGTCTCTGTGAGTTTCTTAATTTATTTGCCTCCATCAATCTCTTTAATTTATGACCCATGAACTGAAACTTTGCATGGGCGATCAAATATGCAAGTGCAATGCAAAATTGCATGCCAATGCATTATGTTGCCTGCTAAATAAGTGTTGACAAATAATATGCAGATGACATGCTTCATAGTGTTGTTGTGGATGTGTATATATGTAATTGGACAATCATCATGGTCATCACACCACTGTGAAGACTTGACGCGTGAGGTACAGGGGAAGAAGATGGCAGACATTATCAACGACCTCTAAAGTAGTCTTTTAAATATAGTAGCTCCCTTATTTGTTTATTGGCGACTATCTTTTAACTTTTTTTTAGGTGTAATTATATCTATTTTGACCTTTTTATGTGGTTGAAAATTTAAAAACTGTCATAGGTACATTGCCACCATTCAAAGTTAAAGTTCAACCATGTAAGGTTCAACCTGGCCCTATAATTGTGGTATCTTGCGCTAATGCAACAGGCCTGCCATTACTGTGTCACTAATGTACATTGTATCAATTCTTTATGCCTTATTCACTAAATCATTAGAGGAAGAAGTATTTCCAATGATATGGACGAGAGGTTATATTGTTCCAATTTTTAAATCAAATGACAGATCAAAAATTGATAATTATAGACCAATCTCAAAATTGACTATAATTCCAAAAATATTTGAATCTTCAATAACACAAATAATGACATTAAAAATAAACTCAATATTATTAAATGAACAAGGTGGTTTTAAAAAAAAGATCAACAACTACTAATCTATTGATTCTACAAAATTATATTCTTAAAAAGTTTGAGTCAAACTCACAAACGGATGTGATATTTACAGATTTTGCAAAAGCCTTTGCTACTGTAAATCACAATACTGTATTAAAGAAACTTAAATATAGTGGAATTCATAAATTATTGTTGAAATGTATGAGAAGTTATCTAATAGGTAGAATTCAAAACATAAAATATAAATGATATAATCATTTATATCAAATGATATTGAAACATCATCAGGAGTTCCTCAAGGCTCATAATTGGGACCATTATTATTTTTACTACTTGTCTATTCTTCCATCTTGTTCTTTCTTACTTTTTGTGGAGGATTTGAAATTATTTTTGGAAATAAAATCAAGACGCGATTGTAAAATTCTTTAAGAAAACTTGAATGTGTTACTTCAATCATAGTGTAAAAATAGTTAACTTGTCTTGAATATTCAAAAATGTAAAATCATGAGATATACAAAGTCTAGACATCCAATTATATCCTCTTATTTGATAAATTGGCAAGAATTAGAAACTGTCATGAAAATTAAATATCTGGTCATGATTTTTGCCATAAACTAATTCAATGAACATAAATTTCATTATTGCAAAAGTTATTAGAATACTTGGTTTTCTTAGAAGAACAACTACAAATTTTACAAAAACTCATACAATTAAAACATTATATTATACATTAAAATAGATACGTTGAAGGGAATGCATCATGTCAGTTGTGGATAATAAAAACGGTCCACACCTGGATACATCACTAACTGGCAAATGTCCAAATCATTCGCCCCTTAAATCCCACATAATTTACTCTGGTCATTAGTCTCGTAAGTGACAAAATCACATGACATATCCAAAGAAGTGACTGTGTTCCTCGCCCGTTAGTACATGGGGTCAAGCGGCTACATACCTTCCCTTGGGCCACCGCCCCTGCCAACACATATCATACATTAATAAGACCAAGTCTTTTATATGCTTCATCTCCTCCTTTATATGATGTTCAAAGCAATAAATTAGAAACAGTACAACATACATTTTTCTTATTTGCAGCTAGGAAAATTAAATTGCATATCTCATGATTATAGTCAAATAACCACAATGTTAAATATTGGTACCTTAAAGTCACATAGAAATTTAAACAATATCATATTTTTATATGATTTATAGAAAAACAATGACTGTCCTGATATTCTACCCCAAATCTCATGGAAAATACCAGATTGAAATCTTCAATTAAAAGATAGATATTAGCAAATTCAATCGACATAGATCTTGATATGCTCCAAAATGACTTCACATTGAAAATGAAAAAGGCGATAACAAATTGTTTTTGCTAGATATTTTTTATAACATGCACTAAAGGAATTACTATATTAGTCATGTTATTATCTACATGTTTTATGTAGAATAAAAATAATTGTAAAATGATATGTAAATTGAGCTATTGTAGGTTTTAAATAATTAATTAAATAAATAAATAAATAAATACATGTTTGCAGGTAAGAACCCCTCACCAAGGTGACTCTTTTGTCCACAGCATCCCTAAGGGCCACCAGCTGCCCTTTGCGTAATCCTCCAGTCACTTCCCCTTCTATGACTCCTTCGCTGTCCAGCCGCAGCCGCACGTTGGTCAAGAGCACCCCGCTGAGATGCATGTGGCCTGCTGTGCTGGTGCGTGTGGAGACAGGGGTGGCACCGGCTGGCAAAGAGGCCGGCTGAGGGGACACCCCTCCCGCCAGAGGCACGGGAGAGAGCTGATGCAGCTCGTCGTCAAAGGAAGGGTTGGGATCGAGGGCAGACGTCGGGCGGCTGGAAGCCATCAGGCTACTTCTCCTATGGACATAAAGCACATATCATCATGCTAATTAGTAAACCTTGTAATTCCATATTCAATCCTCTATTTTCTGTTCACTCTATGACATAATATAATTATGAAAGAAGAGTAATAAATAAAAGTAAATAACAAGTATTGCAATGACAGTGGAGTCTTGGGAGGAAGTGACATCGAGATCTGAGTCAAATTTGTACTAATTAGTAAAGTGGTTAAATAAAAATACGCTGAGTTTGAATGTAAAAAAAATCCTGCATTTACACCTTTTGGTAGCTACACTGACAGTGGATCTAAATCACTCACCTTGAAATTACACGAGGTAAAGTGCAATATTCAAAATTGTAAATGTGATGAATTACTTCGAGAAACAAAATATTTAGGTTTATATATTGATCAAAATTTGAAATGGAAATATTATCTGTTCCAACTAGCCTAGAAAAGTAGATACATAATTTTTATTTGTAACAAAATGTCCGAATTCTAGGAAACTAAACAATATTTAATGCTTTACTTTACTGTACATATGGTATTATAGGGTGGGGATGCACCTATGACAATAACTTCAATGATGAATGATTTTTAGAAAAATTGTAAATATTATATTTAAGAAATATACTAAGTACCCCTCCAAGAATTTATTTAGGGAACAAAATCTGTCAGACTTAACAAGATTTTATCTCAAAAAATTAATTTGTTATAATTCTGAATGGATGAAAAATAAAGTTCTTGAATTTTCTTCAACTAGGAGAAAGATGAACCATACACCAATGAGAACTAAAAATAATATGTGAAATAGATGACATAATATAGTATGAGAAAGCTTACAATGATTTTAGTGACACATTAAAACTAAATAATGTACAGAAAATAAAAAATGATAAGTTGTTAACAAGACACCTCATAGTTTTATGAAGAGAAGAAATACATTCTTACTTTGGATTGTTGAGTTCTTCAGTAAATTTTTCTCATTCTCTCATTATCTAGTCATTTTTTATTTTCTATTTTTCTATCATGTATTTGTAAAATAATTTACTAGGAAAAACAGATGTTAGTCCACAGGAAAGATTTTATTTAATTTAGTTAGCTTAGTCCAAGTCTGCGCACAGGCAACAACTGCCTTCAGCAATCTATGGATACTTGACAATTTCATGTAGACAATATATATGTATATACGTATGGTAATTTGGAAAAATATTCAATATTCAATTATATTCAATAACAAATCCAGCATCTTAAAAAATTGAGTTCCCTAGTATTATAAGTTCAACAAGAAAGGAAACTAAAATTCTGCTTCCTGTTATGCAAAGTAATACAGCAAAATCTATGTTTGGCAGAAATCCGATTTATGGTCACATTAAACAGATTTTTGCATTATACACGTTTCCCACTGAGTAAGTTTTACTGTATTTATTTAATTAATGTAAGGACATTAGTCCAACTTACAAATTCATAATTCAAATTAACAAACCATCATTAACAAATTACAAAATAATATATTACTCAAATTCATTACTAGAAATACACAAACTTTAATTAAGACAGATCATCTTTCAACAGAACATAATTCAAAATACACTATTCACATTCATACAAATACTGCTGAACAATATATAACTCATATTACACAGCTCATCTTGATGCAGTATATGATAAGTGTGTTGTTCTTGGATTACATTAATGTGAACATGAAAGCTTGAAGGTTGCGAATTTACAGTAACATCTATGTTTATGTTCATGTTTACACTTTCGTTTATCAATCTGAATGTTTTCACTGAACAACACAGCACCAAGCTTTTGCATTTTCATTACATTTACATTTAAGTTTTATTGTGAATGAACCTTGGGGCTCAATTTTTTTTTATCGCTTACATGATTTTAAATTCAAATAATGCATTTCTGAAAGCAAATGTTGGTTATACTTTTTGATGGCAAAAACAGCCATGCTTAAATTTGATCAGACAATTAGGTTTCATTTTTAAAATTAAGTCAAACTTTTCCCTCCTCTTAAGATATATTTTTATTTCAAATGCATGGACCATACAATGTAATAACCATAATTTTATCTTTAATCATAAAGTCAGTAACAGTGAGGCAAATTCTGCAACTATGAAAACATTCAGTCATAACTAATATCTCTGTATTGTACATAATAGTGAACTGCATCTCATGGTATTTTAAATGGACAACTTCTTCTACATTTCGTCACATATAACTGTTTCACAACAAAACACATTATTCTTTCTGTCCATCTGGAACAGTTTCATATGAACTGCATATTTTTTGATATGACAAGCCACTTCCCCACACATTTCCGACCCTTTAATGTGATGTTTCCAATGTTTTCCCTGTTTTTCCACAAATAGGCAACGTTCTTCAATTAGTAGTTCGAAGAGCTCAAAGTATGATCCACACTTAATGTACTTATTCCTTATACAAGTAAAACGTATACTTACTTGGGAAATGGCGACCCAAAACCTGCAAGGTACGAAGAGGTTGCAAGTGAGGATGGGATGCCTGCTACATGCACTTTTCCCACAAATGTCAGTCCAGAATACAACACAACTCCACCCAAAGGCTCCACAACTGCTACCATGTTCAGAAGCTGCAACAGAAGCCAGCACATGACCACACACATGTGTAAACTGTGGATTCTCATTACCTCATGTTTCAAGAGATAGAAAATTCTGAATGTTGCAAGTGGGAAAACATATTACTGGAAAATGTGCAATTTGTCATTTTTGCATTTGTATCTTCAAGCACGAAAATTGGGAAAATAAATTAAATAACATACACAATTTAAAAAACTCAACATATAAACCAATTCAATTGCAAACCATTACTGAGTATTAACAAAATTACATGAAAATATTTCAAAGCGATTTAATTTAGTGGACATATTTTGTTTTATTTTAAATAGCATGACTTCAAGAAAGGCCATTAAAAGCTTCCTTGATAGAACAATCATTCAAATTCCCACTTTTCCTACCGGTAAAGATGCAGCATCCTTGGCAGGTAGACAGCTGACAGCTCCGAAGATCAGCTGCTTCTCGTGGTTGGAGAACTTGAGTCGTGCCAAAGACAATTGCCCCAATGCAGGAACCAGGTAGCAGAGAAAGGAATTACCAACCAGGTCAGTCGTCAAAAAGACTTTTGAGGCAGGCCCGGTAGGCATGTCTCTGCAGAACACAAGGATATTAGGTACTTCTCTTTCAAGGCCCAAAGTAAATATTAATTCATGATTTAATACCGTCACTTTCTTATGCAACTCTTTAAACATGACGAAGAAAACGCACAACACACGACAAAAATTAATGTTCTGAATCTAGTAGTTTTAAACATTCTGTAACTATGGATACCGTGATTCATGAAAAACACCAAGATTTTAACTGATAATGGGTATAATACGAGAAAATAATATATTTTTTTTATAAGACCAATGTATGGAACTGATAAATGTTATTTTCCATTATTAAAAGACTGAAAATACTGAGAAACTCAAACATCAATATTTTTTGGTCCATGGTTTACACCTAATGCATAAAATAAACTTTTTACTTTCCCATATACATACGTATATACGGAGTATTATAAATAGTATAGGGAATGTTATGGAATACTTCGGAAAATCGAATTCGATGAAAATACAGAATTTTGGAACCTCTTATACCAAAAGATGGGTTATTTTCAAAATGTCTGTGTGTCCATCTGTGAACACCACTAGCTTCTAAAGCATGCATAGAATTTTTTCCAAATTGAAGAACCTATTGTCCATTTGGCACGAGTTGAAGCTTTAAAATTTTAAAAACTTTCATTACAATTTTGGGATACTTTATGTGAAGCACCCCAGACATTTTCAAAATTTTCTCAAAAATGGCTCCAAATATTTTCTTTAAATTTCTTCTAAGGATTGAGTAAAATACACTTACAAAGGTAGCATAGGTTCAATTTTCATTAACTCAGAATTATCGAAAATATTTTATAAAAAAGGGAATTTATTCCAGCGTCTTCCTACACCTACAAAATTAAAAATAGAGATTTTTCCTTCAAATGAAATTTGTTCTTCATAGAGAGTTCTTTCATTAAGGTCAAGAACATTTTTTCAAAATGTCAGTTTTTGTGTAATATTGCGAACAATATGTGCAATTTTGAAAAACTACAAAAACAAGATTTTCTCAAAAACAGCTCTAAATTTATTCCTTAAACTTTTGGCTGGCATGGTGCTAAATGCACTCTACAAGATGACATAAACGCCATATTGCTCTATTCTCTTGTTTTCTCAAAAATGACAAAAATGTAAATTTTTTACTTGTGTCTGATGTCGTTAATATTTACCTTAGCAACAATTTCTTTACATTAATGTATTTATGAGTACATGTGTAAATGTTGTATGTACATGTGTGAATGTACATGTTGAGTAACATGTGTAAATGTTAAATAATGTCAGGTAAATTTCCCAAAAATTCAACAGTTTTCTGTGAAAACAAGCTCAAAATTACGTAATTTTTGAAACACTCAAATGCCATTTTTCTCAAAAATTGCTCCAAATTTTTTTCAAAGTTTTCCAACAGATAGTGCTAATTGCACTGATTAAGATGGCAAAATTAATTTTGCTGTTTTCATTTATTTTTTCACAAATTACACAAACGTAATTTTTTTGAAAGATCTCTCATGCCTTTAATATGCACATTTCTGGCGATTTGTAAACACTATTGAATTTGTGACTGGAAGTGCTTAAAATGGCATGATATTAAGTGTTTTGATAACTCAATAGTTTTCTGTCAAAAGTGGTTCAAATTATGAATTTACAGTAGTGATTAAATGATATTTTATTAAAATTGGCTCCAAAGTTTTCAAAAAAAAATTGCCATTAGGACAACATTTTACTGTCCTTCAATATTCTTAAATTAATATTTCTGTTCTACGTTTAGGAAACCAGAAAATTTCAAAAAATGTACTTTGGGCAGTGACAGATGGCAGCTGGCAAGAGTACGTGGCAAGTCCGAATAGCTAGCAAAGACCAATCGAAATAGAAAAATAAAACGGGAAAGTCTGTGCACATTCTATAGCACATCTAGTTTGACTTATTGTGATTTGTTCCGCATATTTATTGATTTGGCCTTATACAGCTGTACCTACAAAGTTTTTCTAAGAAAATAAACAAATAAATACCTGGGCGTTCCAGAGTTCTCTGACCAGAGGTGTTCCAGGCAGATGCTGGCAAGCAGTGGACACGATCTCTGATTGACGTCCACTGCCTGGGGAGTCATGAGGCGTGAATCTTGCAGCCCCAAGCTGGTTGCATGCAAGGCAGTCTCTCCGCCACTTAGCCACGACATGCTGCGCGCTCCCATACCCATGGAGTGGTGCATCAGCGCAGAATGAACCGGAGGCTGACTGAGGGCAGATTGCGAGCCAAGAGTGGACCGAAGAGAATACGTCCAGCTCTCCCTGTGAAGACACAAACAATGAAATACAGTGGGGTATACCATTGGGTATGCTCACTGCATGGCAAAGCAGCAAGCTGATGAGTGTTGGCCGAGTCAATGCAAGCAACCGCAACGACCTGCTGCGGTACCTGACAAGTATTTCTCCTTCTCATGGTGGCTGCTTCTTATGGGCCTCCCCTCTCTTTCAATGGTGGCTGCTTCTAAAGGATTGTAGGGCGGCACTCTCCCAAAAACATTAATCAAGGGAAACATTGCACAACATATTAAGCTTGTAATAAATCAACTTGTTTAATTTCGGCACATAAACAGTGCAAGTTTTGAGAACGAATTTAATTTTAAGTGCCTGCTTAAGCGAATAATCACTGTTGTTAGAATTGGTCACATCACAGAACGTCGAATCACCATCCATAGCTGGTTCATGCAGAGGAAAAGCAGGGGTACCGAGAGTTGGAAGGACGCAGCATGATGCACTGTTACAGCGTCATGACGGCCGCAAGTGTCACTATATGACCCGATTTACCATTTTTTAAAAATTTTCTACATTACTTCTTCACTGGAAAATTGCCCTAATTCAAAAGGAATTCTTCCAAGATAAGTGAATCGATTTTATTATAGTAATTTAAGATTAGATTAATTTTAGATTTTAATTATATCAATTTTATTTTTAAGTAGTTGCTCTTTCCCAGGGCCTACCCTCAGTAAATCACATTTTTGTTCATTAAAAAAATATTAAGTCTACTTGTTTTGAATTGTGGTGGCCACAATGTGGCAAGCATCACCATTTGACATCATTTTCAATGTTCTACATTACAACTCCACTGGAAAATTGCCACAAAACAAAGGATATTCAAAGAGAGACACAATTGATTTGAAACAGCCTTTTGAGACTGAGTTAACTCATTTAAACTCAATAAATCAGACACTTGTTTACACTGTTGCTTTTTATCAGGTCCTATTCTTAGTAAATTACTTTTTTTATGCATTCAAAAATATAAAGTTCACTTGTTTCAAATTATTGTGGCCTTCTATGGGGGAAGGTTAAAGTACATTATTTACCTAGTGAATATACAAGCACAATAAATTAATAAAGTAATGCACCAACCTGGCAGTTTGAAACGGACTGGGTACCCCACTGGCAACTGACGAAGACCCCAGACTGTTCCTGCTGGGGCCGTAGGGACTGCTACTGTTGCGTGCACTGGGGCCCTCTGACAACCGTCCCAACCCACTACGCCCCACCAGGGACAGCCGGCTGCCATGCATGGAGGTGGGGGAGCCAGCTCCGCTACCGATGGTCGAGCCGATATTTGTTCCTAGGGAGGAGCCGTTCAGTACAGTAGATGTACTGTTGTTGACTAGCACTGCTTGCCGCTCCTGGAGAAAGAATTCCAAGTTTCATCCTCCATTTATACATTTTCACTGTATACTCTGTTTTTGTCTTTCACGGTATACTCTGTTTATACATTTTCAATTACATTCTCCCTATCTCTCTCTTGTGTTTTCTTTGTTATACCCTGTCCAGTCATGTGATGAATTATTTTGCCATTCGACCATGCCAGACTAAATTAAGGAGAGAGGTCTGTGTGTATAATATAGAAAAGATTTGCATTCATTTCACAAACACATTTGGCAAACATGTGCTGATAAAAAAATATTTTCTTAGCAACAATTTCCCAAACTTCTAAACTTCCCGCTCTCTTCTGCATTACCCACAAAACAGATTAATGTGTTGACAGTTCACAATTTTACAATGCAAGCATGAAACAATGTGCATATCAAGTATATTCCGTTAAAGAATAAGGGGCCATGAACAAGAGTGTGAGTAGAAATGCCCTTAGGTGTCATCAGCTGAAAAACAAACACCAATTCAATGCGCAAAACTTTCAGGGAAGCCTAAAAACTGCAGAATTATCAAACCGGAAGAAACTGTGTAAATGTGAAGATGAAGAGCTAAAAACCATGATTTTGATGAAAAAATTACGATAATTCAGGCCACAAGTTGTAACATTCTCATCAGCAGGATAATTTCCAAGACTTTGACAATTTTATTTGACTAAATAGTAAGAATTAGTTACAAATTTAAACATATCTCAGGAAGTGTCATCATATTCAGGGGGGTTGTCTTATATTTATCATGGTAATCATGATATATCAGGGTAAACACAGTGTGTCATATAAGATGCATCATAAATCAGTATCAATATCAATGCTAAGAGATGTATATTATTTCTCATTACAATCCTTAAGAAATGTGCTTGGGCAGTAACTGGAGATCCAGAGGACCACATCAAAGAGGGTATATTTACTTACATCTTACGAGAAAAATCCATAGGTTCCACGAAATTTGCTGTAAATATAGGCGACTTTTTAATTGGCCATTTTGGTATGTGTTGGTGTATATTACTAGGATTCTTATTTACAATTGATTTGTAGCTCTGTTTCAACCTCTACAGAATTAAGTTCTAGTATTACTATTTGGGAATTTTATTTAACCACAGTGATTCTCACACAGGTTATTTTAAATAAAAAGTATTAAAACAAAGAACTTACATCAAGAGCTGCTTTCCTTATTTTCCACACACTGTGAAGTCCAATGTTAGAATCATAGAGCATGAGGATGGAAGGTATTTCAGAAGTAAACACAATTTTCTGGCAGTCATCATTCATCACAGAAACATTGGAACCTAGAGAAAAACAAAGCAATACATACACCATTGTATAAATATATTGGAGAATATTCTGCAAATCACAAATATAATGTAAGAACTTGGTGATGAGAAGGGATAAAGCTATTAGGTGATTAAAATTTTAATGCTACTTTTACCTCTTCAAGAAGAGATTTACACTTGAAAAATTTAAGATCCAAAATTATTGTATTTCTTTCTGCTGATCATGATTAAAGTAAAAAAATCTCTGAGGCTGCCTGTAACTACTGTAATTAGCTTCTAGGTCAAAGACATCATCATTGTTCAGTTTTCATTGAACTGCTCAGCAAATGTTGAGATGGCCCCTTGCTTTACTAATGAACATGAAATGTAGATTTTCTCCCTCCGAAATGTCATATAAGTTTTTAGATTATATTATACAAGTATATTACTATTTATTCAAATATTTCATATATGTGTGTGTATATAAAAAAATAAATACCATGCTTAGCAACAACAGGCACCATTTCATCGAGTGGATGACTCAGGGAAAAAACCCTAGGCAATGGGGCAGAGCCGGCGGTCATGCCATCGGTTCCTGTTGATGAATTGAAGGAGGTGAAACCTGGTATAGGACACGGTGATAATGGAGGAGACTGAGACGTTCCTCGTTCCAGTATGAGGCCATGTAGACATGGCCACACTGCACTGACCTGTAAAATCGTGAATAATTGCAAGCAAAAAGATTAAGATCCTTATCCTCTACAATCAAGTGTTATTTTCTTGATTGAAGCCTTCGAAGATGAAATAACTAACTAAAAAGAACAATAAAAACACACACACTGAATAAAATCTATGTTTCAGAAATGATAAACTACTCAAAATGAAATATAAATTACCACTCAATGACAAAAACTGACATAAAATCCGGAGATACTAAGAATAAATGGTGTTAAAAACATTATCACATGTATGCAGTAGCTTATAATATACACTCTGCTTGCATATTACACTTATTAAAAAAAGTTGGGCGTAGATTTATTCTAGTGAGTATTTTATATGTTGAGTATTTTATTAAAATTTAAAGCTCATTATATATACTGTGAATAATTACATACAGTTAAACACCCAAAGAATTTCATTACCAATTATCAAAAGAGAGTTTGAATCATACCTGAAACTGCAAAGCAGCTGTATAATCTTCTCCCTCAAGGGTAAATGCCCTAATGGTCTCGTTGTCGACAATACATACACAAGGCACTTGTGTCTCTACAAAGTACAGTAATACCAACGTTAGCCACTACACACCTTATGGTATAAAATAGGTATAAAATTACACAAACTTAAATATACAAAAATGCAAGAAATAATTCAGCAAAAAATCGTACATCAAATACTCCCCACAATATCCAGAACTACCATTGTTTGACATACGCACACAGAAAAATTAAGAGAACAGTTAATAAAATGTAAGATTAAACTTGCATTATCATTACATTAAACTACGTAGAATGAAGGAACTTATTTTAGAACTCACAAATTAGAGAAAACAGTTTTATATATTGCCTGTTTATATTAAATAAATAAAAACACCTTTTAAAAAACGAGAAATTCTGAAAAAAGTCAGGGGTTGGAGAAATTTCTTACTTTAAAATTAACAAAAGAAGACTGAACTGCAAACTGTGCTTCACACATATGTAGGTCTACCCTGAAATCTCAAAACTGAATATGCAATGAAAGTAAACTATAATAGTGAATTACAAGATTGGTAAAGGGATTGGAAACATTTCAAGATAAGGAATTCGCGTTCCCAAAGAAATTGATATTTCTACCATTTCGACGTGTACCAGGGTTTTGGAGATTTCAATAAATTTGAATTATTGGTAAGTCATGGCAGAAGTCAAGTCATGGCAGGAGTCAAATTATTGAGATTTCAATCAATTCCAGTTTTTGAGGTTCGAACCCGGGCGCACTCGCCGAACGACGGGTGCTCGACGTGTTCTTTAGGAAATTATTTTTAGTGATATTAGTTTTTAGGGGAAAATGGCCACTATTATTTTCTGTTAGGAAAACCGTCCGGAAACGTTGAAGGGCGCAATCTGAAGTGCCCGAAACCCGTCCCCTGAGGCATTCACCGAACGGAGAGTCCTCGGCTTGTTCATTAGGAAATCATTTTTAGTGATATTGGTTTTTGCGGTAAAAATAGTCATTACTAATATTCCTTTCGGAAAAACGTTCGGGAACGTTGGAGGGCGCAATCTAATAAGCCCGAAACCAGAATCCTGGGACACTCACCGAACGGCGGGTCCTCGGCGTGTTCTTTAAGAAATTATTTTTAGCGATATTATTTTTACTAGCGTTGTTATTTTGCGTTATTTACTAGCGTATTATTGCGTTAGGAAAACCGTCCGGGAGCATTGGAGGGCGCAATCTAATGTGCCCGAAACCCGACCCCTGGGGCACTCACCGAACGGCGGGTCCTCGACGTATTCTTTAGGAAATTATTTTTAGTGATATTAGTTTTTAGGGGAAAATGGCCACTATTATTTTCTGTTAGGAAAACCGTCCGGGAGCGTTGGAGGGCGCAATCTAATGTGCCCGAAACCCGACCCCTGGGGCACTCACCGAACGGCGGGTCCTCGGCGTCGTGGGCGGCGGGCGAGGCGGCGGAGGCGCTGGCCGGGGGCGGCGGGGGCGGAGGCGGCGGCGGGGGCGGCGGCCCCAGCACCGTGTTCGCGGCCGCCGACTGGCCCAGGCGCTCCGACGCCGCAGCCGCCGCCGCCTGGGAGGCGTTGGCCAGCGCCGCCTCGGCCTCCAGGTCGGCGGACAGCGACGACGTCGCGCTGTGGAACGTGCACCACAGCGCGTGCTGCACGGGCGTGTCCGCCGAGTAGCAGCACACCACCACCTGCCACACGGCACATGCGGCCATACACACAGTTTTGTTTAATAGGGGTTCCCAAAGGGGGGTCGGTACCGACCCCCTAGGGGTCGACGGAAATTTGAAGGGGGAGGGTCAATGACGACCAAGGGGTCACACACACATGTACAGTTTTGTTTAACAGGGGTTCCCAAAGGGTGTCGGTACCGACCCCCTGAGAGGTCGACGGAAATTTGAAAGGGGGGGGGTCAATGATGACCAAGGGGTCACACACACATGTACAGTTTTGTTTAACAGGGGTTCCCAAAGGGGATCGGTACCGACCCCCTGGGAGGTCGACGGAAATTTGAAGGGGGGGGGGGTAAATGATGACTAAGGGGACACACACACACACACACATGCACAGTTTTGTTTAACAGGGTTCCCAAAGCTGGGTCGGTACCGATTCCCTGGGGGGTCGACGGAAATTTGAAGGGAGGTGTCAATGATGACCATGTGGTCTATAGACGAAAAAGAGCCGGCGATTAATGGGTGTAATCAAGACCTCACTGACTGCAATAATACATTAAACGAACTTGATCATTCTTTTCTGCTGTATAGCAACAAAACATACAATAATAAATTACAATTTCGCCCTTGTTGCGCACCTGTCGTTCCTCCTTAGGATGAGAGGGGTAGGCGTTGGTGCAACCAATGCACTACACTGATCACTGAATGTAAGAGACCCTTGATAAGGGCCTCTACAAACCGATATTAGCATACAACAAATTGCCCTGCTTGCTTAATTACAGATTCTATCAGCCATATTATTATATTATTTTAATTTAAGACAATTTCACGTTTATTGCAGTTAGGACCCCCATTTAGATTTCCGGCTTTGGCTGCTTACAAAACTCAATAAATTATAACCATGAATTAAAGCGATATTCTATCATGGAAGAAAATACTTCCTGAAATACGCACTGGAGAAATGTTATGGCCAGGTAAAAAAATCCTCAACACAGACGATTAGAAACAGCTATTAAGAAGAGCAAGAGTATTCGATGACATTTATTTATTTTTTTATTTGACATTTATTTTTTATTTTTGGTTTTCTTACTTCTTACATACAGGACTCCTCGTCACTCACGAGTAAGTCCTGATCCCGCATTTTCCGAAGTAGCCCCTCGACGCATGAGCGTGCTAGCTTTCCGTGGTGCGGTTCTGGGTTCGGTTCCCGGTCGGGGCAAAAATAGAGCTGCAGCTCTTCATTACAATCGTCTGTTTCTATAGCTGTGTAACGAAAGAATAGGCCAAGCAGGCCAAGTGTGATAGATACGTTGAAGGGAATACATCATGATCGCCACATGTCTCCCTAACCTCCAGGCGTAGATAATAACAACGGCCCACACCTAGGTACATCACTAACTGGCAAACGTCCAAATCATTCGATCCTTAAATCCCAAATAATTTACTGTGGTGATTAGTCTCGTAAGTGTATCACATGACGTATCCAAAAAAATTACTGTGTTCCTCCCCTGTTAGAACGTGCGGTCAAGGGTTTACATACCTCCCCGCGGGCCACCGCCCCTGCCATCACAAGCTCTAAGCTTCCGGCGCGTGTGGCAGCGTATGTAAGTGTACATGTGGATGAGTATAGGGATAGTTGATTGATTTAGTGATTCCGGACACGTCAACTACGATTCGTAGTCCCGTAAGCGTAGTGCATGTGTTATCACGGGAGGTGGCAGTGATATCTCCCCGCTGGGTGGCGAGATCCGGCGCCGACCTACGGCGGCGTGCGGGGATTTTCCCCCACCAGGTATCTCCCACCGGCAGGGAACCGCCACAGCCGGGACAAGATCTAAGCTCACGACCGGTCTCCCGGCATGTGTGGTGCATGCTAGTGTAAGTGTGTGGTAAGCTGAGGATAGAACTAGGAAGGGGACGGAAAGATCTCGCGCAATCTGAGGCCAGTTTGTTTGGATTCTGCTTCGGCATTCGCCTGGTGTAGAGCGGACCAACTCCGGAAAACTCCCTATGAGAGCAGCCGGCCGCTAGATTTCTTCTTCAGACAGCGACTGGATTCGATGTAGCTGACAAGCTAGTGTCGAAAGTCTTTGGGAATGGAACCTTAGGACCTCCCAGAGGCACTGCAACGTCCTGTGCCGCCTATGCCGGTGTAAAGGGATAGGAAATGTGAAGAAGGAAAGATCGCGCGGACTACACACGGTAAAAAAAAAGAAAAGAGAGAGAGGGAGAAACAGAGAGAAAGAGAGAGAGAAAGAGAGAAAAAGAGAAAGAGAGAGAAAGAGAGAGAGAGAAAGGGAGAGAGAGAGAAAGGGAGAGAGAGAGAGAAAGGGAGAGAGAAAGAAAGGGAGAGAGAGAGAAAGGGAGAGAGAGAGAAAGGGAGAGAGAGAGAAAGGGAGAGAGAGAAAGGGAGAGAGAGAGCAAGGGAGAGAGAAAGAAAGAGAGAAAGAGAGAAAGGGAAAGAGAGAGAGAAAGGGAGAGAGAGAGAGAAAGGGAGAGAGAGAGAAAGGGAGAGAGAAAGAGAAAGGGAGAGAGAGAGAAAGGGAGAGAGAGAGAAAGGGAGAGAGAGAGAAAGGGAGAGAGAGAAAGAAAGAGAGAGAAAGAGAGAAAGGGAAAGAGAGAGAGAAAGAGACAGAGAAAGAGAGAGAGAGAAAGTGAGTGAGAGAGAAAGAGAGAGAGAAAGAGAGCGAGAGCGAGAGAGCAGCAAAAAAGAGAGAGCTCTCACCTTGTCGGCGGCGTGCGAGGCTCCGCCGCGCGACCAGACGGCCGTGCGGCCGCACGCGTACAGCTCCTCCTCGGCGCCCAGCGCCCCGCGCATGCGCCACTGCTCCGTCTCGCCGCCCGCGCTCAGCGGCGCCGGCGGCGGCGGCGGCGGCGGCAGCATCCCGGCCGCACACGCCGCGTCAGGGCCGCCGACCTCGCCCTGCGCAACACCGGCAATAGAAGGGCCTTAGTTGTAGAACGTAGTCTGATGCAACCACGTATCTAGAAGGCGTCTGCACAGTCAGCCTCACCATGCAGAACACAAGCTATAGAAAGGTACTTTATGCAGAGCGTAGGCTGATGCAACCACGTAAGTAGAACGCGTCTGCACAGACAGCCTCGCTCGTAGTCTGATGCAACCACGTATCTAAAAGGCGTCTGCAGTCTTCGTATCTAGAACGCGTCTGCACAATCAGCCTCGCCCTGCAGAACACAAGCTATAGAAATGTCTTAACTGCAGAGCGTAGTCTGATGCAAGCACGTATCTAGAACGCGTGGGCACAGTCAGCCTCGCCCTACGGAACACCAGCTGTAGAAGGGTCTTTTATGGAGAGCGAAGCCTGATGCAACCACGTATGTAGAACGCGTCTGCACAGACAGCCTCGCTCGTATTCTGATGCAACCACGTATCTAGAAGGCGTCTGCAGTCTTCGAATCTAGAACGCGTCTGCACAATCAGCCTCGCCCAGCAGAACACAAGCTATAGAAATGTCTTAATTGCAGAGCGTAGTCTGATGCAAGCACGTATCTAGAACGCGTCTGCACAGTCAGCCTCGCCCTTGCGGAACACCAGCTATAGAAAAGTCTTAGCTGCAAAGCGTAGCCTGATATGAATAGTCTGCAGAATACCAGCAATAGAAAAGTATTTTATGCAGAGTGTAGTCTGATGCAACCACGTATGTAGAACGCGTCTGCACAGTCAGCCCCGCCCTGCGGAACACCGGCAATAGAAAGGTCTTAATTGTAGAGCGTGGCTTGATGCAACCACGTGTCTAGATCGCGTCTGCACACTCGCCCCGCGCATGCGCCACTGCTCCGTCTCTCCGCCCACGCAGAACACCAGCTATAGAACGGTCTTTTATGCAGAGCGTAGTCTGATGCAACCATGTGCCTACGAGTCTGGACAGTCAGCCCCGCCCGGCGGAACACCGGCAATAGAAAGGCCTTAGTTGCAGAGCGTAGCCTGATGCAACCACATATGTAGAACGCGTCTGCACAGTCAGCCTCACCCTGCGGAACACCAGCTGTAGGCAGGTCTTTTATGCAGAGTGTAGTCTGATGCAACCACGTATCTAGAAGGCGTCTGCAGTCAGCCTCGCCCTGCGGAACACCGGCTATGGAAAGTTTCTTTTGCAGAGCGAAGCTTGAAGCAGCCACGTGACGCGAACGCATCGGTACTGTGAGCCTCGCCCTGAGGAACACCGGCCACGGCAGCGCGCGTCCGTCAATCGGCAGGGCTCTTCGCCGACCCTCCGGCGACGACGGACAACGTGCCCGCTGCAGGTATAAACAGCAGCTCTGCGCTGCGGCCGTCGCGCAGTAGGAAGGCTCCCAATTAAAGCTGTATTCTGCTAGCGGTGGCGCGTACGCCCTCCTCCGCTTCGCGTAGCGAGAGCCCGCCACCGCTGCACGTGGGAAGGGGCCCTTACCGTCGCTGGAGGCATCGGGGCGTCCCCGGTCGGGCCGGCCGCCGCGAGGTCGTCGGAGATGGCGACGCGGCTCAGCCTCTTCTGCAGCTGCTGCGTGGCCGAGCCGGCGGCGGCGGGCGGCGGCGGCGCTGGGGGAGGCGGCGGCGCCGCCGCTGAGGAGGCGGGGACGGTGGCGGCGGTGGCGGAGGCGGGGGCCGCGCCGGGGTGCCGCGCGAACTGCCGGCGCCCGCGCGGCACGAACTCCTGCACAACACACACAACGTGTACTGTTACTGCGATTTATGCAATTCTGCCCTTGGCAGGTATCAGCTGTAGGCAGTTTCATCCAATCAGGAGCTTGAACATCAACGTATTGACGTCACTATGGCGACGTTCAAGCTCCCGAGTGAATGAAACCGTCAACAGCTCATACCTGCCAGTCGCAAAATTGCATAAATCGCAGTATACGTCGATCAACAGCTATAACACTCACGTTGTTGTTTAAAAGACCGATAATAAAAAAAAAATAGATACACAAATTTAAGCCCGGAGGCACACCTCCGAGAAAGTCTCAAGAACATTTTCAACTCCTGCACAGCATAGACAGCAGCTCATGCACTTACTGACGTTCACCAACAGCTCCCTACACCTACACACTCATGTGTAAAATTCACATTGTTGTTGAAAATTCCGATAACAAAACTTAAAATAGATACATAAGTTTGAGCCCTGAGGCACACCTCAGAGAAAGTCTAAAAAACATTTTCATTTTTCTTAAAAAGTGGCTCCAATTTATATTTTAAGATTGAGACATGTACCATTTTACGTGCGTTTTTGTTCTGTTTCTTATTTTCCTTTAAAGCTAATAAAATATTTAGTTGCGATATTCAGTATAGTCTAACTGTAGAAATTGTTATGTAGCACAAATTGTTACTTTCTCGCCCTTTAGAAGGGTTTTCTTCAAAGAATGTTATGAATGGTGTGGGGAAAAAGAGGGGAATTTTCGGCAGAAAAACTTTGTTTGCCGGGCCCTTGTAACGGAAAACGTGGATATATCCAGTTTCTAAATTTCATTTAAAAAAACACCTCGAACACGTGGTGTAGCCAAAATCCATGTTTTGTGGGTCCTTGGTGCCGAAAAATCGAATTACGGCAAAACGCCTGTCTTTGAACAACGCTAGCGGCTACACCGTTCAGCCCATTTTCTCTAAGACTTTCAATCTTAGAAGACTAAGAATCTTTCAATTGATTTGGCTGATGTCGCGATCTCTTGAATTTGACACCTATATTTTAATTTTTTGGGGGAGTACTTTACAAGAAGATCCTGAGACATTTTCAAATTGTTCCCATCGCTTTGGATTAAATTTTGTTGTTGGATAATGTGAAAGACGTTTGAGAAGTTTCATTTTCGTTAAAAATCCTAATTTATCGAAAATTTCAAAAATTTCAATTTTTTTCGGGGACTTCCTACAACTACAATTTTGAAGAATTTTTTCTTAATGAAATGTGTTCACCAAAACAGTACTTCAAGGTCATGTTCAATATTTCGAGAATGAGTATTTTTGTGTAGTTCCAGATGAAAAATAGGCGCTGTAAAACCATTTTAAACAATTTTCTCAGAACCGACTTCAAATTTTGTCTTTCATTTTTATCTTCGAATGTAGCAAATAACTGTAAAGATAGTGCCGTATGGTCCTATTTTCGGCGCACTCTGCATTTTCGAAAATTGCAACAAAAAAAGTTCAGAATTGTAAATTCGAATTTCGCGCTCTTCGATTCAGGCGTTGCCAGTTCGGAAAATAGCAACACTAATTGTATGATGTAGATAATACTTTTACGAAAGGAAATAGAATGAAGGTAATAAACTTTAACTTATAACTAACAAACACACTTCTATACTTTAAGATTACTGATTATGGTATTACAGATTACTTATATTACAGATTATTTAATTACTGATTGTGGTATAAAAAAATTGAATTCTCAATTCAAATGTAATCAGACTGGTATGAAATTATTCTTGCTTTTCTGTATTATGTTCTGTAAATTCTGCGACATTTAAATTCATTCGTCGGCTAGCGGGGAATCGCGCGTTGAAAGCTACAATACGCGCGTTATCTTGACTTCGTATCTTGACCGTCTTGCTCCAACGTGACGTCCGTCAACGCAATGCTCGTGTGGCACAGGACTAAAGGATAAGAATAAAAATTATGCTACATAACTATTTCTACAATTAGAGTATACTGAATATCCGAACCATATTTTTTTTTTATTTTAAAGGGAAAAGATGGAAAAGAAAAAATAATGAGACATGGATTTTTATGTGCGTTTACATTCTACCTGAGAACAAAAATTGAACAACCACTTTGAAGAAAAATTAAAATGTTCTTGAGGCTTCATGTGAAGTACAACCAAATATTAAAATACACATAAAAAATCCAAGGGGCCCGTGACATCAAGCAGATCGACCACGTAATATCAATTTCGGTGAAATTTCTGTCTTTTTAGCCGCTAGCATTGTTCATAGACGGACACACCGACAGACATTTTGCCGTAAAACAATGTATTGTTATCGATGTTCCCCAACACGTGTATTCTGGTTAGATGTGTTCCATGTCACTGGTTAGATGTGTTACTTGAACAGAGTTTTCCAACTTATCATTATCAGGGCTCCACTTTACGAGTTTTCAGTGGAAAGTGTCTGTTTTTTGATATAGCAGTACAGATTTCTTTTTATGCTGACTAAGCGGCCCTGGAGATTGAAACTGTCAATTATTACTGGAACATGGTGCCCAGATTATGTCGGCGAGGGAAACAGGATATTCTGTCTCGGATGCACACATGCCTTTCGGTTGATTGACTCACATTTAGTATTTCCGAGTGCGTCAACTGCTGTCGTTAGTCCCGTACATGTATGAATGTTTCACCACCTGAAGTGGCGATAATCTTTCCACGCTGGATGGTGAAATGCGGAGTCGATCTATCGGGTGCATGGTTTTCCCCATCCAGATGTCCCCCCACCAGGGAGGCACCTGCCCAGCCAGGATAAGCTCTAAGCATCCGACCGGTCACCCGACATGTGCGGCAGTAGTACAAGGAAGATGTAGGAAAGATCGCGCCCGGTCCATGGCCCGTTTGTTAGGGTACTGCTCCGGCATATAACGGATCACGGAAAACAACCGATCAGAGCCGGCCGCTTGAATTCTTCTCTTGTTAGCGGCTGAATTCGACTTAGTTGTGGAAAATCCTGACACCATCGGGACTCGAACCCTAGAATCTTCAGGTCAGAGGCACTACAGTCGGCCTTTCCGAGAAAGCGCCCACAAGTACGTTGAAACATTCGCGAATTTTGCATGCGGCCTTCTAAATGATAAAGTACGTTCACATGTATTTACTGAGTTTCTATTTACAAGAGAGTTTACAGTTGAACAATCACTGTACAACATTCACAGCGCTCAAAACAAAACTCCTCCGGCCGCCCTCTGCAACTCACGGTCTCAGTGCAGCCAAAATACAAATCGCTCGCTCGCTACCAGACGACTGCGCAGCAAAATCGTCCGACTTGTATTTCATCCGAAATACAACCGAATGTTGGACCCGAAATCGTCCGAATATCCCCATAATTCCATAGATCATTGTTTGCAACATTTGCGATAATCACCTCCAAAACAATCTACATGTATTTCGAATGTTCTTGGTATTACAGATGGCCTTGACTTTCCTAAAATTCGGGTGAATGGAACCGACAGAACCAAGCGAAACAGATCTTCGTCGAACAGCTGATGTTACAGGACGCCGTCGGAAGAGGTACAAACACTATTCCTGTTTGAACTAATCGGAAGCAAATGTCGAAAAATCGGAAGCCGACCGAGCGACATTTCGGCCAAAATTCAGCTGTACTATGACCGCCGCCGTATTCACGAAGCAAGCCGCCTCCGACAACCGACGCCTCCTCGATCAAGGTCATTAGTCCCGTAAGTGTAGTGCATGCATTTCCCCAGGATGTGGCGGTGATCTTCCCCGTTGGATGGTGAGAAACGGCACCAACGTACCGTCGGCTACCGAGGTTTTCCCCAACCGCGTATCTCCTTCAGCGGCGGAACAGCCCAGTCGGAACAAGCTCTATGCTCCCGATCTGTCTCCCGGCATGTGTAAGTACAGTGCGCGTTAGTATGTGTGCAATGGGTGAGGATAGGAAAATAACGAAGGAAAGATGAATGAGAAGCAAAAGAAGTTACCCGGAAATTAAAACGCAATTTCCTCAACAAATCATGTTTTTTGCGTTGCAACATTATTTTGGAAAAGTGACTTTGTACTTGTTTGCTTGATTAATGATTCCGTCAACAGTAATTAGTCCTGTAAATGTATTACATGTGTCTTCTTCAGGAGATGGTAATGATCTTCCCCTGCTGGATGGTGAGATCCGGCGCCGGCCTACCATAGGCTAACGGAGTTTTCCCCAAACAGGTATCTCCCATCTCCCAGCGGAGCACCACACCAGCTGGGACAAGCTCTAAGCTTTTGACTGGTATCCCGTTATGTGTGGTAGTGTAGTGCGAGTTAGTGTAAATGTGTGTAAGAGGTGAGGAGAGGACAAGGAAGAGGAGGGTGAGATCGCGCGCGGTCCGCGTGTCAGGATACTGCTCCGGCATTCGCCTGGTGTGATGACCAGAGCTCGGATTATGATGATCTAAAACTTCTTTGATAATGACCTATAAAATGACTTAAAAGTATGAGGAAAATGACCCCAAAAAATTAAAAATAAGGGGAAGATAAACTCATTTTTTTAAAATACTAAAAAATGGGTATGAAAATGTTTACTTGTTCAATGAATTATACAATTTCAAATAAAATTTATTTACGTAAAATTAAGTTGAATATAAATTTTTCATTTTAGGAGGAAATGTAATCCTTAGCTTCGATCTTCCAGCCGTCGGTTTTGCAAGGTCCAGGAAGTTTCGAAGATCTGTGTAATTTTCAAAATTCGAAAATCAGTCCTTTGTAGTAATGAATTTCGTCGTGAACTGATGATACAATAAAAACTTAGTTTTAGTATGCCACTGTAAATGCATAAAGAATTCACTAATAAAAACAGGGAAAGTAAACGTAATGCGTAAAAATGGCGGTAATTTTCCCGAAAAATGACCTATCGATTGAAAAAAAAAAAAAACGACCCAATAACTAAACATTTCCATCACTTATACGTCGCTATAAACATTGATTTACAAGTCAGCTACGCCTAGCATGCATACCAATCAAAAGATGACATGTCAACAATCCCAGCCCTGGTGATAACAATTTAATGATAAACATGAAAACTAGAAGAAAAAAATGTTTAGTATTTTTCCCTTCATATACATTTCGGATGACGGAGGTGAAAGGAGGGCCTCTTCCAGGTCGACTACCCTCTCGGACACATCACCAATCCTTACCCTCCGCGTGGGTGGAGAATCTGCGCATGCGCACGGAGATCCCTCTTTCCAACACTTCCCGCGACGTGGCAGGGCGCGCTCGCATATACAGGAGAACCTCGCTAACCAGAACCGCGTAAATCCGAAATTTCGGATAATCCGAACAAAATTTGCGATGGAGGAAAAATAAACGAAATAAATTTGTAGCGTAAAGAAAGGATTTTATAATTACTGTTGAAATGAACAAAGAGATTCTTTTAGAATCAAATGTTTGAGCATTTAAAAAATATCATTTTCCTCTTATTTTTAAGACATTTTATAGCTAATATTCAAAAAAAATTTTAGGTCATCAGAATCCGAGCACTGATTATTTAGTAACTAAAGTTATGGTTAAGGTTTTAAAAACATCGACGGTTTCGGGCCGATGTTTTGATTCGTCCTCAATAGGGTTTTGTACCATCAATATGATTATTAAAGAATGATTGAAAATGCTACAAATTATTTCGTGAAATATTTAATGTTTGTTCCCTCTCCTTGTACTTCAAGTGTTTCAAAACGTTGTTTTGTTCACGCAGGCATTAGAATTCGAGAAGATTATCTCCCATCGCAATTCGTCCCAATCGAACAGTACCCGGCAAAGGGTGGTTATTTCAATTTTGAATTTCGATGTTTCGTTGGCGATGTCGCTTATGGTGGAAAGAGACGGGTGAGCTATTGCCCACTTCAGCCAATGAGCTCCAAGCACCAATTTGCGTCACAATATTAGCGGGATTTTTAAATTCACCAGATACCAAAACCATCTTTTATAAGTCACTGAAATATATATATATATATATATATATATATATATATATATATATATATATATTTCAATCATATTTTATTTCAATCACTCCTTCATCGTGTTATTTTTTGTTGAAAATTGTCACTTTAAGTCCGTTTCAAAATGTTTCTAGCTCTCCATACAACATGGCGGTCAGCGACTGGCTTTTCACGCGCCGGCGCTGCGATCTCGTCGTTCGTGACGCAAACTGGAACGAGGAAGAATATATATATATATATATATATATATATATATATATATATATATATATATATATATATATATATATATCCGTGCGCTGGACTTAGCTTCCCCATCTCTTTCCGACACCGATGCCGCATCCCTAACTGGGATACGCACGACACCTGAGCGCCTGCTCATAGCCTCGGGTTATTTCCGCGCAGCACCGGCTGCTTTATTGTTCTAGGCATTTCTCCTAATTTAATGACATCACCCGCCACTTCGGCGGTACAGACAACTCTGCTGTTTTCCCCCTCAGGGGTCAGCGTCAAGCTGTACTTACTTGGCTGTCAGGGTGACGCCGGACAGCCAAGTACATGCTGACTCCGGCCACGGAAGCCTACGCTCTCAGACAAGCTGTACAACTCGCCCCGCCTCGGCGTGGGACGGGAACAAGGCCACCTGCTGCAAGGTGGTGATGCGATATCGATTACAAAACATCGATGTTAAAAATACATAGACTAAAAACCATCGATGTTTTCAAACTGGATTAGTAACCTCTAACATTAAATTCGTGTGTATTACAATTTAATTTGTCGGTGTTTGTGTTTATCAATTCGCCGAATACAGGGGACGAGAAAGGGCAGACCCCACGCCCACAGCGTATTTGGCGACATCTCAATGTGCGAAATGAATACGAAGAAAAGAGGAAATACAAGCATTGAGGTCATCTCGGACGAGAGAGTTTGGTCGACGAAGGTACTGCAAACAGCGTTAATGGGGAGTTTGCGCACGCAATAGCGGCATCGATCTTCTGCGCATGGGCAGATGCACGAAAGTGGTGCGAAACTTGAACTGCACGTGCGCAGGAGATCGATAGTGCTTTAACGTTCGAGGTAGCACAAACTCCCTACTACATTGGAGTTTAAAACATAGATTTTCCCACAAAAACATCGATGTCGCATCCCTACTGCAAGGACCTTGAATATTGCGCGCCTCTGACAGGTGACGCTAATGACAGGAAATGTTCAGTACGACGGCGGCGGTATGTAACATCAAACGTGTCAGAATTGAATTATTTTACACGATTTTACTTTTGAAACATTAACAAATTATATGGTAACTCCTCTTTTTATAATATATAGCAGTTGAAAACTAGTGGGCTAAAACCACGTAGTTTCTTGCCCGTGCTTTCACGCAAAATTACACGAAAAGTCGAAAAATGTACATGGCCTTATTTCAAGTGTGTGTGTGTGTGTGTATACACACACACACCACATCCCGAGCCAAAACATGCACTACACGAACGAGAATAATTCCCCCACCCGTGCCTAGAATCACTAACAATTTAATGAACACACTAATCAATTATAAATTAACTTGCTGGGCAATAGCCATCATGTAACTTAAAAGAAAAAAACATTTTAGACCTACTAATTATTTTAAAAGTGCAACTGTTATTATTTATTTCTTTGATTTTTTAATACCATTTACTAAACATTCAAAAATAAACAGATTGTAAATTTACAAAAGTTGAAAGAAAATAAGGAAAAAATTACCATTCCCTGGGAACGTAAGGGATAATAAATAAATTTTATACTGCAATCTTCATTCATGTGATTGACCATGTGGAATAGCAGACCTTATTGCCCAAACCTCACTGCCAATAAGAAAAATGCTTGTCATCATTACCATTAGGATTATTATCATTATTATTGTTTTTTTAATATTATTATTACAATCATCATTATTAAAATGGGAAAGCAACAACAAAAGGAAAAAAATGAACAAAAACTATTTTACAGACTACAACATTTTTTTTGAAAAGCATTAAGTCATCCCAGCACAGAAACTTCGATTTGTGCAAAAATGGTTGCAATGAACGAAAATTCCTGTAACTCCACTCTAAGCAGCTTAGATCATTTATACTTTCAGGTGTGCATACCTGAAAGAAATGCATGAATAGAATAATCCCCTCAAGTCCATTACTGTCATGAGAAATTGTAAATAGGACAATATATAATGTGCCAGGCCTCATTGTGCATTTATGGGTTTATTGAGCTAGAAATAAATGACCATATTTTGTTCTACCATGAAATATGAGAAAATAAAAACCCTCAACATGAATCTTGGAAATAAATAATACTGGAAAAAGTTCTCTAAGCTGGAAAACAGTTCTTAAGTACTTGATTTTAATCACAACATTTTCACTTACAAAATTACTAATTTTATTAATTGGACTATCGTGTGAAACAATATTGCGTACAGACCACATGAATTCTTAAAGCATCCATAACAGATAGTAATTCAGATGCAATTATACTCAATTGAAACAAGTCTTCAAATATTTTTGCCAATGAAAATCTAAGGCAGAAAATAATGTTACTTATTAAAGAATGAATTTAGAAGGAAAGGCACTTTTCTAATTTTGTTTTACATGTAATGACGAAACTAAATAACATCAAATTGCCTCTACTTAACAAGTATTTTCACCTAAAAAGAGGTAAACACAGAATACTAAATAAAACAACAACACACTGATCTGACATTGACTTAACTGACAATACTATTTTAATAACATGAAGTAAACTAACCTCATCTACACACGCCAATAACAACTCATAATTCTACGTCTAAAGTTTAATAAAATATCACAAGGTAGTTCCGACATCGACATTATAAGTTACTTATCATTACTCTGGGCAAAAGGCTGTTACCTGAGGCTCGGAGGCAGCAATCATTGTCCTCTCCGAGACATCCAGATTTGCAGGTTAGAAATACCGGAATTTGGGTAATAAGGAACACCCACAACCACAATCACTTCGATATTTCCGAGAAATTTCACTTCTTAAAGTTATTCATAAATGCATTGTCGAAGTGACGTAATAAACGTTTGACAACACTTTACAATTCTCAAAGAGAGACACACCGGGCACACACACTTCATTTACCGCTCGGTACCGCTCTCGATTCATTTGTTTTCCATTTCAATGTCACCACCATATCCACATGGATCGTAGTAATATATCATTGCAGAAAATGTTTCAAAAAAGCAAAGATAGTTTGCTAATATTTACTTTGTATGCTTTCCAAACTGTAGCGCTAAACGAAAAATACGGATAACTTAATTATGCAGCCGACTGAAAACAAATATTACAAAAGGGAGTGGTATTATGATGTAAGAAAGGTATGAGCTCACTGACAATTGCTGGTAGGAGTAAAATCTATTAATATCCGATTTGGTCACGTATCGCCGGAACTTTTATTGAGGAATTATATTGATGAGGTAAATAACTTAAGAATGTGATGTTTATGTTTACATTCGCTTCGCCTGTGCCGGCGGTTTCATTTCCTTTTGCATGCCGTGCTTCGATTTAGGTCATGACTACCTATGTCCTCGGCGTTGGAGTGGGATTGTTCCTTATCATAAGTTTGTGGACTGTCGCGATCGCTCTTTGCATAATATCCTTACGGACCCAAAAAAACCTCGGACTCATTGTTATAGTAGTTGCCGCAGTAGTGACCTTGATTCTCGTCCTCATTCCTCGTGAGTCAGAAAACCCCGCTCCTCCCGTGTTCAAGGTAAGCCATAAAATTCCGTCGCATTACAGCACACTGTACGTCATCGTAGGCAGGAGCACGCGTTTGACACCTTCATGCACGAGTTGTCACACATCTTTTTACGGAGTTTCGTATGAGTGACGGTAATGAATGCTTTTGAATCTACATTTTCTTCTGTCAGTTTTAGTGCATGGATGAAACTATTAATTGGTTGTTGTTTTTCCATGATGTGTGCTGGGTTGAGGTAGAATAAGTGAAGTTCACAACTTTCTGATCATAATATTTTCAAAACTTTTTCCCCCTTCCTTAAAAATGTATTTTAGTATTTGAAAATACACCCTCACTTTTCCACTTGTTATGTTTCACACTTCTCTATTGTTGAAATTTATTTTACTTTCCTAGAATTGTGAAATGAACATAATTTATTTCATGTTATTGATGAGAAACCAAAACTCTCATTTTCTTTGATGGTTGATTTCTATAGTGTTGGCTAAATCAGTGCTTTTGAATCATATATACTGTTCTATTTTACTCTTTAATTAAATAATTCATTTATATTCAACGATCACTTACATAAATTTTCAGTTATATTTTCTCAAGATTTAAAAGGTTGTTGGTAGAAGTTAAAAGAAAGTAATATATTATGCATTTATTAACAGTCTAGAATTTTATTTGAAGGTAGATTAAGAAATACCATTTTATTATCAGTTTTTTTATTTAATAAATTACATCTTCAACTGATTTCAAATTGACAAATTACCCATTTTACTTTGCTCTAATAAATAAAAAAATGTACTTCAGATATGAAGTAATGTGGTATATTTGCTAAATTGATCTTTACTTTTTTGTTTCAGTTGTATGACCATTTCTTCATTTGGAGAACACTCATTGTAATCTTCCTGGGCCTTTCAGCTCTTGCTGGTTTTGTAGTTGTGTTGGTAACACATTTTATGGAACCACGACTGGCCCAACCTATAAAAGAGTGGAAATTGTAAAGTAATTTCATAAAACTTTCATATAAACCTGTGTAAATAACTAGAAAATAGTTTCTCATTCAGGTGCACTTCTTGTCTTCGAGAAATGATGGCATCTGTTGGCCTAATGGTAAGCCAGTTGAGGTGTTTTGCTAAAACAGCAATTCGGCATCGAGGCTTCTTCTCTCAACTGATGACGAACAGTGTACGAGCTCTTTCCTGCACATGCCCTTCAACAAAATCTTTTGTCATCAACAGTAATGATGAATTTGAAAAGAAAGTCATGAACAGTAAAGATCCTGTCATTGTCAACTTCCACGCAGACTGGTGTGAGCCTTGCAAAATTCTCACTCCACGTCTGGAGAAACTGGTTAGTCCTCTAGAGAATGTACATCTTGCTGTTATTGATGTGGAAAAAAATGTTGAGTTAGTTCATACATTTGAAGTCAAAGCTGTACCTGCCGTTATAGCTGTTCGAAATGGACAGGTTGAAGATAAATTCATTGGTTTGGTTGATGCTGACATGATTGATAATTTGATCAACAAGCTTATAAAAAAGCCTGCTGATAGCCAACAAGAAAATTAGTTTAATTTAGTTGTTGCTCTGTGCAAATTGTATATAACCTTCTTACAAGTACTTACAGGAACTTGCTGAGATATGGCACACAAGCCCCACATTTTTTTGCTTCTAGATTACTTTGAGAAATTGAGATTGAAATTTTAATCTACATTAGCTTATGCAAGTTTTAATGAGTGAGAAAGAGAGAGATATTATATGTTCAGGATGTTTCTGTTTGAATCAGCATAGCCTGCAGAATTGCAGAAAATGTGATGTTCTGAAACAGTAGTAATGTAAGATATTAGTTCTATTCTGTGAGATATATTATTTGACAAAATAGTACAAAAATTTAAACTAATAATGTTTTTCTTTTGGAAAAACTTTTCAATGAGTAATTCCATAAATTATTTCAGTATGCAAAGTATTTGATTAGTAATTAATGCTTAGTAATTAATTGTTAGTGTTTGATTGATTTTTAAACTTGTGTTCATAATAGAGGAATAGCACATGCAAATTTTGATCACATATTTGCTAATTCAGAATGACAAAATTGCAAGATAGCTAGCTTTGGCTGAGAAAATTTTGCAAGATAGCATTTTCAAAGTTAGAGATGTCTAATAATGATTAGCAAATTTCTAAGTTATTTTGTACATAAAATTATTTCTACAAGGCTGATTTGAAAATAATTTTAATATGTTGTATATCTGATAATACAGATATCAAACATGTCAAAATATCATATTTTCCAAATATTTGAGATAGAATCTCGTCATTATGAGCCTGTGAAAAGTGATAATTTACTTATTCTCTCTTGCTATTTGTGGAAGTGCGCACAAGGTCTTTAAAAAAAATTATCTTCTCTTCTATTGATTGAGAAGCAGCAGTATTGTTTCAAAAGATATAGTAACTGAAGTTCATAATTAAATACCAAAATTTAAACTATAATTTAAAATTTTCAATCCATGTTCAGGATGTACTTAAGATTGCCAGGATTTACTTAAGCCATTGTTTTTATTTGTTGTATGTATAGTTCTTTTGACCATCTTCTTTCTAAAATTGTGTAATAATTTGTCATTACACAATATTTCTTTATTGAAATCTCACAGAATACTTTTTTCGATGTTGTTAATGTAGTCATAGTTAACGTGAGTGGTATGTGTTTTGGAACAGTCCCATGTGTAATGTGAATTTTGTGTGTAAGCTTGTGAGAAGGGTTTGTCATTTTGAGCACAGAATGTAGTTATTAGTGTAACATACACGTATTCACAGTTTATGGTTGTTGTGTGTAATTGTGTCTAAAGTATATTTATTGACATTCAGACAATAGGACAATCTGTCCATATAGTGTGTTATGAGACTGAAAGGAGAAAGTGTATACTGGCAGCAGTTATATCTTGTTGAATTTTCTTGTTGACTGTTTACAAAGAGCATTTAGTTTGTAGGAAAGAGGTGGGCGACTGAGTTTAACCCAGAGACCAGAAATCCACGACTGCAAGGAGTTTGAGTGTGACATTTAATCATGCACTTTTTAGTTGCCATGCTTTTTTTCTGCTTATGAAATAGTTAGTATCTAATAAACCCAAATTATAGTTCGGAGGGTGAGGCAGTGCCATATTAATTTTTGTAATGTTCAGCTTTTCTTGCACATATGTGAATTTAACTGAGGTAATAAGCATCAGCAAATTCCCTTGTAAAGATTTAAAATGAGAAAACAATAGTTATTGGGTTAATAGGATCTTTGCAATTTACATTGTCTCTCCAAATTTAAAAATTTTGAGTATATGTTATGGGACCATGTACTTCTAATGATAACTTCTAATGGTGAGGTGGAACCGGTCTTTAGATTGTATGTCGCCTGCCTCTGATTTAGTCTATAACATAGAACATAACATTTGTTTAACTTGTTTTAAATATGAAAGAACGGTTGGCCAATATTTAAATTTTTTTAAAATTGAATTCACTAAACAGAGAACTAATCTGTATTAAGTTCATTTATATTTTTATCAAACAAGAATTCATATTTTCGTAGAGAAAAACATTTTGAGGACCAATAGTAAAATTTCTGAAATTGTCAACTGTTAGTGAATGTATGACTCAATTTTCCCATTATTTTAGTGGCCTCATGCAAACATAATGAGGACATCGATGAATATAAACCTTTTGATTTTAACATTTCTTGTTGGGAACATATTATGACTCTTTAATTAAATACATTTGTAATCTGTATATCAAATCAGAAATGGCCAAAAAGGCAAATTCTTTAGTACTCTGTGTTTTTAAGAAACATTTAAATAATTAAATAATTTTCTCTTTAGACAAATACCCATTTCCAACTTCTAAACAACGACTGTTAAAATGTTTTGTATTAATTTAAATAGAATTGAGTTCATAAACTTCTTCGGTTCTTTTGAGATCCATGTGAGGGATAGGCCATGTTGTGGTCTCTTCCCTTGTATAATAGAAATAAGTCATTTGATATTATATTGAGAACCTAACAAAAGAGAAAAACTAAAGCTTCCATGTGTAAGTCAATAACTTTGTTGTTTGGGAGATGCATTGTTTTCTGGTGAGTTGTCAACATTATTCCTTTTTCTTCTTCTCAGAATGATAACAAACTACCAGTGTGATTACTGCTCTGCAAAAAAACAAAACATCTCCCGGGATACAAATTAATACAAACAAAAAAACAACAACACTAAATCAATAATTTTGCCAATTTTTTTTCAAGATTGATAATTCTTGAGAATTGAAGTAGCCAAGCAAATAATAAATATGCGTTCTAGTTGTGGCCTAGTTTTCTATTGTGATATTTAGCAAAGAAAGCTACAATGTACTTGGTTTGTTTGCTGACTTACCTACAGTATTTTTTTGCACTGCGAATTGACCCGGAACTTGTATGTGATGGTTTGTGAGAGGACAGGATTTTACAAATTTTAATTCTATAGTTTTATGATTTGATTTTTAGTTAAAATAATAATAACAATAATAATGATCATCACACTAGAAAACAGGTATAACTAGACAGTTTTGACACAAATATTTATTACAAAGACTGAACATTAAAACACATGAAACAAAATTTTGTTTTCCTTGTGTTTTTGTGTATTTTATTAGTTTTCAAAAAATTGCCAATTCATTGCTGTCAGGTGGTACTCATTGCTTAGATTGAACCTAAGTGTTACTAAGCTTACATATGACTGACGATAACTGGTTTTAGTATCCCTGGAAGAGTTGCCTGTTAAAGATATTTATAAAACTATTTAGAGTTATAAAAGTTAAAAATTTAGATCAAAATGAATAAGTGAAGGTCAATGTAGCGAGTGCTTTTGAGACGAGTTGAAATCTCAAAAAGAGGCTGGATTCCCCCCTGGGGTTGAAGCATTAAGTACTATGCTAGTTTTTTAATAACTGGGCAGTTTAGGACAGCAATGGAGTTTAAAGGGCAGTCCTAGTATTCTAGCATAACCTTTCCTTCTATCCAAAATTTGTATCGCTGACCCTAACAGAAAGCACTATTACTGGAATGTGTATGAGTCATCCTCTCATAATGAGATTTTTTTTAAAAAAACTTTGTCTTCCAGGGTGTTAAACGAAGTAACTACAAGTTGTTGCAATTCTTGTCTAGCTGTAAGTAGTTTATAAAAGCACTGTGACTTTTATTTTTCACTCTCAGTAAATGTTGCATATTTGATAAGGTACAAGTTGTTTTTAGAATGCTCTTAACTGTAATATTATAATAATATTGTCTGTTTATGGCATTTTGGTTCTTTACAACACATGTTCATCTCAACACTAAGAAGACTAGTAGTTACGTTGACAAACAATTTAGTACTTAGATAAACATTTTATAATTTTTGACCACATTCCACTCAATCAGTCATTACTTGCATATGCACTTATGTAATACTGAGATACAGTAGAAAAACCTAGAATCTATTTGAAGTTTCTCATGAAAGCTCATTAGAAAATGACTAGAGATTCAAAATTCCAAGGCTTTGTTGCAAATAAGTATTAAGAAAAAAAATTGATGATCAAATGTTTATCACCCATAAAAGATATATTTGTTAAATTTTTGTTATATGTAGATATCTACTAGTTCAACATTTTTTCAAACTTGGCTGTTAGATAACAAACAATATTATATGTCTGTTATCGTATAACCTAACCCAATAAGATATAGTTGCGAACTCCCATCTACCGAATTTCATAAACAAATTTTGAATGCGAGGTCGGTAATTGTTCAAAAAAATTCAATTTATTAACAAAATATGTTATTTATAATTTCAAAAATATTGTGAATTACAAAATTGGAAGTCTACTAGCCTCTGAGTTCAAACTTCAAAGCTTAGTAAAACCTTAGCTTCGGAAAACTTCAAAAGCCTTCTTAATCTCCTCAGACAAGACATACCTGCGTGCCTGAGCAGAGCTTTGAAAGTGTATTGTACAATTTGTGGATTTATTTGAAAATGCAATGCTAACATATTGACAAACTGTCTTAAATTTTTTTTAGTGAATGTTGAAAGTATTAAAAGTTGTATTTTTATACATCATACACTTTCTTTTCGTGAGTAAGATAATTTTAAAGCTTCTTGTCAATGTGGGTGATCAGGGCATCAATTGATATCATTGCAGTGCATTTGAATCCTGAGGTGGCAGAATTTTTCGACACTAGCTTGATCACTAGGTTAAATTCTGCCTCTGTTTCGAGGAGAATTCTAGTGTCTGGCTGCTCTGTTTGGTAGTTTTCCGTGGTTTCTCCAACCACACCAGGCAACTGCCAGAGCAGGATCCTATCAAATGGATCACAGACTGCCTGCGACCTTCCCTTCCTCTTCCTTGTCCGCTCCTCACCCCTTACTTACACATACACACACACTCACATGCACTACACTACCACACTTAAGAGCTTAGAGCTTGTTCCAGCTGGGGCTGTGCCCTACTGATGGGAGATTCCAGGTAGGAGAAAAACCAGCAAACTAACTTGTAGGTTGGTACCAGATCTTGTCATTCAGCTGCAGAAGATCACCTTCCATGATAAAATATGCACTAAAATCTTATGGGACTAGTGACCTTAGCAGTTGATGTGCTCAGAAACACCAATCGATTAATTAATTTAAAGTTCCTTTAAATGATTTAAAATTGGAAATACTTTCGCCAGTGTGTAATTCACTAATGTTCCTGTAGTTGCAAGGATCTACATCATTAAAATTGTTGGCAACGTATCCCAGTTTGAAAAATGTTGAACTAGTTGGTATTTATTAACATTGTACATTGCCTTTGTAATGAGTACCACATTGATTGTAATTATAAGTAACTCCAATGGTTTGCTTATACCAGCCCACTCTTTCCTCTTAATGTTTTGTTAACACTGTTAATTTTAAAAATATGTAGTAGTGCTAACTAATCTCACTCTAGTCCACATGTTTGAGTCCATGGATTCCTTTCTTACTAGTTCGTGTTCAAACTAATGTTACCTGTAATATAATAATATTTCTTATTTATTATAATGGGTTTTTCTTTTTACCCATTCCATGTCTTCAACCTATGTCAGTTCCACACACTAACTGCTGGGAACATAAGCTCGATAATAATTGTATTGTAGCTTTGCAGTTCAAACGTGAAACACCCCCATTTGCATGTATTTCTTGTCTAGAATCACCAAGATGTCTTGAAACAAAGTTGTATGTTAACTACTCTCTTGAATAGTATATCTTCTTACTAGAATTGTGGAATCTGTAAGAAGTGTATAATATATAGAATATTAGCCAAAGATGTTGATTGTTGTTTATAAATGAAGTGTTGGAGCCTGGATAGTAAAAATAAAAATAATTAAAACTTGAAAGTGTGTGGAGTGAGAATCTGATGACAATTTTTAATTTGACAAAATTTGCTAAATTATTACAGATTGGAAAATGCGTTTGACACCTTATTCTTAAGATTACTTTTCCCTATCCATTTATGACAAATAATGATATTTTAATATGTGTCATCAGCTCACTGTATACAACAGACTGACTGTAAGATTTGCTGATTCAAATTCTCAAAAATTCAGAATATTCAGTGAAAAAGACAACTTACATAAAACAATAGAATTAAAATGTGTTACTAATACTTAAATGTTGCAGAATTACTATATTTGACATTAACAAAGTAATCAACAGATACTGATCTAACAGTCCAACAGAAGTCTTCTTTCAACAATAAGTATGTGATGAATGAACCTATAATTAGAAAAATTATACCTGCGAATGAAGAAAATAATGCAATACATTTTCATGTTTAGAAAAGTTGAAATGTATCAACATACAATACAAAGAGAAAGCAGTCTTTCATTATGTAAATAATGCAGTAAGATTATCCTGGCTCATGTAGATTTCATTACACTACTTCATCATTCATAATTGTAAAAAAAAAGTATTGTATCTTCTTTTAGATACATTATAACTGCCACTCACTTGTGATTCAATGCACCGTCACCATTCATTATATATTTGCAGCTTATTTTTAGACGTGTTTTGTATACTTTTACTTTTCCTGATTATTTGATTGTATATTATTGTACATTGTAAAACATATCATTGTGCAATAGACATAATAAATTACTTAAAAGTATTAGAGTATTATCCTGATGATACTTATTTCCCATTCCCCTTGTGTGATTTGTAAATAATAAAATTAATGTCATATTACTTAATAGAAATATCGATTGCTGTTAATTTTTTCTTTCTTTTTTTTAACGATGGTGCTGTTTGATTTGTGAACTTCTGAGAATTCTTATGTAAATTCTGCTACTGGATGTTTTCTGTTTTTTGACACAAGAGTAAATTAATTTAAAATTGCATTCAAGTTATTTCTATTTTTAATCATTACAGTCAATGCCGATGTAAAAATGTTTTTTTGTTATTTAAGTTGGTAAACATGTACTAAGCTTCTTAGCAACCAACCATCTAAACAATGCATTAAGAGCGTGTCCATAGAAACAACTATTAATATGCTCAAGAGTCCATTAAAAATATTTTATCGGACTCTCGGGTTTATGTTTTACCAATACTCTTAAAGCTTTAGATAAATATGCCCTTTTGTCCCACAAACTGGAATAGTTGAGAATATGATTATCCAGAAATTTGTTTTACTTCTAATGTATCTCAAGCAAGTGATTCTTGCCTATTGATCATCCCTATTGATTAATAAACTTTCTATAATTTGCTTCTCAACTTTGTTGCACATTGGTTAAGTATGATATAGCTTGAGTTGTCCTCTCCTGATAATTGTGTGAAATATTGTGACTTAATTTTGCATGATGACTCACACAGTTTCAAATTAAGATGTCAGATCATAAAATAACTTACTTTAAACATGTGAAGGAGAGATTACATTAGATGAATAGGCAGCAGAGTTAACATCACAGATGGTTGATGATGATTGATGAGCTCCCAAAAAATTGAAATACAGTAGTTATGACATTCACAGAAATGTCATGTTTCTAGGAAATGATTTTCACTTTTGTCCTCAGAAACTGATGTGCAACAAATGTAAAATTTTTCGACATTTTTGGTGCAACTTCAAGAAAACCAGCTCACGAAAGAACAAAACAACCCATCTGCAGTGGCAGACCAATTATTACTTACTGCTGTGGCAGACCAATTATTACTTACTGCTGTGGCAGACCAGCTATTCCTCATTGTCTCCTATTTCTTGTAAATATATAGTGACATTTAGTAATCTAAAGGTCGGAAAACTGGATTCTGGACTCCAATGGATTCTGCCCTGATAGCCTGAACTCATATTAAACTAACTCATTAAGAAAACAAAATTACTACATAGTGGGCCTACATACAATCTTGGTATTTAATAAAACAGAGGCTACCAAATTTTGTTGCAAAAATCTGCAACTTCTATGGAGATATTTTAGTGTTCCAAATAACAAAATAGATTTGTTAAACATTTAAGAAACAATAATCTTCACAAAAAACAGCATCTAAAGATTGCAAAATGTAAATCAGTTCTACTTGTTATATATTCAATACATTTTTCCATCTTTAATGTTTGAATTTTACAGTCAAAATGATGGTGAAAAACATTCATATATATTTCTTTCTTGTGCATATATTGATGGCTTAGTGTATGCATATTTTATGTCCAGAATTCTGAGTTTTCAAAAAATCAAGCTTGAAAGTTTATAAAAATGCAGTTACTTATGGAGCAACAATGTTTGATTTCTAGGGAAATGAGAAAGCATTTAAAAGTTATGAGATTCCTTTTATATGGGCATACAATCATTGAATACAAGTGACATGTGAAAGAGAGGTCTCCAAATACAATATTAATTAAAAATTGACCATGCATGGACATATAGTGTTTGTCTGCTAAGCCATCAATGTATAAAAAATAAACATCTTTGAAAGTACCTAAGCATTGCCATTCAAAGGTGGAACAAACAAATGTGCTGAAGTATTAAAAAAAAGTACTTTGATAATTCCTGATCATTTAATTGAAATGAACATTTCCTCTTCAGTGAGGTATCAAAATTGTGCCTTCTTTTCAGTTACTTTTCCTACAGCAATACAAAGGATTTTAAATATATAATCACAAAAGGAGATGTTACATTAACAGTACCTTTTAAAATATAGAACTTTAATTGTTGGATATCCATACATTTAATGTAAAGAAAAACTTGTTTTCAGTTATGAGAATTTGTATCTATAAGTGTAAACAGCAAAAAATACTTAGTAGATAAATAGTAGAACTTCCCGATGAAATAAAGTTCACATTCTTGTGAACAAACTAACCTATATTTAGGACAACTCTCAGGAGAAAGTTTGGTTGGACGAGGATGAGAAAATTTCTCCCATAATCACTCATAAATATTTTATTTTCAGGGAATACATGTATAAAAAGTGAACACTTTTCTTCTACAACTCCAATAAATTAAATTAAATTTCATAGTTAAAATTTAAATGCTTTAGTAGGTTAGACAGTTAAGGGTACAGTCACACTTCCTGAAAGTTCATTGCTGAGAAGAAAAGGAAAGGTTAATCTCAATTCATAGAGAACCAAGAGCATAAAATTGTAGATATACTTCTTAATACAGTGCCCTTCGTTGCTTTTTGTTTCCAATTAGTTTTTTCATTTTCATAATGAGTGAATTAACCTTACGTATCAATAAAAACAAAACAAATGGCAGAGACTCTTTACATATTGTGTGCTTTGCTTCCTTTTCATGGGACTAACTATTCACTAACATTAACTATTCATTAATATCTACCAAAAAATGAGATTCTTTTGAAAACTCTTTATCTTTCTGCAATATTTTTTTTTTTTTTTTTTTTGTGTTTAAGACCTTGGATGAACCTATTATACAACATGCGTTGTCATTTAGAATGTGTATATTTCTTGTTTATGCACAAAGCATATTAAAAATACACAATTTAAAAAATTGCTAAATTTTCAGTTTTCTGTTATTAAAAGGTATTTTCATAGAATATTGCAACTTGCCTTCTTGTTTTATGAATTTGATACAAATTAAAGAAAGTTCAAATTGGAATTTAATTTGAAAGAAATTTTAGAAATATTACATACCAGTGAAGACTAGTATTGTGAGGTTATTATATTGTTGTCATATTTTTTCTTTGTGTCTCAAGTACCTGGTAAACATTTACCCTTAAAGAATAATCTTGACAAATAAACTCACAGAGTTTAGAAAACACTAGATAAAAGTCTTTGCCATTTCAATACATTGTTAATCATCTACATATATGATTTCAGGAGAGACATAAAAATATTCACAATGTGTATTGAGATAAGTAAAATTTTAATACAGAGTCTTCAGTACTGTATAGCACAATATTTTCTTTACTGGTGTCTGCAAAAATCTAAGTAAGATACACATTGCTCTGAACTGTCTAGGCCTAGACATGAACATGTCAAATTGCTAACATCATGTAATTTATGGCATCTATTCTTCCAAAATTTGACACAATTGTGACATAAATGTTGAAAATCCCTAATGGTATCTCAAAATCTATTACAAGTTGGGTTGTATTGTAAATTTTGAAATCAATACGATCTAAAGAAATGAGAGAAAATTTGATATTAGTTAAGAAACCGAAAGACAAAGGGGTCTTTCTATGTCTTCTACACATCTTTATTGTTCATTTGAATCCAATCCATCTTCACTATATCATTTTACCAATCCAATATATAATATACAAAGCTAAAAACAACTACAGAGCAATAGTTGCAAATCTAATCTACAAAAGGAAGACATATTTGGAAACATAAAATTCAACACTGAAATACAAATGTTCATTATAATTTACATTAAATGTTAGACCATCTTAACTTAACAAGTATACTCATTATTATCGTTGATTATTGCTAAAACTTCTAGGTAAAATAATATCTAAAACATGTGTATATAGTAACAATATGCTATAAATACTTTAGTTAACATCTTCAAACTGTACAGACAACCACAGAGTTCATATAAAATAGTGCGAGTATTTAAAATGTATTGGTAGTTTTGTAACTACCAGTTGCAACATTTCTCAACAAGTTCAAGTAATGAGATAGATGAAATGTTTTCAATACGACAGGAAAGATTGTTCTTTTCAAGGAAGAGGAATATAATATGAAGCATGTAGCATAACTGAGTCTACATCTCTTCTAGTCTTGTTGATATTTACTTTCACGATTCAGAATGGTGAACCCAAAATTGATAAATGATAGTATTCATTTTAGTACACCGAAAAAATGTCTATTTGTTCTTTCTTATTCTATTTATTTAAACATTACAATATCTGATAATGGACTTACATTACAATAAAAATATCAACAAGTATTGTTGACAACATTTGGTAACAAGAAATATTTGCTCATATACAATTGAAGCTATTTGCATATTTGCATTGGAAAACAAGTTAAATTTGGTTTTATAATACTGGTGATAAAATAATGCATCTCTTTCATCTCTTCCATCTAACTAAATGAGAGCTGAGAAAAACACTTGCAGATATTACAATGAGTGAAGTTTGTGACAAAGATTGTCAAAAAGTTTGTTGTATAAGCAGACATATTGTGATAAGAACAATAAAATATTACAATAGTCCCTCAATCCTAGCCAAAAAAAGAATTTGATAATTACAGCCAGATTTCTTACAAATAATTCTCAAACATCTTTTCAGTTTTTACAAATTGCAATGAAATCCCTCTTTTCATGAAGATGAGTGTTACTTAAAATTTCTTGAACAATAGGTTCTAGCATTTCAAATAACATCAAAGAATTCAACAAAATCATATGAAATCAATCATATGGAATCAAACATATTCGCAAAATGAAACAAAAAAGAAAATTACATGGTAATGAGAGGTATAAACAGTAAATGCACCAATAAAAAAAAAAAAATATTACCTCAAATGCAATTTCTAAGATATAGTACAGGAAGGCAAAGAAAAATAAACCTAAGATTTTTCAACAGAGATCTAGTGCCACAAATTCCACTGATTATTAAATATTATGTAAAATAAGGTAAGAAAGGTGTTTTCTCAGCTATCATTAAATAAGTTCAGAGGAAAAACAAATATGAACAAATTGAAATAGCACATGCAGATTCTATTGCAAAGACATACAAAACCTTCAAAAGGTGGTGATAATGATAATTATGAAATGAAAAATGAAACAAATATTTGAGAAGAGATACCCAAACCACTCAGAATTTAATGACTTATCAAATATCAATTGTAAAACATTTTTATTGTCAATCTCCTAATGAAAGAAGGAAAAATGTTTAACAACAACTAGAACACCTTTATAATTGTTTATCTATGTATTTTGCAAGTAAATATTTTCAAAATTTTAATACTAATTACAAGGGGGATCATATGTTAAATTTATCTTTGTTTTCCATTCACTTGTTTTCCAATAGTTTGTTGATACTTTTTGATATTTTGAAATCATCCAGTAACCCTGTTTAGTAAGTCAAATAGTTTGTGGTTGTGAGTGGTCCAAAATTTTCATTTAGGGCAGTTTGCTCTCAAACTCCAAGAGCAATGACAATAGCCAATACTTCCAGCTGCGTTGAATTTTGCAGCAGTTGTTTATAAATAATGCTTAGAGTGTGAGGTATGTTACATTTAACATCTTTTCATTTAAAAAAAATTAATACGTATTGAATAAAAGAAAACATACTTTCTCCATGTAACTCTTTCAACAATCTTAAAAAAAACTATGCCTATGAAAGATTTTCCATAACAGCCTGCACTAATTTAAATATATTTTATCAAAATGTTTGTTCGGTAAGGGCAAAATGTTTTCTTACCATCTTGAAGAACAGAGATTTAAAGTATTTTTGAGGGTACTTCACCTTGGTCTAGCTAACGAACATACTTCCTTAAGTACTGATTCTTTCCTCTTCCTTGAATGGGACAAACTACACTCATCACAGAAGAGACAGAGATTCTTTGACACATGAAGAATATTGTATCACACAATAAGTAGGTATAGAAAATCTACACACCATTGAAAAAAATCTATATCAAAGGAATGGTAATATTCAGTACTGTATATGATTAAACTTTATTAAGAATTTAATTGTTTTAGATCATTAAGAGCATATTCTATCAGAATATTTCATGTTGGAAACAAAGGAACACATAGTGTTATAGCAATCCATAAGAAGAGCAGTGACATCAATTTTATGTCACAGATGACTATGATCATGGTAGCATTTGACAGATATTTTCAATTGTTATTGATGAAGACAAAAAAAGATCATTATATATAAACTTGTGTAGCACACAGTTCAATAAATAACTTTAGTGATTTAATCAGTTCTATGTTTTATTATAGAAATATTGCATAGCATTAATGCCAACTGTAGGCAAAAATTGTCTATCTTGAAGTATTAGCTTCTGATCAGGTTTTGTTTGTTTTGTTTTATCAATTCATTACAGATTTTATTGTTTTAGAGGACATAGGTTGGTAGCTTCAGACTTGGACTTCGCCTGTAGAGACTGCGATGTCATTCACTTCAGACCACTATGCAAAGTTCTATAGGGTGCTATGTTAATCAATTCAACAGATGTTTAAGTATTTGGTTTTATTTCATTTAAATGTAAGTGTAAAAATTTGGAGAATTTAAGTTAAATAGTTTTTCTCATATTAAAATTAAAAACTGTCTATAAAAAATAAATTATTTTGAAATGGAAAATACTATTTAATGTTTATATTTGAAAGAACATTAAAATCCAATGATTAAAGATAATTGCGCTCATAAGCACTGAATAATACCATTATAAATTTAATTTTTTATTTTGAAAAACATTTTTCACAAATTGTAAGTCACAACAATTGCTAACTGTTTTATATTCATTAGTAACTATTGCTTACTAATATCATTAGTAAACATTACAGTTTCTCATTTAATCTCTAATAAAAAATAGGGGAAACATTGTGCACCACATTTTCTGCCCAGAATACTTTACAATGTTCTATAAATTTACTAAGTAATTTTACATTAATTGTAAACTTTTCTAAAACTTAACTATAAACTGTCTATTTATAACTACCCATTTTTTCAATAAATATATATATGTACCTATGTCTAAAAAGTTAGAAGGATTTTTCTCTCTCTTTTTCTTTTTAAGAAAGACCAAGAAGTGTAAGACTGGCTCCTGAGCTACGTATGCCTGTAGATTGCAATATTAGTTTTTTGCAATGAAAACAGATAAATAAGTGATCTTGAGGGATTTTTTTTTAATGTTTAGTTCTTTGTTACTCTGTGCAGAGAATGTCACAAAGGTATCTAATCCTTATTCTAAAAGTTCACATTCTGAGAATTATTAACACTACTTGTGCTTTGTTCAGTTTCCTCACTCTTATAAACTCATAGTACCCCAAAATATATTCTGCAAGATTCAACATGAGTAGACTTATCTAATAAGAGATAAGCTCAACCTAATCTATGTTTTGATTCACAAACACCTAACAAAGTTTTCACAAAAGACTGCACTGTTGTCCCCAAATATAGAAAGTTCAATTAGTTTTACTCAAATTGTAATCAAACCAATAACTAATACATTCAAAATAAATTTTGCATTTATTTAAGATCAGTAGTCCTTTAAAGCCAGGAAACAGTCACTTAACTATTGAATCACAGATCAAAGAAAATGAGTCCTTGAAATTATTTGTCACATTTTAGATGTTTGAATGAAATACTTTAATTTAAATTACTGAAACCTATAAATCACAAGAAAATTAATTTTATACATCAAATAAATGAAGGATACATTACATTCTCCATAACAATATATTTCATATGGAGTCAGATTTATATGTAAATCAAATAAATTTCAATTTAGCACTATAGAAATATGAAAAAAAAATCTCAATACAATGTATTGAGTTGCAAAATATGAGATCATTGAATTGCAAAAATGAGAAAAAACTGAAATATAGGAAGTTTTTATTATTTTTTGTTTCTCCACAATTCTAATAAAACAGTGGTTAAAATAATTAAACTTTATGTACCTAACTGTTGGAATTTTTTAGAAAGATAATTAGCTTTTCTTTGAATTTGGCAACTTGGTACTAACTCTGTCACGTATGTAAACCATCAGATAATGGAAGTCAGTTTGTAACTTGTTTGGATCATTATGTAAAACTGAAAATGCAGCTTGTTTTTGTGAAACAATGTGCAATATGTTTTTCCTCCCTTGGATTAAGATAAAATAAACAAGGTGTGACAAGGAAGAGGAAGGAAAGATTGCACATGGTCTGGGGTCCATTTGTTAGGGTACTGCTCCAGCATTTGTTTGATGTTGAATGGAGAAACCATGGAAAAATACCGATAAGAGCAGCCAGTGAGACAAGCTGATAAACTAGAGTTGAAAATCCTACCACCATCAGGATTCAAAACCAAGGAACTCCCAGTTACAAGAATAAAGGAAAGCCAGGATTTTCCAATCAATCATTGCAAATTCAAAATTCAATTCCAAAGTACAAAATCAAAATCCATCAGAGTATTTGTATTTATATTTAGCCATTATGTCCTGTAAAGAGTAATTGACCTCAGTACTGTTAGATCCCAGAGTTCCTTGTTGGTCACCCAACCAGGATCTCGCAATATCTCGAATTCGCTTAACCTTCATGACTGCATGTAATTAACAAATTTGGCTAGCGATGCCAATTTTATGGTCGTGGACTTTCAATAGAACCATCCCAGCATTCACCCAGATGACTGAGGGAGACCACAAAAACCCTGGTCAGGATGACTGGTAAGGGAATTTAACCCAGTCCTCCCAAATGTGAAATCAGTACGCTATGCTCTAAACTGTTTTGTTCAGTATCTAAAAGAGTATAAAGAGCAGACCTCTCTTTGATGTCATCTTTTCATGAAATGGTTCAAAAACAACTACAGTAAGATTTTTGACTTTCATTACAGATTGGTGCACATATTCGAAAGGAACAAGAATATTGTCAGTTTCAAACAAAAACGCTATATAATTGTAGTAACATAGAATTTCATTAAAAACAACAGAGTTCGTTATCTTGTTTACAATTATAAGGCCAAAATCTCAAAACCTAACTATTTGAAATAAGATTTTTTTAATTAATAAAATTATGATAAAACTGATATAGTTTCAGAATCTTTCCTTTATGATCATCTCCTACAAAACAATTATCTTACTGGTGTTTAAAATTCGTTGCAGTTTGAACTGTAAGATAGGGAAGAGTTAATGATTTTTATTAATGACACAATGCAATGTTTTGTGACTTTATGACCGGTTTATACCCTAATGTAAACAGTAGGCCAATATTTCATTTATATAAAAAGTATGAAAAGATACACAAATAAGTTTTACTACCTCATGATAAGAATGAGTTTACACTTGACCATTCTAATATGTAGTCTCTTTGAATATTAAGTCTTTTCAAATTCTACCTTAACTCACCAAAAAGTCATAATTAACTAAGTAATTTTGTCATGAAACATGCATATATATAGATAGAAACTATGTTTCTACTGACACAATCTAAAGAGATGCACAGGAAATTTATATATTAATCTACATTTATTTTCACAACGATAATATTTGTCAAAAAATGGGTTTTCGTCTTTGCATGAAAATCCAAGAAAAGTGTCTTCGACTTTTTTAATTGTCTTACTCTCAGATATGTATATCATTAATGTACTTTGAAAATATTGATCACTTCTCCTTTAGCAAATCATCTTTTGGTCTGTTTTCACAATAGTTACCAGAACTGGTTAACAAATCACATTCTTGTGATGTGGAAGACAAGCGTAACATCCAGAAAAAATTTAAGGAATAAAATATTTAGATGGAACAATATTAGAAAATTAAATTGTATTACACTTAATAGTAATTTGTGCAAAAAAATTTATGGTTGATTCAACCATACTCATATTACAGGATGAAAATCTTAACTTTTAAACTATTGGGAAATATTTGAAAATCAATTTAGAACATTAAAAATGGTACACATAAGAAATTGCAATATTTTTTAATACAATAGAATCTGCTTGTTGTTCATTCCTATTTTGTGATGTTATAAATGTTGAAGAAGCTTAACGAGTTACATTCACAAACTGTTGTAACTTTCAATTCAAGTTTCAAAATTGATCCATTGGATCTTGCAAAATAAATATTTATCAAGAAGAACATCCTTAATCTAAATATACAGTTCCACATGTAACATACTCTCATCTTGAACACATTGGATGAGACAGTAAAAGAAAGCACCAAAATTTATTTAAATTGACAAATTAGCCAATGCTTTTAAAGTTGTTATATGTGGGGAGTACAAGATACATATTAAGTATTTCTGAAAAGGAACTAAATGAGGCATTTTAAGATCTTTATTCCAAACTTTTAAAAACCAATTATTTGTCAATTAAATCACAAATTCATTTTATAAGTCTAATTCCTAATAAATGTCTCTTTTACGATATGATATTTTATATAATAATTGTCTCCTGAGAAACATAAACTAATTGAAAATCTTATCACTGTTTTCATGTGAAGCAAAAGCTATTATGAAGCATCTTCTTTTGAATTTTTAAGAACAGATGGGATTAGAAATAAGAAATGCAACTAGATCAAAATTCTATAACTTAATAATTTCAAGTATGAATTAATCAAGACATAAATCAATGTAATCATAAATCACATCCCCTACATACCTCAAACTTCATTCTGACATTTTCTCAACCTGTTGAAGAAAAAAAGATGACTTATATTTGTATCGACAACAATATACAAACAAATTTGATTTGATTTTTTTTCAGGAATAGGCCTATTTATTATGAACAAAAGTTACAAAGTTAAAAAGCTTTTAAACTGGGATCCTATACTTAACCCAATGATATGAGAAGAATAAGCGTGTCAATAAAAGGAAAATGTTCAAATGAATACATTTGTCAATTTACATTGGGATACATTAAAGTCTGGAATATGCTCTAAGAAATGATTTTTGACAGAAATGAATTTTTTTAAATTCTCTGATGAACTGATTCTTTGAAATGATTCCACAACACAGCAGTTCTCTTCAAAATATTACCACTAGCATCTCTAACCTTTTTTTTCCTATTGACCAGATTATTTATATAGGAAGAGGATGAAAGACACAGACAAATTATCAACTAAAAATCAGTTTAATATTTTTCAAATTTTGTATCATATTAGAAACAGAAATATAACATGAGAATTTTTATTGCCTATATGATAAACAAATTTTCAAAATTAAGTAACACAAAGTTTGAAAAATCATTTCAGCTAATGAACCTAGAAGTGATGAAATGAATACTTGGTACTACTGAACAACACCAAAAATAAATTTTTAAAGCTGTGAATGAATGATTTTCACAGTACTTACAATAACATTCATCACTATGTAAACTCTAATCACACTGGGCCTGTCGATGAATTAAACAGTGGTCTGCATCCCAACTTCCTGAACAGCTTTACAGATATTTTTGAATATGTTTATCTTTATAAATATATAAGCAAATTATTCAATCCTATCCAATCCTTGTGAAAGAGGAAAAAGATCAATTTTATATAAATCAAGGTGTTTAAGATTATAATGCCTAACGTTGCAGCAAGAAGTCCTGTATACTGCAAAACTGAGTCTACTAAGAATCAAAACAAACAAAATTTAAAACAAAGGGTACATACCTTACATCTGAAGGATTATGCACTATGGTCTCTCATTCAAAGTTTCACCAACTCTTAGAGGCTTAGGTGGAGGAATGCACGGGTTCTGGCAAATGACATTCCCCTTCAAACATAGACAGTTCTTGCATGGCTCACCTTTAGGCTGAAAAACTTCCATCTCTTGATACAGTTGACCCTGTGAAGAAAGCACGTATATAGGTCAGTTCTTTTCACATGTTAGAAGCTAACAAATTGTTCACAAATTTTAATTTTTTAAGCCCCTCCTTCTTGTAACAACTCTTTAATTCTGAATAGCTTTTTAGTGGCAGGTGGATTTTCATTGAATTATGGGCAATATTAAAAAGAAGATTTTTCAAAAATTGCTCCAATTATTATTTTACTTAGTACACAGATAGGGCTAAATGCACTAAATAACTTGTCGTCAATGCCATTTTAATGTTTGTATTTTTTTTTTTAAATTATACAAATGTAATTTTTTTATACATCTCTCACTGTTAATATTTACATTGTGAGCGTTTTTTATATATCATTGCATTTTCAGTGCTTCAAACGATTCCATATCAAGTTTTTTGAAAAATCGAAGGTTTTGATGAAAAAGAGCTCAAATTTGTGCATTTCCAAAAATTATCAAACAACATTTTATAAAAAAAACTTCAAATTTTTTAATGAAAAGTTACATGTAAATCATTTATTTCAAGACTACCATTAGGGGTCCTAAAAACTGAAAAAAATTGAAAATATCTATGGTTGCCTGCTGGAAAGAGGATGGGGCACAACCAAAATGCTAGCCCACACTAAAGTAAGGAAAGTACTTAGTACGAGAAAGTCAGTGTCATTCTGAATTGCCACCAGTTCATTTATTTGTTTCTTTTGTCTTCAACATTACATGCCTAATTTCCTGTTTTTTGGCTTTATTTGTAGTTAACATACAATGTGATTTTAAATATTTGAGTATTTTTACAATTTAAGGTCTTGTGTTAAACAACGACAAAGTCATGAAACACCCGAATTCTAAATGGCATCGGTTGCAAGCAGGTCGGATAGTATCAGATTGCATCAGATGAAATCAGAATGGTTTGGGTGGCATTGGAATGTGTCAGTAAGTATTGGAAGGTGACACGTGGCCTTATAATGTGATGTATAGCATCAGAATGTTTCAGACAGAATCAGAGGATTCAGAACTTCGGTTGATATATAGCGGTTATGATATATAACTTCGGTTGGCATCAGAAAGCACCGGATGGCTTCAAAAAGATTTGGATAGCATCGGAAGATATTGGAAGCAATGTAAAGGCACGTTTCCACTTCTTAACATTGAATACCTAGTTCGATAATACTGAGGCGTATGGATTTTCGAAGGTTTTTTGGATCTTGGAAGAACCTTGGGAGATGCCCGAAAAAATTAAATCTCTCCGCCAATTTCCCGTCCGAATGAGGTCGTACGTTCTCTCAACCAGACAGTTTGGATATAAGTTTACTGAGACCGACACCTAGTAGAGAAAGTGAGTCACACCAGGGGCTTCAGGGGTACGACCACGCAATGCGCATGCGCGTAAAAGATTCCGTAGAACGGCGCCGGGGGTAGGCTTCAGAGGAGCGATTGATTGTTTAGTGATTCCAGGCACAACTACCAGGGTCATTAGTCCAGTAAGTGTAGTGCATGTTTTTTGCTCGGGAGGTTGCGGAGATCTTTCCCCCGCTATATGGCGAGATCCGGCGCCGGCCTACCGTCGGCTCGCTTTTCCCCAACCAGGTATCTCCCACCAGCGGGGCACCGCCCCAGCCGGGACAAGCTCTACGCTCCCGACTGGTCTTCTGGCATGCGTGGTAGTGTTGTGCACGTCGGTGTAAGTGTGTGTACGGGGCGAGGGTAGGAAAAGGAAGAGGTAGATCGCGAGCGGTCCGTGGCCCGTTTGTTTGGGTACTGCTCTGGCATTCGCCTTGTGTTGATCGGAGAAACCACGGAAAACTATCGATCAGAGCAGCCGGCCACTAGAATTCTCCTCCAGACAGCTGCCGAATTCGACTTAGCTGACAAGCCAGTGCCGAAAATCCAGCCACTGCCAGGTCTCGAGCCTACAACCTCCCTGTTAGAGGCACACCAGTTGCCGCCCTGAGCCACCTCTCCCGGCCCGCAGCCGAGCCGGCGACACGCCCTGAAACAGCCAGCGACGGCGTCCGTCCCCGCCCACCTGGTAGTCGCACTTGGAGCAGTCGAGGCAGCAGGTACGCGGCAGCAGCACGCCGTGCGAGCAGTTGCCCTGAGGAGGGCAGGCGGCGGCGCGGCACGTGGCCACGCCGCCGGCCTCGCAGCGGCAGCGCGTGCACGGGTCGCCCAGCGAGAACTCGGCGCCCTCCGCCACGCGCCGCCCGCCGCCCACGTCGCACCCCTCCTCCCCCTCCGCCGCCGCCGCCGCCGCCGCCGCCGACGCGCCCGCGCCGCCGGAGCAAGCCGCGCCGTGCAGTGGGGAGCCGCACGTCACGTTGCCGTGCTGCCAACACACACACACACACACGTACATGCAACGATAGAATGATTTTATTTATTTATTTATTTATTTATTTATTTATTTATTTATTTATTTATTTATTTATTTATTTATTTATTTATTTATTTATTTATTTATTTATTTACGTCAAAACCAGTTAAAGATACGTGCCATGGGGAGAAGTTAATTTGAAGTTACATTTACGTCCAGAAGCAAAACAAGGGGCCATCTCAGGATTTGTTCGAAGATCAGGGAAACTGAACGAAAACCTGATCGAGATGGGGTCATTGACCCAGAAGCTGAAGGACAATACTTGTTATAAGTTCTTTACAATTACACAATACGTATGGTATATAATACATTAAATGTCATTGTTAAAATTAATATTACTTTCGTTTTGGATTCTCGATATAGTCTCTAATTGTATAGAAACAGTTGTGCAGCAGAAAAGATTTTACTTAGGACTTAAACTTTTGTATCGAATTTAATCATTTAATGTCATTTGGCAAGGTGTTGTAAAATAATGTACATGTATTATATGTGAAGATCTATACTACTTGGGTTTTCATTTCTTGGCGCGCGAGGGCCTGTCTTCACGATGGAATATATCAAGGATCGTCCATAATTACGCAACGCTAAGGAGGGGAGGTGGAGGTTCGAGGCAGTGTTACGCTGCGTTACATAGGGGTAGGTGGGTATTCCATTAGTGTTATGTGACATTTTTTAAATTTTTTTAACATTTGTTGAAATGCTTCATTTTCTGTCACACTCAAACATGAAAATATTATCTAATTAATTTGTTTTAAAACAAACTTAATATAAGTTGTTAGGTGTTACTGAATGAATGAAATAAACTCTTTTTTTACTGAACTATAATTTAAATTCACTTCTTGAATTTACACTGGGGGTAGGGGGTTGTCGCAAGCGTTACGTAATTATTATGTGGGGGTCAATCATTCCTCCGCCCCCATTCTTCTTGCTCTTCACCTCCGCTTCCTCTTTTCTTCTTTCCCCATATTTCAGATCATCTTTCTTGCCCTCTCCCTTCACTATTCTCACTTCTATTTATTACCCCTTCTCTTCGTTTTCTCTTTCCTGCTTCTCATCTTTATCTATTTCCCTCCACCTTTCTCTATTCATAATTTTCCGCCCTCTCTGCGCCTCCTTTTCTACCCTCTCCTTTCTATCTCTCTCAACCCTTCTACATCCTTCCTCCGACTTCCCATCCCTTCATCCTACCTCCTACTTCCTGCCTCGGAGGACTCTCCCCGTGCAATGGCGCATTATCCTTGCTGCCAATACACACACACTCACACACACATACACACCGATAGTCCACGTATGCCCCAATAGTTTTAAGACGCCTCAGGTAGGAGGAGGAGGACTGCGAAGGAGTAACCCGTGACATCAATTGGCACAGAGAGATAGGCCGATCTGCCCTTCCGTGATGCAATGCCCGACGGCGGTTCCTCCGGAAGGGAACTGAAGGAATGGGAGGGGCTTTTATTGGGTAAGGCGCAAGCAAGCTGTGAATCCAAGAATGTAATTTACCCCTGCCCTCGTAAACACACACAAATTTACCTTCTTCCTTATTCAAAATTTTCTCCCTCTTCGGCCCCCAACTTGAAACAAAGTAAAAATATAAAATTTGCCAAGAGTTGTATAAGCTCGTAGAAAAAACAAACAAACAATTGAGGGATGTAGCTTCAGTTACTATGGAAGCGAGTTTGTTGAAGAAAACTCTGGACAGAGTTCGCTAGAGAATGGTGGCGTGAACGTCGGCCGGAAGTCTTCACGTGTCGCTCTGGTTTCAAACCCTCATTAGAAGCGACCATCAGTACCTGGCAGGCGCACAGCCTGCAGCCGGGCGCGCGCGCGTGGGCGCGTGGCAGCGGGACGGGGAGGGCGGCGCCGTGGCGCAGGCGGCGCCCGTCCACTAGGCAGTCGTGGCAGCGCGGGCAGCAGCGGCCCGGCGCGCGGTACGGGTGCGAGCACGGCGCGGAGCACGGCTTGCGCCGGCACGTGATGTTCCCCTTCTGCACACACACACACACATAGGAACGTGGATGTGATCGGGGCAGGACTCCAAATTGGCTTCGTTCGGGTGCACTTGGCATTATAGTAGACCCCGCAAATCCACACACACACACACATATACATACACTCACACAGGCACGTGAACGTGATCGGTGCAGGACACCAAATTGGCTTCCTTCGGGTGCACTTGGAATTACAGTAGAACCCCGGAAATCCGCACACCCGCACACACACATATACACCCACACAGGAACGTGAACGTGATCGGTGCAGGACTCGAAATTGGCTTTTTTCGGGTGCACTTGGTGTTACAGTAGAACCCCGAAAATCCACTCACCCGCACATACACTCACACAGGAACGTGAACTTGATCGGTGCAGGACTCGAAATTGGCTTCGTTCGGGTGCACTTGGTATTACAGTAGAACCCCGCAAATCCGCCCGCCCGCACGCACACACACACACATACATACACTCGCACACACACATACACTCGCACACACACTCACACAGGAACGTAAACGTGATCGGTGCAGAACACCAAATTGGCTTCGTTCGGGGGGATATCAGCTGCACTTGATATTACAGTAGAACCTCGCAACTTCCGGATAATCCGAACAAAATTCGGGATAGAGGAAAAAGAAACACAATAAATAAAATGCTTATTTGTAGGGTAAAAAAATGATTCCATAATTATTATAGAACTGAATAATTAACTATTGAAACACAAGTACGTTATGAACTCCAGGAATATAATATCTGCAATAGCCAGTTTAACAGTGCCTGTTAGCTGAGTACAGTATCGGACTAGCGGACTGGGCTAAGCAAGAAATAGCAGGGATCGAAAAAAACAGAAAACTTCTTATAATGCATCAAGTCGCCCTCCTTCGAGCTCATGAACATAGACTTTACGTGTCACGCAAGGAAGAAGGACGAGGCTTCTGGCAAATTGAAGCCTCCTGGCACAATGGTTAAACATCAAGCCACAGCAGCTGTTGAGAGCGTTGGCTGTCCGGGAGACGCCGCGTCCTAGCCACAGGAGACAGGGTTTCGGCCGGCATTTGCGACCTTCCTCAGGGCGAAATACATTTTGCATGCAGGTCGCATCATGGCGTCCGAAACGTTGGCACCCGTGACTAGAACGCGGCGTTTCGCAGACAGACAACTATAGCTCTACCACTCAGAAAAAAACATCATGGCGTCGCTTACCTCGGGAGGTGAGGCTAAGTCTTCCCCTGTTCCTCCCGAGGGGGAGCTCAGTTGAACTTAAGGACCGCCTGCAACTGAGGGGGGAAAGCGGGCCAGGGGTCGAAGCCCGGGCAAGTCCAGCGGCATTCGCCTGGAAGTTATTCAAGCCGCGTACGTGCAACTATACAAAGTCGGCATCTGCACCAAGGGGCCCGACAAGTTAAAGTTCCCTCCTTCGAGCCGCCCTGCCCGCGGGGGAGAGACCTTGAGGGGGGAAAGCGGGTAGTTCTCCCGCTTCAACTCTCTAGGGTTCGAGACGTTCTTCAAGGCCAGAATGTCTTCTCCCCGCCCGCCCAGGCCGAGGCGACAGTGGCTCCTCAAGACGGGGAAGTTGGGCCTCTAAGATGGTGAATCTGCCCCTCTGCCACTTTTCGCGCATGCGCAGTTAAGGGTTTTTTCTTCTAAGTGGTCGAGCTATAGTTATTGCTTGCGCAACTTTTCTTCACGATGGATTGAAGAAATGTGGGTAGAGTGGGGGTATTAGTTACGAAATCGGCCACTAGGTTTTATGAAGCAATGCCAATCTCTGGAGAATCAGCTATGCCTTCGGAACTTTCTCAATAATTTGCGTTCTAACTTTCTCAGTAGTTCAAGGTATCTCCTGTAATACATCTTCCTCTGCTTCGGTCATTTCTTTAATTTTTTTTTGAGAAAATCACAGAAGTTCTCGTCTTCAACAGAAAACAGTTTCTATATCGCGCCAGCGAAGATGTGTTTCGAAAGTTGTCATCAGTGCTCGCTGCGAGCTTTTGCCTTCAACTGTTTATTGTGCCAGAGAGGGGGAAGCAAGGTCATCGTTCAAAAAGAGTTGCGCGAGTAATACCACACGCGGTGTTCCTGGCTCCATTTTCCCACATCTCTCTCTCTCTCATTCACTCTCGCAACACCTGTCCCTGCGTGTGCGTCAGGGGAGGGGAGGGGAGGGGAAGGGGCTCTCACCTGGCACGAGCAAAACGAGCACGGGTCGCTGGGGTGCGGGAAGACCTGCTGGTCGCGCATCTGCCGGCAGCCGTCGCACAGCGGGCAGCACTCGCCCATCACCCACTGCGGGTGGTCGCACCGCGCCTTGCACACCGCGCGCGCGCACTCCACGCGCCCGTTCTGCGAACGCGCCATACGCGGCTCCGATTGAAACATCCGTACGTCCGTTGACACTGGCCCAGCTATGACGCGATCGTACAATCGGGAGCTTGAACGTCACATTAGTACCAATTACAGCCTCTCAGCTGACTATAGTGACGTCTCTATGACGACGTTCAAGTACCCGATTGGATTACTGCGTCGCAGCTGACCGTGTCTCAAAGGAATTGATGTTTTAATCGACTATTGTGACTTGTAGCCCAGGAGCTTGAACGTCACTAGCGTGACGTCACTACTATGACGTTAAAGCTCCCGATTGGATTACAGCTTACGATTGGATTACGTTCAAGCACCCGATTGATATTTTAATTGACTATAGGGACTTTTAGCACGGGAGCTTAAACGTCACCAATATGACGTTCAAGCTCTCGATGGGTTACAGCCACACAGCTGGCCATGACCGAGTCACAGCTGACTATAGTGACGTCACTATGGCGACGTTCAAGCACCCGATTTATGTTTTAATCGACTATAGGGACTTTTAGCACGGGAGCTTAAACGTCACTAATATGACGTTCAAGCTCTCGATGGGTTACAGCCACACAGCTGGCCATGACCGAGTCACAGCTGACTATAGTGACGTCACTATGACGATGTTCAAGCATCCGATTGGATTACTGCGTTGCAGCTGACCGTGTCTCAAAGGAATTGATGTTTTAATCGACTATTGGGACTTTTAGCCCGGGAGCTAGAAACGTCACTAGCGTGACGTCAGTACTATGACGTTAAAGCTCCCGATTGGATTACAGCCTCACAGCTAGTCATGATCGCAACGTATAGTGACGTCACTATGGCGATATTCAAGCACCCGATTGGATGACTGCTTCACAGCTGACAGAGTCTCAAAGGAATGAATGTTTTAATCGACTGTAGGGACTTTTAACACCACGCGGAAGGTGTGCATCGACGGTGAGGGATTTCTGCTCTCCAATAGCGATTGTTTTGGGTGTTGTATTCACTCCGACGAAACCTTCATCAGAAAAGAGATAACGAATATCTTCCGGGGGGGGGGGAGGCAATAAGAAACTCGAGCCAAAGGACACCACTTTCTGCATCTTCATTAAGTTCAGCGATAGTTCCCGTCTGTCAGCTCGGGAGTTGAGTCAGCACTTCGCTAGGCGAGCGAGCCCTCGACGTCCCGAGTGACGCGGCCCGAATCTTCGGCGAACGATAAATAGTACCACCGGTACAATCAAGATCCCATTGTTTACAAAAAAAATATTAATTGAAGTAGATAATTTCTTTCTGATGTAGAACATATTGCGTAAATTACAAATTCACTTTTCTTCTTTCGTATCCGTCGTTCATTCTTAGGATCAGGACGTAACTAGGCTTGTGCAAACGATGTAATGTACCGGTCCCCTGAAGGTATCCATAATCTAACAACCCCCACGGACGGATAATTGATAAAGAAAAAATCGAACACCGTACTTATATTCTCCATTGGACCATCCTCTGCATCTAATTACATTTAAAACTCTCAATTTGATGATCATTGCAGAAAGGGGCCCCATTTCGTCTTTCTGCACTGGGGTATCACAGAATCTAGGTACGCAACAGCTTAGGGTGTTTAGAAAACTCTAAAAATTATAACTAGGTTTTTGCAACATTATATTGCAAAGAAGAGAATCGAATTTGTCATTTATTATCTGTTTTGGTGTTGTATATCAGAAAACTTCGCGCTAAACGTATTAGAGACATGTTTAGGCCATTTAAAAGCGTTCCAAAATTTGTTACAATTGTACCACAATGAAGAACAAACACAACCTAAGAAACTCAGCTATCCAAAAGTCTAAGCGTCGTCGATTAATGGAAATCTCAATATTAACATAATTTATCTAATATTTATCTAAATATTAGTGAAAGAAATTTTTATATTTAAGATATTTAAGCATTTTTGTGCTACAATTATGCATGATATATTACAGAGAATAAAGTAAGTTAGACAATGGATCCAACAATTATTTTAAGAGGCCTCGACGATCGAAAAAGGTCGGGGACCGCTGATTTAAACCAATGCTTTGCCAACGCTGATGTAAACCAACCACCTAGTGGCTCCGTGTAAGGGGCCACAGCAACGTGACTTCGCCTCTTGTGCGAATACTTCCATTTAAACCAATGCTTTGCCTGCAGAAGTGCCCACCTGGCAGACGCAGTTGTGGCAGCCGCCCTCGCGCCGCACCCAGCGCTGCCCCGGGCGGAACGTCTCCCCGCGCGACACGCACTGCGCGTGCGCGGCGTCGGCGGGCGCCGGGGTGGGGGTGGGGACGCACGCGGGACAGCAGGCGCCCGGAGCCACCGCCAGCCGCTCCCCGGCGCCGCACCCCGTCGCCGGCGGCGGCGGGCACTCCGTCACGCGGCACTCGCCGCGCCCCGCCTGCAACGCCACCACACCACAGGGTGGATTTCATTTAGGGCGCCTTCCCACGGCGCGCTTCGTTCAAGGAGCAGAGCCCTTCCGATGCAGCCATCGCCGGAGCCACGGCCGGTCCGCCGTGGAAGGGGGTGGGGTCTGGAGGGGTAGGTTTCGCCGACCCTCCGGCGACGACGAACAAAGGGACCGGAGCAGGTAGAACGCTGCGGCCGTGGCGCAGTGGGAACGCTCCCATTTAAAGCTGTGTTCTGCTAGCGGTGGCGCGTGGCCCCTCCTCCGCTTCGCGTAGCTGGAGTTCGGCGTCGGCTGCCGCAGCAGCCGCCACCCGCTGCACGTGGGAAGGCCTCCATTCAAACAAATGCTCTGCTACGCGCCGCGCTGCTGCGAAGCGCGCTGCGGCTGCGCCGTGGGAAGGGGGCCCTTAGACGATTTTTGTTCCTCTAGAAAGGTAAAATTTGTCGCTTTTCCGCCGTGAGACCACACATTGGGTGTGATTTACACGATTTATTATTCGTCGAAAAAGGTAAAAATTCTCGCTTTTCCGCCGTGAGACCACACATTTGGCGTGATTTAGACGACTTATGTTGTCGAAAAAGGAAAAAAAAATATCACTTTTCATTCTATTCACTGTTGAAAAATTCAAGGATAATAATTTTCATTTCAATTTGACTACTTGTCGTTTATGGTTGTCCATAAATTACGTAATGCTACAGGGACGGAATGGGGAAAAGGATTTCAGAAAGCATTACATAAGGGTAGGGGATATTTGATTGGTGTAACGTAACATTGGTATTTGTTAACAATTTTTAATGTTTCCTTTTTTGACTCTTACACTAAAATATTATCTAATTATTTTGTTTAAAAAAATTATTTATAGTTATTAGAAGTTGTTACAATAAATGGAAATATTTTTCCATCTATTTTGTATTGGATCTGTAAGGTAAAGAAAATTTTCACAAAACTGATCTGCAATATTTTCTAGAATACAATTAAATTGGTGTTGTGGACTCTCGCTCATGCACCATCCACAACAGTGCATGGATTGGGATTAGAAATTTTCTCGCCTATGTGTCCTTCCTTCACGCAAAACTTTCCCCAATCTAATTATTAGACTCTGCCAGCATTGGAAACTAAATCCGACTTTAGTGATCAAAATTTTTAATATACAACACAAATAAAATAAATACAATTTTTTTACTGTGCTATAATTCAATTTCACTTCTTGCGTTTATAATGGGGGTGTTATCGCAAGATTTATGTAATTATTTAGTGGGTGGGGGATTCAAGAATGCGTTACAATGGGGAGAGAAAGTATTCAAAAATCTTCACATTTGCATTACGTAATGTATAGACGGCCCCTTCAACAAAAGGTGACGAACTGATATCGATAGTAATTATCAGGAGGCCATAAATTATTTCTAAATTGGCTTGTTACAAAATGAATAGTTCCATTATAAAATGAGTAGTCAATAGTGGGCCATGGATTAAAAAATAATATGCAGGAAAGAGATAAAGAATAACAATGAAGAGGGTGTCATCAATAAAGTGAATAAGGGGTATGTGGAAGAGGAGTAGAAAGGAAGATTTGGTGAATTAACAGGGTGGCAACTTGTTTTCTGAAACAAATTTCCCAGGCTTTTCCTGGTTTACCAGAGCATTTAATTTTTTTTCCTGATAAGATTCGCAAATTCACACTACTTAAAGAAAATAAAAAGGCTACTTTGATTCTAAATGGTAAGCTCATTGAATTTGTCATGACAAAGTACAAGTTAACAATATTTTTCACCAAATAAAAATTGAGCGAAAAATAACACTGAACAAATGTTTTTAATGAATTATATCTAGTTTTAAAATCCCTAAAAACATTTCCCAGACTTTAACAATTCTTTCACAAATTCCCTGATTTTTTCTTGTTTTCCAGAAAGTGGTCACCCAGATTAAGGCACTACTCTGATTACTGTTGCACGTTTCATTTGGTCTCTTGAAAATGGATCCTTGGGAGTTACTGACGGCATTCCTATGACAAATAAATTATATAATGCGGTTCTATGTAATCTTTTCAGAACTATTTTTTATAGAACTTGGCCTGATTAATTTAATAATATACTAACTGATTCATTAATTCTTTAAAGTTTAATAAGTAGTAAATTCAAACATTGATATCTCTTTCACTTAATAAAGCAAAATACAAAATAAACTGAATCTGCCCATGCACTTAATACTGATCATGCAACACATGCAAAGTACTGGGAGTTATGTAAATGATTTCACATGAAATGTAGAAGTAAAGATGTATTGTAACTTTAATACATTACAAAGAAACACACAAATAGAACATGAACAGCAAGGCATGTAATAGTTAATTCAGAAATGAAACCTACTTCATTGCACATAAAATGCAATGGTTAGGTGCTTCTAAATCACGACTACTGAGATAAACACAGAAAAAAATCATAGCAAAGCTTCAATTTGTAAGAAATAAAGGATATTCTAAATCTTAAGAAGTATTATTTTTTTTTTCAAAAGCTTTACAAATTAATAAACAAATTGTATTTGCTGGTTATACTTGTAAAACTATATATCCAAAACAGAGAAGTCAGCAGAAACTGGAAATCAAAACAATTCAAAAAACCTTGATCCTAGGCACAAAGATACAAGTCCTGTGAGTACATCACAATGCTTTCAATTTTTCAGTTGACATGGATTCAACATACAAATTGTATAAGTGGGTTCCGATTGGCACCCACATCACAGTAAAGTTTTAAACACACACATTATATTTCCCTGAGATATTGGGTTACATACAAAATTCATAGCTCAAAGTAACCCCATTTTGTTACACCTAGTTCATTGGAGAGTAGTACTTAAAATATGCACGAATGTATACTGAAAGTTTACAAAATTTCTAAATATACAAAAAACCCAAAAGGTTTTGAGGGGGGTTGGGGTAGCTGCGGCAACACGACCCAGACCCCGATTTATTCTCCAATTTAATTATCGTGACTTCTGACATTTGATTATGGGATGTGGCTATATAATTGGGAACTTCAATACCGAAAATTCAGTAGTTCAGTGTAAAAACTCATCCCCATTCACTTTTCCCTCCTCTATATCAAATATTAGATTCCTTCAGTAATTCACATTCAGCTAGGTAAGCAGACTACCCATCATTAAACAGTAAAAAGAAAGTTGCCCAGAGAATCTTTCAACCCTCCTTTTTAAACCCACAATTATTTTATATCTTAAACTAGAATTTTGTTTACTATACATCATATAATATCTTACAAATATTCTATATCTATTGTAATTGACTAATGTAGCTGCACAGGCCAAGCTTGAATAAATTAATAAAAAAAGTAATAAAGCTCCTGTCAATTAAATCAGAGTAAATTTAGAGCCCTGATTTTTTTCATACAAAGCAAATAAAAAATGTTCAACTAATTGCTGCAAGTTATTTCAGTTGCAAGAAGAAATTATTTGTGTTTATGCATTGGAGGGGCAATTTGAACTTGGGTCCTTGGGGATCCTCAGGTCTCTCGTTTTCTGTAGGCACCCTTTCTAATATATTTCAGTAATAGTAATGTCAAAACCATTACTGCATATCCAACAGATACAATGGTGCTGCAAAAAACAGTGTGAATCCACAAAATCCCAAGGAAGGATGCTACAGAAATATAGTGGATATGCTGAAACAAAAAATGCTTCAGAAATTTAGCAAAATATTTACTATCAAATTATTGTTGCCTGTACCTGATCAAAAATTTAAACATACACTCTTGAATAGCCCATACTTCCAAAACAATTCAGGGCTAACTTAAAAATGCAGTCGACTCCAGTTATTGTGAACTTTTCACTTACATTACAAATAAGCGTAAGATTCGGTTATAGTGAACCTGAACCTTGGTTATAGTGAACGTATTAAATACAAATATGGAAAAGAGTAATTGCATTACACTTTTCACTTACATTACAAATAAGCGTAAGATTCGGTTATAGTGAACGTATTAAATTCAAATATGGAAAAGAGTAATTGTATTACACATTGGCCCAAAGTCATATCAGAAGAGGTCTCCTCTGAGGTGAAGGTAGTGGACTGATGACCTTATACCACTATTCCACAGCGAAAAACAAAGGCTGTGTCCTGCTTGGGCTACAACTGGTGGCAGCGTCATGCGATTGCTTGCTCGTTTCAAAAACGTTGTTAATGGATCATCCGTGGGACGCGGCCTTAGCGTGTTAAGTTCTAAGTACGAGTCACCAAGCATGCGACCGTCACAGCCTGGTGATATCTGTTGTGCCGTGTGGAAAAGTGATCAGTTTCATTTGTTGTTTGTGCCATACCGCTATCGAAAGCATTGCGTATATTATTAGGCGAGAAAAGGGGCCTTCAGAGAGTGAGACACTGTTCCAACAGAGCGAGAGGCATTGAAGGGTGTCGAGACTGCATTACGACACTTAAGGCAATGCAGAATCAACTACGGGGAGAGCATGTACTCTGGAGAAGGGTCTAGAGAAATTAGTAATGTAAAATGTGCAAAGCAAACAATTGAAAATAATAGATTGTTTAAGGAGAAATTAAGATATTGAAATATTCGGTTATTTTGTCAATGCATTTTGCTGTATCTCTATATTAATAAAATCAACCTTTATGGAGAAATTCTATTTATTTTGGCATCATCAGATATAGCGTACCTCTGATAAAGTGAACCAAAACGTTAGTCACTATAACCGGAGTTGACTGTTTATACTTTTCAGACATGTCAGGTATGGTGATGAGGTATTGAGATGCTCCATCGTATGAAACAGAATTTCAGTTTGATTATATGAGTTGCAGAAGTTATATTAAGACTTTCATCAAGAGTCCTAAGCATTGAAGTATGCTGCCAAAATATTCTGCAAATTTCACGAAAATCTTCCTTTGGAGGTTCTCAAAGCGAGTTGTTTAATTCTTTATATTTACAAAAAGGTCTCCTCTGATCAAATTTACTGAACCAAATTTTAAAAAAACAAACATGATTATATTATATTTCTGAATATAATTCTTATCTAAAGAGTGAAGTCTTGCTTAATTAAAATTGAATAAAGATTAAAAATAAATTTAAAAGATAATAATTTACATATTTAAAAAATTCTAATACTCACTTAGAAACTTTTACGTCATTGGCTTAATTGTATTTATCTTCTTTCTATGGTTTTACAACAACACATCAAAATTTACTTAACATAGATTTACTAATCATCAGATGTCTAATAAAGCATCAACATTTTCCTCAAGAATACATCTGCATCTTGCCAACGCCACTCACACTTTCAATAATTGTATTTAACAACTTCTGAATGAATTAGTTCTCATATTCAAATTTCATACACAATCACTAACGTCAGCACTATATTATAAATTACACATATAGAATGTATTTTAAAGAATCAATATGAATAAATGGAAAAGTATAATCAACACAAAGAAATTGATTGTACTCAAAACAAACAATTAACACTGAATTGCAGCAGTAGCAACTAAAGAAATTAAAATGTAACTCTCTATAAAGAAAAGATATCTCTATAGAACTCATTTGTGAATTTTGTAACAAAAAAAGAGCTTTCAAATAAACAGCAAATATTTGAATTAAATTGTAACAAACAAATGTAGAGAATTCAAAAACCTTTATTTATTTATTTATTTTTTTTACAAAAATAAGCATGCAATTGGTATTTGAAGCCAATTATTGTTTCAGCTTTAATAAAAGGAAATTAACTACACATGGAAACAGAAAAATCTACACTCCACAGCGAGAGGGGAAAAAAAACAACAAATATTAATTTTTACAATAATTATCTTGTTGTTACAAAAACAAAATGATAGAATTTGAATATGAAACCATTTTAAGAAGAAATGGGAACTTTTCAAGTTTAAAGATTATTTATTGATTTAAAATACTCTTTAGGCTAAAAAATTGAAATATCTTGATTGAACTTCTATGAAACGGCAACAGAAAACTTTTCACATTATAGTGTTATCATACTGCATCCATTTTTCATACAACAGGCTCTTTAACAAAAACAAAAATAAATGCAAGATAAAAACAGGCTCCAGATATGAATATTGAAAGATATTCAGAAAATAAGTTTCTTTTTTCTTGAAATGAAATTTCTATTTATCAGAAAAATTTCTACAGAATAATTGTAGCTTGACTTATATATAACTAAAAAACAAGAATTAAGAACAAATTTTATTTATTACAATCAAAATTGTAAAATTTTGTTAAAATTTGTGCACACACTTTGAAATTATGAATGAATAGACAGAAATTATGCACCGAACAAAGAAAAAAATCAATACTTGGAAAATAAAGTTATTTATGTATAATTTTGTTTTCTTAAATATAAAAAATTGTTTATTATTAATTAAATAATGTTCCAAGTGCTTTAATATAATTCACTGACTTTTAACAATACTCTAACTTCCTTGAGATTTTCAGATGGGTGCACAATAACCATGCCAAGGCAATTATTTATATTACTTTTTTTGTTTAACACCACCTTTTCCATCTCAGCACATGTACTAGGTTATCACAAATTTGGTTATAAAGGAGTTCACCATTTTATTCTGAATTTTGCACATTATTGCCATTAAATGTTAACTGAGATCTGGACCCCTGAGAGCTGTTGACACTACTGGAGCTAAGCAACTTAACGAGCATTGAAGGGGAAGACTTAAAATTAGTCTGCGAAGGAGGCCTACGATCTTCAACTTTTATACAATCATTACTTGCTTCATTCTCAAATCCCTTTGTCCCTTTAAGTTTGGAATACATCTCTCGGTAACACTGACATGCTCGTGTGATTTCTTCATTTACAAATGAACTACGTTTGAAATTTGGATCTTCCAACTCGAAAATCTTCATTGCAGTTCTCAAACTTGTAAAGGCACTCAACAGTTTTGAAGTAGTTAATCTTGCAAGCGGTCTTTCTGTTTCTGAACTTGTTGCTTTTTCGTTTCCTGAACTTGCTGCTTCGACACTGCTTCTCTGTTCCAGCATCTTCAACTCATCACTTGTTAGTTCATGTGACTGATAGTACAACCAATTTGTTATGTCTCTTTCAGAAAGATTAACTTGCATACTTTTAGCGGCAGATATGGTTAGGGCAACAGCATCTGAAAATGGATTTCCTTCCTCAGACTCTTCAGGAAGAGTTCCCAAACACATTATTCTCCATGCTAATGTAACAACTATTTGGGAAACATCTAGCCAAGCAGTTTTAATAAGTTTTAATGCACTTAAAACATTAAAGGAGTTCCAGAACGATTGGGCAGTTTCTCCATTTTTAAATTCTGTACATTCTGTGATCATTTCAAGCATGCTCTTCAAATAATTCACTTTAAAAGTTGTTATTATTCCTAATTCCATGGGCTGTATGTATGGTGCTACATCAGAAGAGAGGAAAACAATTTTTACATTTGGATGAGCAAATTCCAGAACTGGATTGTGACTTAACGCAGAATCTAATACAAGGAGTGCTTGAAAAGGGATTCGGTGTTCAATGCAATACACTTGGACCGTTGGAACAAAACTATATGTAAACCAGTCTTCAAACAATGAATTGGTTATCTTTGCTCTTGGATGAAACTTCCATATTACAGGGAGTGAAGACTTTATCAAATGTCGAATGGAAGGTGGATCTTCTTTACTGTACACTAACATTGGTTCAAATCTACAATCACCAGATGCATTTGTACATAACAATAACATCATAGGATCTTTTGATTCAGGCAATTCTTCAATCCCAGGTTCAAGAACACCACAATTCGCAGGCATGTATTTCCAATATAAAGTTGTCTCTTGGGCACAGAATATCTGTTGCGGAATGAATTTCTCTTCCTTGATAATTCTCTCTAACTTCTGTCTGAAATGAGGAACAGATTCATTTTCAGGGCTTACACTTTTGAAGAAAGGTACTTGTGAAACATTTTTTTCAACTTCTACAAACTTTTTATCACTGGAAGAGCACCCGTTTGTGGCAAATGCCGCAACTGAAATCGTGGAGGCAGTACTAGTTGGCTGAACTTCGTCTAAAGTGATCACAACTGGTTTAACATCCTCATCAATTTTATCTGATATATCTACTCTTGAAGATTCTGCTTTAGGACAAAAAACTATTTCACTAATTTCTAACAGATCACTATCACTGTCACTACTTAAAGATCTCACTTCCATTTTACGTTCAAAATTTGGCATTGGTGTATCACTATGCCTCCGTAATTCTTGAAGAGATCTACCTGACATACTCTTCTGGTCTTCTCCACTTGTACAAGTCAAAAATGGACATGAAGTTACAGTGTCTATCATCAGGTCCCGTGCTTTTTCATTAATCAAATCACTCTTCAATCGTGAGCACCAGTCTTCATCACCATCACTAATAATTGTATGTGAGCAGTCATCTTCATCACTACTCTCAGGTATTACTGTTAATGACACGTTTTTACATTCACACACAACATCGCAAAGGCATTTTTTCATTAAAGATGGATTCTTGGAGAGCTGCTTATTATACAATCCAGCTCTCATTCGGAAACGATAATACCATTTTCTGCTAGGAACAAATTTTACATTTTTGTATTTCTCACCTCCCTGTATTTTTAAGCGTTCAAAAATCCGTTTTGCCCTCTTTACAACTGTTCTCGTTAGTAAACGATCACCATTCTTTTGAACTTTAGTCTTGATCCACTCTGTGAGGCGGCTTTCCAATTTAGGTAGAAGACACTTTTCCAGAATATCCTTGGACGATTTCTTCACGACGTCTGAAGAAGAACTTCGCCTAGACAATATGCGATTGACAGTTCCTTCTGGTAACCTGTGTAACAAAACAACTACTTCTTTGGGGCATGTTGTTTCGACAACTGCTTGTCTTTCAACTGTCGTAGAAATATCAGGGCCGAGATTTGCAGTAATACTCCGAGTTTCGGAGGCCGTGTCTTTGTCGTCCGTCATGTTTGACTATTATATTTAACAATCCAAAAATGAGTACTAAGCAAATTTCAAAGGGCAAGTAAACGAACAACTTTATATTAGAAAAGGAAATAATTCATTTTCAGCAGCGTAGACGCTGAAAATTAAATAAAACAATACTAGCTTATGCGAAAGGCTTCGACAAAATGAAAAACAGTCTAAAGACACACCACTGTACAAACAACAAAGATCAAGAGGACATTGCTTCTACTCCCAATTCACACATTTTCACGGACTTCGTAAGTCTATTTTGGATCACTGTATTAACAATATTCGTATTTCGGCATATTGGCACAATCTTGATCACCCGGTTGAAAGTACTCTTCACAGAGAGCGACAAATCCTTATTATCTGGAAACACAAACCAATTCATGTAAAGTATTCGCCTCTTTATAACCTGATTCTTCGGTTTCCTAACCTCATTTGCCTTTCAAAAACATCTACGGCAACACACAAGTTCCTTGCGTTACACGAAACAATAGTCTTCGGTATATTCTCCATGTCTATATTGCGTTTACTGGGGGATGATTACCAGTAAGTACGCTCATATTACATGCGTAAACACACAACATGATTTAATGCGGAGTTTATTCCAGGTCATCCAATACACGATTTCTGCAAGCCGGGTATTCTACCATTCCCGCCATTCAATGCCAATGTTGCCACTTCACCGCCATTTCAAATCGGCGGAAAGAACAAACTGTACGCGCACGAAACAGGCAAACAACGAGCTAGAGTAAACTATTTAGATTTATTTAGTCAAAAAACAGTAAAAACTGTGTGACATATGGGGAAGAAGAGGAGAAGATATTCTGCGCACGTTTTCTTCAGTTCCAGAATCCCTTATCATAATTTTGACTATACGTAGTAAAAAGACGAGTAAAAGTTAAAGATAAATAAATTAAAATAAAATTTACAAAAAGTGCGAGATTAGCGACATATGAAAAACTAGTCATTTTCGTTCCCGAGTTATAGAAAACGTTTTTGCTACAGAAAGTGAACGGCAGATTTGATTTTCTGCATAGCTAAGAAAATAGTAACTCGCCCTTACCTCCTACCACTACAAGCAAACGGAGAGATCAACAAAACGTGCGAATAGTGAAGCTACATTCATGTCCAGAAGTAAAACAAGGGGCCATCTCAGCATTTGCTCAATGTATCAGGGAAACTGGACAAAAACCTGATCGAGATGGGGTCATTGACCCGGAAGCTTTAGTACATTATTTGTTACAAGCTTATTAAACAACATATTAAATCTTAAAAAAACCATACAAATGTAAACTAATTCATTATATATCACTATTTTGTTAATTAAACATAATTTTTCTTTTTGTTGGTCAGTATAGTCTCTAATTGTATAGAATGTAGCAGAAAATATTTTACTTTTAACTTAAATTTGTGTACCGACTTCAGTTGTCTAATATCATCTGGCGTTGTAAAGAAATGTACATGTATTGCATGTGGATTTTTGATAGTGAGCTATTGATACTGACACTTGATGAATGTGATTTCTACGACGTGTGTTGTAGTCATAAATATCAATATTGCATAAAAATAAGTTCAAACCGTTAAGTAAGTCACTTTTGACAAATATTACAGATTCGTGAATAAATAGGCAAGGCAATGGTAAGATTCCAAGCTCAATGAAGAGAGGCTTGCAGGCATCACACGGATGACAGTTTTTCATTATTCGAATAATTTTCATTTGCAATCTAAAGGTTTGGATACTACATGATGAGCTTCCCTAGAATAGTATGCCATATCTCAGGCGGGAATGCACATTTGCCAAATACACGTAACGAACTGCATGAAGACTGACAGAATTTGAAAGAATTTTGAATGCGTAACATAATGAACTTAATTTAGTGTTTAATTCTGTTATATGTACATTCCAGTTGAGGTTTGACTGAATTGAGACACTTAGAAATTTTGTTACCTTAACATCAGATAATTGTATATTGTTCATTTTCAATGGAGCATACATTGCTGATTTGAAATGAAAAAATGCATTGAAACTGTTTTTACATAATTAACTATTAATTTGTTATTACAAAACCAATGTGAAACTTTTGAAATCGTACTATTTATTGTTTCTTTTTTGCAAAGAACATTCGTGTCATCGGCAAACGGACTGTTTTTTTCGTTTTTAATAGACGAGGGAAAAAAATATGGATCTATCATTTTTCTGATGGTAGTGATTTTTGTCCTAACTAAAATATCTTAAAACTTTGTTTTGAAATAAGGTCAAGAATAATTTTACGAACATTTGAGTACTTTTCGCGTAATTTTGCGTGAACGTACGAGCGACAAAGTACATACTGGTTTAGCACCACTAGTTCGTATTCAGAACGGATACGAATAGAAATTCTGTTCAATATTTAAAAACTATGAAATTTAGAAGCTTAACTCTTCAACAAACGTGCGATAGAAAAGTTTGCTCGCATTTTCTATTTTTGCATGCAGCCCCCCATTAATTAAAGACACCAGCCGCCATTGCATACATGGCTTATGCTGTATTTATGTAACATTTATTATTATTATTATTATTATTATTATTATTATTATTATTATTATTATTATTATTGTGCCTCCCTCAAATAATGTCTTCATCATTTCTCTAAATGTGTTAGGAATGGGGAGTTTGGTTATTTTATAGACAGGAAGATTGTATCAAATCTGTAGCTCATTTTTCTGTGCAAAATAGATTCAATTACAACAGAATGAGCGTGTCCGTTTTTCAGATTGACTCAACATAGCTCATTACAATAATTTATTGTGAATTCAAATAATATTAGAAATAGTGGCGCTATAACAGCACGTGCTTTTTCGCGATATTGTTAATGGCTTTGTAATATTATAAGGCAATTTCTATCTTACACGTCAACTACTATTTGAAAAATTCTTAAGCAAACGGAGCATGAAAAATACATATATTTTTTTAGTTCAAAAGTTTTAACGAAATCAGCTTTCTGCCATTGAATTCAGTGTATTCATGTTCTACATATATTTACCAACAATGCACATATGTATTTTAGCTGTAATAAAATTATTAGTTTATATTAACGCGAACGAAAGGCAGTCGTCATTAACGCCTTGTTATCAGTGCGGTGTTTCAACAATGGTTTACAAAAGCAACAATGGCCGCTAATTAGTATAGGATACACATTTTGCCAATTAGCATTGTTGATAACGCTATCAAAAAATTGAAAATGGATAGAAAAATATAATGATTAAATGTAATATTTTTATACTCATCAAAATTACTCGGTTTTTACATTCATTACTCTTCAAACCCACACTTTACTAAGCAAAGCGAAATAATCTAATCGTTTTCACATTTAACTCAATTAAAGGACGCAATTTAAAATAGGTTTTAAATAATTATTAAAATATTAATTTTAAAACGTATAACAAAAGTTCAACTTGGTATTACTGATACGAACAAAGAAATATGAAATAATATAAAATTCTAATTTACGTAGCATCCAACTGCCAAGCAACACCATTTTACGTTCACAAAGCGCAGTAAATTCGAAGCGGGCGACTAGGTCGCAAAATTACACGAAACATACTCTTATTTTCAAAAAAATTAACATGTTCTTATTTAAAGATTTGTGTTTGATGAATGTATCTTCATAAGGAAACGGAAAAGGACTAAGGAAAAAATGTATCTTCATAATTGTAGACGCCGAAATTTTTTACAATTTTTGAAAAATTAGGATTTTCAACCAATATGAGATCTGCACCATTCTCTTAAACGTTCTTCAGACTATCCAACAAAAAAAATCATCAAAAAACGGTGGTGTCGTTTTTGAGAAAAAAAAAGTGTTTAAACAAAATTAAAAATTACCTATTTTCACGCCAAATTACGAGAAGAATACTCAAATTTTCGAGAAATTGTACATGACCTTATTTCAAAATCTATCTCCGAGAAGCACATTTTAATGAGGGATAAAATCTGAATGAGGGATAGCTTTAATAGTTTAGTTGTAGGAAGGCTAAAAAAAATAATTTTTGCAATTTTTGAAAAATCAGTTTTCAACGAAGTAGAAACGAATCCTGCACTATTCTCTTGCACGTCTTTTACTTTACCCAACAACAAAATTTGATCAAAAACGATGGAGCCATTTTTTTGGGAAATTTTAAAAATGTCCCAGAGGTTTCATGTAAAGTACCTCCCTCAATTAAAATATAATTTTCAAATTCAAGGGGAAGCGGCATCCATTAGATCAATCGGGATATCTCAATATTAGTGAAAATCGGCCGAACGGTTTAGCCGCTAGCGTTGTTCACAGACGGTCGGATGGTCTGACGGACGGACAGACGGACGGATAGACGGACGGACAGACGGACGGGCGGACGGACAGACGGACAGACGGACGGACGGACAGACAGACGGACAGACGGACGGACGGACGGACGGACGGACAGATGTTTTGCCGTCAATCGTTTTTTGAGTGTTAAGGTCTCAGAAAACATGGATTCTGGTTACACCACGTTTTAGAGCTTTTTCTAAATTTAGCATTTGGATTTATCTACTTTTTCGTTACCAGGGCTCTTTGATAAGAGATTTTCTACCGAAAATTCGCCGTTCTATTGCGTAGCACTACAAAACTTTCTCTTAACCGCGATAGTGGTAAGACATTGAAATAAAAAAAATTGCATCTTTTATTTCAAGTATAGCAACAAAATATTGAAAATGGAACATAAACCATCAAAATATAAACACTTTTTTGAGACTAATGTTAAAGACAATTAGAGTTGATTATACAATTTAGATCTGTTTTCCTTATTGTCACAACTCTCATTACGTACATTCTGATGGGATGATAGATATTTTGAAAAAATCGTCATCAATACGAACACAGATATAAGAACTACAATAAAGTAGATAGGCAAAGAAGAAAGTTCGCAATACAATACACAACCGACTTTATTGGACCAACATGAACCAAGTTTAGAAAATTAGTTACAGTGAATCTTCTAGTACGTAATCTTTTGGCAAATTTGACAATTGAAATAAGGCTGCAGACAATTATTATTCGTTTTATATAAAAAATTAAAACCCAAACAAAAGAATATGGTTGACTCAATTCTTAAAATAAAATTTAAACTTTACAAACATTATTTTGAAATGTTCCGTACGTAAAGGAAAAATTCAAGAGTTGTCATCTGAGTAACCTTTTGAAAGAATATTGGTAAAAAAAATTAATTTAATGTTACAATATTGTAAACACCTCTGCTGGCCTCCCGTCTACCAGAACAGCCAATAGGTTTTGTCAACATGCAGGAACTCACCTTGCAGGTGCACACCCGACACGCATCTAAGGGGTCGACGAAACGTTCGCCTTCCAAATACACCGCTCCGCCGACAGCGCAGTCTCCAGGGCAATACGCGCAACACGGTCCGCGCAGTGGCGCGGCGCAGCGGGGAGCCGGGCAATGACGCGCCGAGCACACCAACGCACCGTCCTGCGCATCCAACGACATCTCTCAACACGAGGGGAGAACTACGTGCGGCGGCAAGCCATTCAGCATCAGCCGGGCACATCAACCTGCCAGTGTGACTGCCACTGCATGCAACTCGCTAACCCTTTTAATGCTTCGAAAGGTTACATTTTCCATTATTCGACGCTGTCTTCAATCGTCATAGCCAATAACACACTTGAAAGGGTCGATTACGTAATTATTTAACCATGGAATGATATGGAATGAATGGAATTATATAACCATGAACCGACTATATAACCATGGAATGGATTTCCATGTAAATTCATGTTTTTACGCAAAAAGACACCTGCTTTCAATAATATTTTTTAGACTTTACAAGATATTCTACATGAATTAGTACAGTTTTTATTTTACAATTTTTTTTACATCTTTTATTTACTGCTTCATATTTCTTACATGTTTCATTACATTTTAATATATACGCCGAAAGGAACGTTTCAGGTGCAAGTTTACAATATGTACTTCTGGAATCTTCTTTCTTACAAAACAACGTAATGTAACTGCACTCGTATGACCACAAAAACTTCCCCATCAATTGTGAAATTTACACCCCCACTACGTCTTAGAAGCTGCGTAGTACTTGGAATCAAGAATGAGAGAACTTTGTGAAGCAGAAGTTATTTCAGCCACATGATTTCTCATGTTTGCAACGGCCCTGGCGTAACAAATATTTTTGGTATACCAACAATATAAACGACCTTTCCTGTTGCAAAAAATAATTCATAAAATGGCATCTTATGGCAGAAATGAAGATGTATTAGCTTTTGCATTCGTACAAATTTGAAAACTTGCTCCTAACGCCGCTCGTTTTCAAAACATGTACTCGTGCAATAAAGATTAACATTTTAAAGTTATTGCAAACACTACTACTTTCATATCATTGTTTTATCGAGATTTTTTTGGGGAGGGATGTTCTCTTCACCCCCCGCTCCACTCCGGGATCATCACTGGCTACATGTTCTATTCAACTGAGCATCGGCTCCACATTCTTTATACTACATATGTGTTTTGTATTTCCAATAAAACTTTTATATGTGGTGAAGACCAGAGTTCAATTACTGCTGCAGAAGTAGACCTTTTTTCAGCAATTCCGAACTGATCGACGACGTTTTGTGGTGAGAAAATGCTTGTATAAAGTAATTAACACAATAATGCACTTTTTTACATATTAAAAAATACTTATTTTGGAACATAATTTGGTATTTTTATTGCAATAAATTTCGTTCCCTAATAATTATCAATCATCGATTCACAAAGCCGTAAGAGAGGAATATCCTACTGTAATTCACTTCAACGTATACCTAGAGAGCGTTAAGGTGGCTCAGGGCATCAACTGATGTCACAGCAGTGCTTCTGACCGAAAGGTCCTAGGGTTCGAGTTCGGACGAGTCCCCACACTACCTAGCTGGAATTCGGCGAATTCAGCTACTGTATGGAGGAGAATTCTAGAGGCCGGTTGCTCTGATGGGTAGTTTTCCGTGGTTTCTCCGACCAACACTAGGCGAATGTCGGAGTAGTACCCTAACAAACGGGCAAAAGACCGCGAGCGGTATTTCCTTCTCCTTTCTTGTCCTATCCTCACTCCTTCTCTCTCTCTCTCTCTCTCTCTCTCTCTCTCTCTCTCTCTCTCTCACACACACACACACACACACACACACACTTGTATGCCCGAGCTTAGAGCTTGTTCCGCCTGGGATGGTGCCAGGGTGGCACAAGATACTACCCTTTTATTGCAGTTCCCCTCAACATTCGACACGTGTAATGTTAATAAGCTGATTAACCGCGTCATTTGATTGCCATTCGTTTGTTTTAAATGTTGAGGTGACGACGCTGTGCAAATGTCGAAGCAAGTGTCGGCGAACTGTCAACAACATTCCAATTTTATTCGTAGAATAACTACCAGCAGAGATTGTTTCGCATTGCGTTGTCACTGCAGTGCCTCTGACCGGGAGGTCCTATGGTTCGAATCCCGTCGGTGGCAGGATACTCGACAGTAGCTACATAGATAGGTCGAATCAGGGCCCTATAACTACCATAAAACGTGGTGGTGACCATTATAGTGGCGCGCTCTAGAGCATCACCTTCCGACACGAACTAAAATACGAACTGCTACCAACGTTATTTAAAACGCGCGTGGGTTCTCGAGACGCAAATGCACGCGCTTGATACAAATGATCACGCCGCTTTTCTTTCATGCCTGTATTATTATGAATAAATGAATTTTAGAAGATAAACACACAGTATTTCACTTCTTTTGTAATTTATCTCAGAAATTACTCATAATCAAAGTGTATTCGTATTTCTTGGCCAACTTTTATATACCGCGAAAGTTGGCGAGTCTTACCAGCAGCTGTATGCGGCGACACTAGCGCATCCTATAGTAGCAACCTCTAGCTTTGTCCCCAATTTTGAGGCGAGAGTTGCCGGGTCCTGGTCGAATTCAGTCTCTGTCAGGAGGAGAATTTTAGCGGCCGGCTGCTCTGATGGGTAGTTTTCCGTGGTTTCTCCGATCAGCATCAGGCGAATGCCGGAGCAGTTCCCTAACAAACGGGTCACGGACCGCACGCGACCCCTTCTTCCTCTTCCAACACTTGCAGTCACTACATTACCACACAAGTCAAGAGACCAGTCGGGAGGGTAGGGCTTGTCTTGGTTGGGGGCCTCGCTGGTGGGAGATACCTGGTTGGGGAAAATCCTCCCAGCCGCCGAGTACGTCGGCGCCGGATCGCACTGTCCAGCGTGGGAAAACCACTGCTACCTCCCCGAGATAAAACATGGACTATACTTACGGACCTAACTACTTTAGCAGTTGATGCTCCAGGAATCATTAATTAATTATTCAATCCATCCAACGGGGAGGGGGAAATCGCCACCAATTCACAAAATTAAAACATTCACTACACTAACGGGGTCAATGACCGTGGAATAGCTAGTCAATAGCTACCTGGCTGTCCGGGAGACGCCGCGTCCTAGTCACAGGTGCCAACGTTTCGACCGCTATTCTGCGCCCTTCCTCAGGGCGAAATTCTCTGCGCCCTGAGGTAGGTCGCAGAATGGTGGCCGAAACGTTCGCACCTGTGAGACGCGACGTCTTCTGGACAGCCAGGTAGCGAATGACCGTAGGAGTTGACGTGTCTGAAAACATTAACCCCTTAACTTACCCATCGTGACACGAAAGTCGGTCCAAAAAATTCCAATTTTTTTATTTTTGACGTTAAGAACACGAATATACTCTTGACTTTTACATTAAAAAAATAATTAAAATTCCGAGTACACTCGGTTAAGTGGTTAATCAATCGTCGAATAAGATATTTTTTGACGTGAAACATTCACTACCTGGTGCCGTCCGGATGGCCGAGATCCTTAAAGCAGTGCCGTAGCGATCTCGGGCCAATGGATTGCGGGATTGAGTTCCGCCTCGGACATGGTTGTATTTGTGTTTGTCCTTTCACCCGCTATCATCACCATATCATGTTATCTTCACAGTTACCATACCGTTAAATGCAATAATGGTCGCTAATGACCTATACTGCGAATAATACTTCTGTTGGCAGCTGGGAGTGTGGGAGAGCTATGTTGCCACTTCCTACGGCTTCAAACACGTGGTCTTTCTTGAGTCAGATCAGCAGTTGCAGCATACACCTCCAACTTATTGTGTTTGTGGTAGAATTGCAAAAACGACACTAGTTTGTTTCATGGAGTACTGTTACACACATTCATCACAGTCCCGTACACTAATCCCGCCAATAACAAGGAATAACGAATAGGTTTTGCACAACACGCGCTAAGCAGTTGAAAAGTAAATACAGCGAGACGTGTTTTTGGAAGTAAGATGCATAGTATTATGAAATATTTATAAGAGATAAGTATCAAAACTAGATACATCAAATTAGAGACACTTTTCACGGAACGTTCACAATTACAAACAATCGCAATACTTTTTGAAGTTACTGATTTTACCTCTACTTTACATACGTTTACAAGGATGCGTCCTAACGAATGCATTAGCATAAATATAAAAATGAGAAATGGCATTTAAGGTAGATATACTTGTGACACAATGTATATGTACATCACCGTTTAAGTACTATCACTATATATATATATATATATATATATATATATATATATATATATATAGAGAGAGAGAGAGAGAGAGAGAGACTGCTTTCGGAGATTTAATTTTATCTTAGTAAACATCGGCAACTAGGTAGTGACATCAAAATTTGAAGCCTCTGATTGAATAACAAAAACCCTTCTCCTCTGTCAACCGGGAGCTGCCAAGTGGGCAGAAGTATTATTCGCAATATAGATATTGATGCGATCTTAATAACAAAAAAAAAAAAACAACCACACACACACTACCTGGCATCTGCACTCGGTGCAGTTGGCGTCGCCCCGGAAGACGGTGGCACCTGCACGGAGTTTCCCTTCCCCTGCGCCGCCCTCCTCCAACAGGCAGTCGGCCGCCTCCAGCGCTCCCGCCCCCGCCGCCGCCGCCGCCTCCAGCTCCTCGTCCTCCTCCTCCTCCTCTTCGTCCTCCGCTCCGCCCTGGCGACACAGAGAAATGCACAGACGCCGCGAGGGGTGCAGAATCCCGCTACAGAATATTACGTGCTTTAGCGCATGGGGTGTGGGCACTGGAAATAATCAGACTACACGCAGTTGTCTGTCAAGGCCCTCCCTGGCTCGTTGGTCGGCGTGCTCGCTTTCCACGGTGGGTTCGATACCCGGCGGGGGTAAATTGTAACTGTCCTTACAAATGTTCCAGCATCTATTGATGTGTGACGTTGACAAAGCCCATCCTAAGGTTATGAAGACCTGTATAGACAGTGGTGGGATGTCTTCGTGTTAACCCCTTATCCCATGGCCGAGACGCTCAAGCATATATAATACACCATCGACACAAAATCCCGTAAGTGTTCTGCTACTGGATAGGGAACATCTCAGGGATGCATCAAACATATTTAAGACGAAAAAAAGACGTTATCAGATAAAGATATAAGGGAACAGGAGACGCATGTGCAAACCTGCAACACACACACACACAATGCTGCAATATATGATACCATCGTGTAACGCTGAAACTATCCTTTCTAAACTCTGGAAACCAGTTTTTAGTATCTACCACGCACAGTTCAGGTGTTGGTCGCTGGAAGTTGGTTTCAAGTATGTAGCTATTTTCATATTTACAACAATGATCTTCGAACTGATGGATGTTCGCACAGGGAAACTAGTTTTAATTGTTTTAAAAATTCATTTGATGTCACACCTAGAGTGGTGTTGGCAAGGTCACCAGATGGTTTTGACAAACATTCGCCATTAGATGCATGTAAATCCGTCCAATTTTGCCCAATAAGAAAAATTCAACATTCCAAGCACGGAATTTGAATTACAATAATTGTATTAGAAGTTTTTTTTGAGATAGTGATCCTATTAAATGCTTGATTAGTTTTATTTTTTGTTTGTGAACATTGTAATTATTAATAATAATTATGTAAAAACGTATCCCGTTTGTTATATCTTAATATTTAAAAAATGTTACATCTATTCTTATGACTACAGCAGGTGTGAGGAATACTTTAAGGGATAAAATAATTTCCTCACTTTCACATTTTCATTCTTCTGGCTCCTCTTAAATACTCACGCTTAAAAATATTACCACAGAAATGCTTACTTATGCATGGTTATTCCCTATGGCTTAACGAAAAAAGCAATCAGAGAAAATGTACTTCCAAAAAATGACACATTTAAATGGTGTGTCCTAAAATTAACCCCAACCCCTAAGTTACTGCCAATGTGTATATTACACACCTATGAAGTGCACGACAAATGAGTATGACTTTTAGAATACGTCCCATACTAAAGGTCTACATACATTACGCACTTCCCAAAGTAAATTGAACGAAATGATTGATGAAAAATCATGTGTAATGTAAAAAAAAAGAAAAAAAAGAAAAATCAAACTAGCTGTCAACGTTGTTGTGGTTATTTTTTGAAAATTTCGTCGTAATTTGAAAGCCCGCCCAAAACCGAACATGTGAAGCATTTCCGCCCGTTGGGTGGTATTCCGCGTAGTCCCAAGAGGAGAGAGAGAGAGAGAGAGAGAGAGAGAGAGAGAGAGAGAGAGAGAGAGAGAGAGAGAGAGGAGTGAGAGAGGAGAGAGAGGAGAGAGGAGTGAGAGAGGAGAGAGAGGAGAGAGAGGAGAGAGAGGAGAGAGAGAGGAGAGAGAGGAGAGAGAGGAGAGAGAGGAGAGAGACAGGAGAGAAGAGAGAGGAGAGGGCGAGAGGGAGAGAGAGGGAGAGAGAGAGGGAGAGAGAGAGGGAGAGAGAGAGGGAGAGAGAGGAGAGAGAGGGGAGAGAGTGGGGAGAGAGAGAGGGGAGAGAGAGGGGAGAGAGAGGGAGAGAGAGGGAGAGAGAGGGAAAGAGAGAGATACACACACGTTTTCCAACACAAAAAGCGGAATTCCACCCAATCTGGCAACCCTGGGAGTCGGACCAACCACCCCCTTGTTACCCACAAGCAACTGTTCGTAACATTCCTCGTAACGAATGGAAGGCAACTTACCTCAATTTCAGCACTGCCTGCTTGCCCTTGAAATATTTCGACGACTGTTTTATTTTTATCGTCTTTCTTCTTTACTTTTTGCTTTTTCTTCACTTTTTGTGCCCTCTCCTTCTCCTTCTTCTCTTCTTTAAACTCGTTTTTTGACTTCGCTCTATTCACAACTTTTTTCTTTGACGTGTCGCTCGGGATGTTGCCAGGCTCTTCATTGTTCTCAAGATGGACGTCTGTGGTGTGCATAGGAGGTTCTGTGATCATCCCTGCAGACAGCTGTGAGGTCGTCAAGGCGAAGAAATCAAACACGTTTTGGATCCCTGCAAACAGAACGTACGTAATAAAAAAATACCTAGCTTCTGAGTAAAGAATATCGTACCTCCAATAGAAAAGTGACTCAAGTGCGAATTTCTGATTTCTCAGAAATTGCAATTTTAAGTTTCGTAGTTCTCTAATACTCGTTACAGATTGTACTAAATATTCACCTTCTAGCGGACAGTAATGGAAATAATTCAAAATCGACTTTAGAATAGTAGCAGTTTCTCTTGGCAACCTCTTATCAACTTTTAGCTGAAAAATGACGATGTCGCACTTGTGCCACTTTTCTATTGGAGGTGCGATATGGATTACCTTTTAAACCCTACACTGATGCGCTTGAAATACATCTCGTCGCACTGTAATAGTGATGCGAAATCGATGACCAAAGTACGCCATGATTTATCACTCACGTACAAGAACCACTACTTTCTGGAGTTGTCGTACTCTAGTGATAATCAACCTTGAACCTCACTGAGTGTTTTGCGTCTGATACAAACCTTGAATTCGCGTGCCTTTAAAACTGGCAAACGACATTGACGAAGCCGCTGAGTATTTCACGCAAAGCATTTTTAAAAACTGTCTAAAGTTTCCTATGCAAACTGCCAATAAAAATCTTTGAGAAAAGGAGGTTAAGAAGAATACGACAATATTGTAATAATATTCTGTTCTTTTTGTAGATTTGTGAAGAATGCCTAGGAAAGTACCACTGGGTAACTTTCTTACTTTTATTTTTTTTATATTGAAAATGTCCCTTTATAGTATTTACTGATTATTTCTCCCATGAAAAAATGAATATTTTCGTTGAATTAAAAAAAAAATACCACCACTACAGTATAACGTCTGAGAACAGTATATACGTCTGAGAACACTAATTGATGGCGAGATAAAATGGTAAGTTAACACTCATGAATTAAAACTTTAATTCAGTTCAGAATAAATGTACTGTTTATTTCGTTATACTTTGCGAAATAAACGATTCTCAACGAAGCTGCAATAAATTATAATATTTTAATTTAGTAGTGGCTGAAATAAACTATTAAGTACTTGTTGAGGCTGTGAAATATTGCTTAGATGATTGGAAGAGCATTAGCAGAAACTGAACGAGAAGTTTTAGGCATCGATTCACGTCATTAATGTTTTCAGCTTTTTCACTCCGCGTCTCAGAACGCTGGTTCAAAGAAACTACACGATAATTGCTTGCAGCCAACGTACCACAAACTTTTAATGCGTCCAATACGCGTATTGTTTAGCTTCTCGGCACGATCGGTAGAAAATTGGTCGCAGCTTCTTTGATTTTCAAACAATGCAAGCTCGTCGCGTCTGATGTGGACAAAATTGGAAATTTTACAATGGGCAAATCTTTTGTCGTGGCTGACCAGAGGTGGTGCAACCTATTAGAGGTTTTTCGAGGTCAATTTCAAAGAGCTCTGTTCAAAAATTAGTATTTGGCCAATTAGAAAAGAATTCGCGCGGTATTTGGGCCAAATTAGTTTATCTCGAAAGTGGGGAAGTTTGAAAAGTATGATCTTTTCTTCTTAAATGCCTTCAAAGAGAAGCGAAACTGATCTGTCCGAAGCGTGGCGCCCAATTTGAATTAATTTGGCGGCCTATGTACTCACAGTGCTTGTCAGTAATTATACACTCGCGCTAACGCGCTTGTGAATAATTAACTAACTTGCACATAATGGTCTATTTCAGCCACGTGTAATACACCATATTTTATCTTATCCGGTAGCCTTTGCAACGTTACGGGCTAATTCTCTATTATAGATAGGCATAACGATGAATATCATTACATTGATTTCGGTGGTACATTGGAGCCCTTGGAGGATACATCTGAGTTGACAATCGCTGTCTGTTGGGAGAAAATGGAAGAAATTCCTGTAAGTTTGAAAAGTGAACCTGTGAAAGCTATATAAGATTTACCACATAGTAAATATAGACAAATTTATTGTAAAGAATACATTTTTAAGGAGTGAGGAGAGAAAGAAATATGAAGAACTTGTGCGAGGAAATTACATTAGCATATTTTGCAGAGAAAATAAGTACTTAATGCAGGTTCGTAGGAATGTATTCCAAAATGAATTATAGATTGTTATTGGATGGTTATAATGAGTAAATGTGTTATTTTCGTTAATAAATTATTAGGTACAAGTGTTTTTATATGTATATTCCTTCATTTTTCAATAAAATAATGTTTTCGTGTGCATCACATTGTTCAGTTCGCCGGCAGCAGTTCTGCAGATATTTATCGTGACAATCGATAGCTACTTTATTACAGAGCTGTAATAATGAGTAATTTCACCGACTACGGACACGTAATTAAACTGCCTACAAAGACGATCAGATAAAATAAAATAATAAAGATCTAACACTACACGAATAACGAAAATTAAGCATGCATTTCAAAAATACTACACACCTACCACTGAACGGGCCGCCACTCAAGATTCGGGCGGCTGGATCGGTGTGTAGGATGTCTGTGCTGCCAACTGCGTGCCAGGCTGCTCCGTCTTCAGTGGTCTCAACGTGCACAAGTCCTGTTCGCGTGACGTCACTGATGTCCACGCTTTTGGTAGGACTCACACTGGGCGCTTCCGTCATGATAACGGGAGCAGTCTGGCTAGGAAGGATTTTCTCTGAAGCTGTGTCGTTCCCAGAAAGTGAAAGTGTTTCGATAACATCTGATGTAGGTATGCTGTTTAAAATTAATGGTTTTGTAGAGTTGGCACTGCTTTCGTGTACTATCAATTGTTTGATTTCAGGGTTGCTGCTGTTGCCGTCTGGTGGATTCGCGACTATTTCATTTGGAGACACTGTGGTTGGTTCTGTTGCGTGTGAATCTGTTGTAGTTTCTGTGATCTCAGAGTCATCAGCATCCGAATCTGAAGAAGTTTCCACATCCAATGAATTCTCCGTGTTTTCTGTAGCATTTCCACAACAGACTTCTGTTGAGTTGTCTATACTATTAGTGAACATGGAAACATTTTCACGGTTTAATATTTCGTTATCATGAACATGAACGTCAGTAGATATTACATTATTGGAACTATTTGTAAAACTTACTTTAGATGATGTATTAACAGTATTAGCAAGAACGTTAATTTTTGTTAAATTGTCGTGACTGTTGTTACCCGATATTGCAAAATTAGAAACTTTGTTTTCCACAATACTTTTATTTTTTGAGAAACCCATAACGCCACTTCTAAAATAAGTAGTGTTATTTGTCACATTTTTTCCTTCAGGAATCTCTGTCTTCGGTAAAACATTATTTTTAACTTCTGTTAAGGTTTTCTTGTGCGATATAATAACCTCTTCTCTGTGTGTTTTCGTGTTATTTTTTGAAGATTCAGAAGTAATATTTTTGGCACCAACCACTCCGTTTTGAGTATGTATTTCATTAATGTTAACTATTCTTTTAATATTCGCTGAATTGTTTTCATCAGGTACTTTAGGGATAGTATTGTGAACCTCAGATTTATTTGTGCTTGAAACAGTCGTTGATTCAATTAATTTCTGGTCTGATTGGTTCGTGGCACTGTATGTCACATTCACGGCAGATACACTCGAAATTTTAGTTTCTTTCCTATCAGGTACACTTATCACATTCTTCTCAACCACATCATCAATAGAACTAATCGTTGTAGTTTCGAGGCTGTCAGTAGTTGCATCCACAGAATCGTTTCCACTCGTCTGTTCTGTGGTTGTCACAATTTTCTGGTGTTCAACTACTAAGTTTTCAATGGACAACCCTCTCCTATGTCCTGGTGGAAAACTGCCACTAAAAAACCTATTTTGGGGACGAGATGCGTTGTTGTCTGGAAAATAATGAGTAAACGTTATATGCCCTGACGGGTAGGGTAAAGTTCGTGTTGGATGAATTTTCGGTTCCACCATAATCTCAATGTGCACTGTGAGGTTTTTCGTTGACGGATTTTCGTTGTCAGCTGTAGTTCCTGCTGCCGATCCTGTTACAGGTACAGATGACGTGGCAGATGCAGAGACATCTACCGGCGGAGCAGATGAAGGAAAGTCACCCGCTGGCGAGGCCACGCCAACATTCGCGGTGGCCACTGAGGAGCCGCGTGTGGAATAGTTCTGCAAATGGGTGCTCTTGGGTAGAGATGTTTGAGTAGTAGGTGTGGTGAATCTTGTCGTCTCTATTACAAAAACAAACATTGTGTTGATTATGTAGTAATTTATTCATTGATACTGTCAGAGAATAAGGCAATTTTGTATAATTAATAAGATACCATCATCACAAAACCCCTTTAATCTGCTTCTGTTCTTTATGAAGTTATCCCCAGAAATGCAGCAAAAAATTGAACGAGAAATGTAGACTTTTGTAAATTATTATGCCATTAAAAAGCAGTCAAACGCAGATGCAACTGACAACATTTTCTAGGGTCATGACGTGTCATTTAGTACTGAAGGTAGAAATTTTCGGTTTATAATACTTTCGGATAGAAATAATTTTGAACAATAATAATTCCGAAAAATATACTTTGGGAAAATTCGAAGTTTGAATAATTTCTAACTTTGGGCAAATCGAAATGTGAATAATTTCGAACCTTGGGCAATTTAGATTGTGAGCAATTCGAATTGTGGATAATTTGCAACGTGGGCAAATCAAAGTGTGGACAATTCGAATTTTACACCATTCGAACATTACACCAATTCGAACATTACGCATTTCGAACATTACGCCAATTCGAACATTACACCAATTCGAACATTACACCAATTCGAACAATACACCAATTCGAACAATACACCAATTCGAACAATACACCAATTCGAACAATTCACCAATTCGAACAATACACCAATTCGAACAATACACCAATTCGAACATTACACCAATTCGAATTTTACGCAATTGGAACTTTACGCAATTCGAATTTACTACTTAACTCACAATTCGAACCTTACTTAATTCAAACTGCATACAGTTAAAACTTCTAAAACTCGAATACAATTTCACAACTGCAAACAATAAGAACTAAGAATCTAATAATGGTTATTTCGAATTATACGAGTAGTTCCCTCCCCTTTTCTTGCATGCAAAGTGTCGTTCGCAGAGTGCACTTACCTGCGCCCGGGGCCGGGTCGGGGAGGCAGGAGAGGCGGTCGGGGGCCTGGCGCTGGCCGCTGGGGCACAGGCACTGGTAGCTGCCGAACGAGTTGACGCAGCCGTGCGCACACGGCGCGGGCGAACGCTGGCACTCGTTCACGTCTGCGCACGGGCAAGGGGAAAGAGAGTGAGACTGAAGAAGAAGAAGAAGAAGAAGAAGAAGAAGAAGAGAACGCAAAAAAATAGAAGAAATGAGGAGGAAGGGGAAAGAGAGTGAGACTGAAGAAGAAGATGAAGAAGAGAACGAAAAAAAAAATACGAGAAGAAATGAGGAGGAAGGGGAAAGAGAGTGAGACTGAAGAAGAAGATGAATAGGAGCACGGAAAAAAATACGAGAAGAATTGAGAAGGAAGGGGAAAGAGAGTCAGACTGAAGAAGAAGATGAAGAGGAGCACGGAAAAAATACGAGAAGAAATGAGGAGGAAGGGGAAAGAGAGTGAGACTGAAGAAGAAGATGAAGAGGAGAACGGAAAAAAATACGAGAAGAAATGAGGAGGAAGGGGAAAGAGAGTGAGACTGAAGAAGAAGAAAATGAAGAGGAGAACGCAAAAAAATGCGAGGAGAAATGAGGAGGAACGCAGAAAGATGAAGGCAGATAGTTACGGGGAAACACAACACACCGCCAGGGAGTCAGACTAGCACGAGAAAGAGAGAGAGAGAAAAAAAAGAGAGAATCATAAAGAGTGAGACAAGGAGTAAGATTGATGAAGGGAGAGCTACGGCAGAGAGAAACATATAGACACAGAAAAAGGTAGAAGCTGCTTGACAGGAATGGTGAAAGGGGGTAATTGAAGGGAGAAATAGAAGGAAACATAAAAAGAAGAGAGAAGAAAGGAACAGATCAGAATAGGGAGAAAAGAGGTGGGTAGGGAGATCGAGAGTGAGAAAGTAAGAGTGAGTGAGAGGCAGGGAGAGTGAGAGTGAATGAGTGAGAGAGGGAGAGAGAATGAGAGTAAGAGAGATTGAGAGTGTGAGATAGGGAGAGAGAGAGAAAGTGAGTCAGTGAGAGTGAGGGAGAGACAGTGACTGAGAGGGGAAGAGAGTGTGAGAATAAGAGAGATTGAGAGTGAGAGAGTGAGATAGAGAATGTGAGAGGTGAGAGAGTAAAAGTGGGAGAGAGAATGAGAGTGAGAGAGAAGAGTGACATGGGGAGGGAGAGAGAGAGGGGGGATAGAAAAAAGAGGGAGAATGAGTGAGGGCGAGAGAAAGAAGGGCGAGGGTGCGCTCACCGATCTGGCAGAAGCGGCCGGCGAAGCCCTTGGCGCACGTGCAGGCGCCGCGTGTGGTGTCGCAGACGGCGCCGTTGCGGCACGCGGGCACGCACGCACGCGCATGCGCACGCGCCGCCCTCTCCGCCGCCCCCGCCGCCTCCGTCGCCACCGGTGCCGCCGGCGCGTCACCCTGCGCCGACCTGACGCAAAGCACACGGCGCACTCACCAAGATTGATTGATTGATTGATTAATTGATTGATTGTTAGTGATTCCGGGCGCGTCAACTAAGCGCGACAACTAAGCGACATTACTCCCGTAAGTGTAGTGCGTGTGTTTCCCACGAGACGTTTACTTAAACGGGATTACAAAGCATGAAAGATAAAAGCATGAAATTTCTACGTTCAGGTTAGGAGGATTAACAGACAAGTATTCTCGCTCATTAAAAAGCGCTGCCCGCCCGTAAGCGAGAATTGTTAACTTATAGAGCCTTATTTCCCAATATTTTACATCACATTTATTTCACATTATTGATAAATACAATAAATAAGTGAATGATTTAAGTATCACAACACAAAACGAAAAGAAGAAAAGAATTCTTCTTTCAAATATATTCCGCTCACTTAGCAAAGCTTTTTGTGTAAGGGAGAATTTTTGCAAGAAAATAAACAAAAAATAGTACTAATTAGTGAAGAATATAAGTACAATACAATTCTCGGTTATTTGATAGAAAATAAAGGGACAAACATGTTTTCATAAGAAGCCACTATTGGCCGACTGGCGCCGCTTGAACTTGCGCGTGAACACCCCTTTCTAGATTTGCAGGGGAAATGGGAGCTGAGTCAGGGGAAGTTGCCCGTGCTCGTACAAGCTCTTTCCAGGCGGACAAGTAGCTCGTGCGGGCGCGATTTGACGGGCCTGCACTACGTCATGCGTGCTTCAAAGACGTTTGGTTTGGTTATACTACGTAAAGACGTTTGGTTTCGTTAAGGCTACTCTAGTCTCACCTGGTGTCCGGTTCGTCGTGGTGAAGCGCGTGTTCAGGCGGCGGGGCCGAAATCACCGCCACCGATATGTCCTTGTGGGCCTCACCCGAATGGTCCGGGTGCTCCTCCATGATCACCACCTTGTGCGTGTGGTTGAAGCCCAGCCTGCGTCACACGAGTCTCCAATCACCTTCACAAGCACTCACAAACGCTCAGAGAAGTTGCAAGAACGACGAAGACCATCAGCGTGCACACTTGAACTCCTGGATGTGCAGTAGGGATACGATAACAACAAAACTCCAGTGTTCAAAATGTTTCAAACATCAATATTCAAATTTAAAACACTGATATTAATAATATATCGACCAAAATCATTCGATATTTTTAAGAATCAATGTTTTAAAGTTAGTTTAGCTCTGATCTCTAACCTCTAACTAGTAACCTCTAACATTCAATTCTTGCGCAACAAAATTTAATTTGATTTTGGTTGTGATTATTAATTCATAATTAAGATTTAACTGAAAAAATGTTAAAAAATAATAACAATTGACAAAACTGAGCCAGAGTCATTTTAAAGGGCCAGTCTTCAATTCGCCGAAGAAGTATACGGTAAAAAGGGGGAGGAACTACTCTCATATGCTTGCATTGACCGCGCCTGCAAGTCAGAAATACCAGGAAAGGCTTAGGAAATACCAGAATATCATAGTCATATAGTACGAGAGAGAGCCTGGTCGATGAAAGTAGTAGGAACAGTGCTCGTTTATCTTGAACACATAAACTGACATCCAATATTGTTTCATATTTTAAATTTACAAAATTGTGTTTAAAGGAATTTTTCATTAGCATACAAAACATCGAGCACAAAGCGTCGATGCTGAAAAAAACAATGGCTTTATAGTACCGATGATTAAAACAGCGTTGTTTCTATAAAAACGTCGATGATATGAAAACATCTACATCGATGTTTCCTTCCTAGTTCGAAGCCACGTGCTACTGCTGTTTTTATACATCCATAATGTTATTAGAGTTACTTTGGAACATGAAAGCACTGGAGCCAATTAAGAAATTGTTAACGCTTCGTAGATGGAGTACTAAGTAGAGCAAGGGAGGAAGGCAGAACGAAACACTGAGTGAGATGTAGAGATGAATGGAGACAACGAAAGAGACAGAGCTAGAGAGTGGAGAAGAGAGAAGTGGAAGTGGCAGGGTGACCGATACAAAGAGAGGTAGTGACAGAGGGAGGGGAAAGATGGGAGGCAGAGGGAGAGGAAGGCAGTGTGTGTGTGAGAGAGAGAGACACAGGGAGAGAGAGAGAGAGAGAGAGAGAGAGAGAGAGAGAGAGAGAGAGGAAGGAAGGGCGAGAAAGAGTGGGATGCAGAGAGGGAGGTATGGAGAGAGAGTCAAAGAGGCAGATAAACAGTGCGAAAAAGAGAGAAGCATAAAGAGGATAAGTGAGAGTGAGTGAGATGAAAACAGAGGGAGAGAGAGCGCGAAAGAAAAAAATGAATGAATGACGTGATGTAATCAACATAGCGTAGAGGACGCACGGATTGACTATTATTTTTTTAAGCAAATACAAATTGTTCCCCACCTATGCAAGAGCATTTCTAAGAACTTTTAACTTATACATCATCATATTTACAAAATATTTTAAATCAATTGGACAAATCAAAAATAGATTATAATAATTTTCTGCGAGGGGACATTCTTAATAATATAACATTTATAAAACAATAATTTTATAACAAAAAATGAATTGAATTAAAGAATAACTGCATAAAATAATAACAGCATTAGAGAATAACTGAATAAAATAATGAAATAAAAGAATAATGGAACAAAATAATAACGGAATAAAAGGAAAACGGAATAAAAGGAAAACGGAATAAAAGAATTAGGGAATAAAAGAATATCGGAATAAATGAAAAACGGAATAAAAGAAAAACGGAATGAAAGAAAAACGGAATGAAAGAATAACGAAATAAGAGAGTAACGAAATAAAAGAATATAGGAATAAAATATTAATGGAATAAAATAATTACGGAATAAAAAATACAGAATAAAAGCATTACGGAATAAAAGAATAAATGAAAAAAAGAGTAACGGGATAAAAAAAATAACTGCATAAATGAATAAAGAAACAGAAGAATAACTGAATATAAAAGTAACTAAATAAAATTCCCGAATAAAATAATTGAATAAAGCAAAACCTGAATAAAAAAAATAAGTGAGTAAACGAATAACTGCATCAAAGAATAAAGGAATAAAAGAATAACTGATAAAATACCTGAATAAAAGAGCAAGTGAATAAACGACTAACTAAATAAAAGAATAGGAGACTAAATTACCCGTGCAAGGCGTGCGCGAGCGCGTGCGCCTGCAGGTGCACCACGTGCTGCTGCTGCAGCGGCGCACGCGGGCGGAGGTGCTGGTGCTGCGGGGGCAGGCAGGAGCGGCGGTCGGCGGCCAACGCCAGGCCGTGCGGGCAGGCGCACGCGAAGCCGCCCTCCGCGTTGCGGCACACGTGCGAGCAGAGGCGCAGGCCCGCGGCGCGCGCCTCGGCGCACTCGTCCACGTCCGCGCAGCCGCCCGCCTCGCCCCGCCACGCCCACCCGGCCGGGCACTCGCAGCGGAAGCTGCCTGCGCACGCCACGCCAACGTCCAGCCCTTGTTTGGAAGAGAGGGAGAGAGGAAGGAGAGAGAGGGAGGAGAGAGAGAGGAAGGGGAGAGAGAGAGGAAGGGGAGAGAGAGAGGAAGGGGAGAGAGAGGAAGGGGAGAGAGAGAGGAAGGAGAGAGAGAGAGAGAGGAAGGAGAGAGAGAGGAAGGAGAGAGAGGAAGGAGACAGAGAGGAAGAGGAGAGAGAGGGAGAGAGTGTACATTACAGTGTACATTTATGTACATTCACGTCATTTGAATAATTGTTTTCCTTTGCAGGTTTTCTACATTTGCCAACCAGGGGTTTATTGTATGATGATTTACTTGAAAAATTAGTCGTTTTAAAAGAAATTTCCATTTCTTTGCGTTAGACATATTTTTTGTATCATTTTATATTTGAAACAATTTATATATATGTGGTTACAATATAGTGCAATAGTTATTCTTCAGAAATTTGTATGGCAGTCAATTATTAATTTACTGTAATTGACAATTACAATATATCGTTGCTGTAAAAATATATATTACAAAATGATTCTAAAATTACATATATTGCGTATTTGAAGTATTTTCAATATGTATGTATTTAACACATTAGTTTCTAATGTATTTTGTGTATGTATTTAAATACTTACAAAGTATTTTAGAGAAGGATTTAAATACTAAATTTAAAGTATTTTGCCCAATCCTGGATATAACTGTGAGCTATTTTATCAACTGAAGGTAGCTTAATTATTTATTTACGTCAAAAACAGTTAAAAACTGTGCGTGACGTGCTATGGGAAGAAGTTATTTATATCCAAAGGCAAAGCAAGGGGCCATCTCAGCATTTGCTCGAGGATCAGGGAAACTGGACGAAAACCTGATAGAGATGGGGGTCATTGACCCAGAAGCTGAAGTACAATACTTGTTACAGGTTCTTTACAATTATACAATCCAAATGGTAAATAATACATTAAACGTCATTGTTAAAATTAATATTACTTTCCTTTCGGATGCTCGGTTGAAAGCGGATATAACAATAAGGTTTTCGGGCACGTAAGTAAACTGCGTAAAGGCGATCGGCTTCAAGCGGACTTGCGGAGAGATGGGCAAGGATGCCACACTGGCCGGAATTCCGCCAATTGGGCGGAAAAAAGCCTTCGCGTGCGAGGAAAAAATGCGGAAATCCGCTCAATGAGTCGTCTGTTGGGCGAAAGTTGGGTTAGTTTCTTTTTTATCGTCGCTTGGTTCAAGAAGGGAATTTTTAGACCTCTGACGGCGGCGTCAGCGGCACGTAACGGACGAGGCAGAGAGTATTTGTTATCACTTTAGATGAAACTCTGTCGAGGATTTTCGCTTTTCTTTTTCTGGACGCCCTGAGAGCAACAGGCGACGAACTGACGAAGAGTTTATTTCTCTGACAATAGCAAACAACCCGATGATGATGCGTTTGTGTCATTTCGAAGCGATTGTAAGTTAGGGACAGTAACCGTAGAGATTCCTTTCCGTGGGGATGACTTTCTTTTCACATATTTGTTTTGCGCGGCCATCAACTTGTCAATAGATGGGCTTTTTCGACCCTTCGTTGCGGACTTTTCAGCGGCAAATTTGGTAACACATTTATTGACTGATATTTCTGGGCACATCAACTACTACGGTCATTGGTCTGGTGAGTGTAGGGAATGTTTTGTTCTGTAAGGTGGTGGTGCCGGAGCAACCATACAGGATGGTGAGATCCGACGACGACCTTCACGCTGGTTTGCCCCTCCAATAATTGAATTGAATTAATGCCTTATTTTACGTGGCGAGACTCAGGCCATGAGGCCTGCGCTTCCGTCTGACCACGCAAATTTCGCTACGCTCCTTTCATCAACTAGCAGAGAAAGGAGGTATTTCTTGGGCGAGAAACAGGCGATTTGAATTTAGCCCAGAGGCGTCATTTAGGGATCTTTTACATGCAAGTAAATCTACTAACATGGGACAGCCGGCTTTACTTCCCGTCCGAAGGAAGGCGTACGAAGGATTTTTTTCGCCCTTAAAAATCCACGGCTTCGATCGGGTTTGAACCCGCCAACTTGGGTACAACAGTCCGGTACGCTAACCGTTACACCATCGCCGCGCAACACAATCTCCCTCCAGTGAGGAACCATCTCAGCTGAGACAAGTTCTAAGCTCGTGAGTATCCTTCTGACATATAGTGCATGTTAAGTGTGTGGAAGTAAGGGGCGAGGATATGACAAGAAAGGAAGGAATGATCCCTTGCGATCCGATGTCCCTTTGTTAGGGTACGGCTCCGGCAATCAGCTGGTGTTGATCGGAGAAACTACCGAAAACTACCGACCAGAGCAGCCGGCCGATGAATTCCTTATCAAACAGAGGCTGAATTCGACCCAGCTGTGTAGTTACTATCAAAAATCCGCTTCCGTCGGGACCCGAACCCTAGGATTTACCGGTCGGTGCTTGTTGACAGATCACATCGAAGTGACGAAGGCAAAATATGTGATTACTGATTGTAATTGAGACATAACTAATTATTGTGTATCGATTGTTTTTTGGAAAAAATCGGCAAAGCTGGCACAGGGCATCAAGTAATGTAAGCAGTCCCTCTGAACAGGAGGTCCTAGGTGAAATTCAGCCGCTGTCTGGCGGAGAATTCTGGCGTCCGGCTGCTCTGATCGGTAGCTTTCCGTGTTTTTTTTTATCAACACCAGGCGAATGCCGGAGCAGTACTCTAATAAACAAGCCACGGGCCGCGCGCAATCTTTCCTTCCTCTTCCTTGTCCGATCCTCACCCTTACTTGTACACACACTTACATGCACGGCGGAGAATTCCAGCGTCCGGCTGCGCTGATCGGTAGTTTTCCTTGGGTTCTTGGATCAACACCAGGCGAATGCCGGAGCAGTACTCTAATAAACAAGCCACGGTCCGCACGCGGTCTTTCCGTCCTCTTCTTTGTCATAATCTCACTCACACACTCACATGCACTAGACTACCACACATGACGGGAGACCAGTCGCAAGCTTAGAGCTTAACCCAGATAGAGGAGGGGGTGCCCCACAGGTGGGAGATACCTAGTTAGGGAAAATCCTCGCTAGCCGACTTTTGTCGGCGCCGGATCTCGCCATCCAGCCGGGAAATATAACCGCCACAACCACCACCACCACCACCACCACCGATTTTAAAACATAAACTACACTTGGGGGACTAACGAGCTCCGCAGTTGCTGCGTTCAGAATCTCCAATCAATCAATCAACCGATCATTCAATTCAAATTTTTGGAGAATACACGTGATTACGTTCCGTGCGCGTAGCTTTCCATTACCTCGAATACAGGGTTGACGTAAGAGAGGGAGGAAGGGAGGGGCAATCAATCAATCAATCAACCGATCAATCAATTAAATTTTTTTGAGAATACACGTGATTACGTTCCGAGCGCGTAGCTTTCCGTTAACTCGAATACAGGCTTGACGTAAGAAGGGGGGCAGGGAAGGGCAATCAATCAATCAATCAACCAATCAACCGATCAACCAATTCAATTTTTTTGGAGGATACACGTGATTACGTTCCGTGCGCGTAGCTTCCCATTATCTCGAAGTGGTTTGACGTAAGATAGGAGGAGGCGCGGGTGTGGCTCACCTGGCGTGTTGACGCACTGGTGCGAGCAGCCGCCGTTGGCGACGGCGCACTCGTCGCGGTCGGCGCAGGGCCCGCGCGGGGAGAGCGCGTGGAAGCCCGGGGCGCAGCGGCACGCGAACGAGCCCAGCGTGTTGAGGCAGCGGCCCGCGGCGCCGCACCGCCCCGCGCCCGCGCCGCCCGGCCCGCACTCGTCCACGTCTGTCCAGGCAATGCAATTCACTTCACTTACATTGGGCTCAATTCAATTCCATTCGATTGATTCGATTCAATTCAATTCGATCGATTCAATTCAATTCGATCGATTCAGTTTAAGTCGTTCGTTTCAATTCAATCCGATCGATTCAATTTAATTGGATCCATTCAATTCAATTCGATCGAGTCAATTCGATTGATTCAATTCAACTCGGTTGATTCAATTCGATTCGATTGGTTCAATTCAATTCGATCGATTCTATTCGAATTGATTTATTAAATTGGCCCAATTCAAATTTATTGACTCAATATCTTTGAACCAATTCGATTCGACTAATTTAATTCGATTCGATTAATTCAATTCTATTAGATTGATTCAATTCGATTCTGTTGAATTAATCAATGAGATTTATTCGATCCAATTAGATTGGTTCAATTCGTTTGATTCAATCCATTTCGATTGATTCAATTCGTTTCATTTGATTCGATTCAATTCAATTCAATTAAAACACCCATTACTACCAAAATACCATTGTATGTGAATTACAACCACACACATCAATATCACTCCCTCCACCAGCTCGTACTTACTTCTGGTTTCGTGGAACCACAAGCCTCTGATCTCTAAACGCACTGGCGAGCATCAGTGCTACCTACACTATTATTACTATCTACACTATTATTATCACCAACATTATGACAATCACCGTCATCCAGGACTACGACTACTACCATTTCTAATACACAGCCAGTGGTACCTACAATAATATTACTACGAACACTGGCATTACGAATACCACTCACTAACACCACCCCCACTTATAGTACGAGCGCTAGCTAACATTACTACCACCACTAACACCAATACTAAACTTAACTACAAAATCTACTTGGCTGGTTGCGAGACGCCACGTTGTAGGCCCACATACGAACGTTTCGGTCCTCCTACTGCGACCTTCCTCAGAACGTAATGCTTAGCATGTTCAGCATTATCTACTAGTTGGCTGTTTGGAAGACGCCACGTACGAGGCCAACACGTCGGACGTTATTTCGCGACCTTCTTCAGGGCAAAATGCTCACGAGCATTCACGAGCATTGCGATCTGAGGAAGGTCGCCGAACAGCACCGAAATATTGGTACCTGTGCGTAGGACGTGGTGTCTCTCGAACCGCCAAGTAGATTATCATCAGTGTATTGAATTGAATGGAATTAATGTCTTATTTTAGGTGGCGAGACTCAGGCCATGAGGCCTGCTCTTCCGTCTGACCACGCAAATTTCGCTAAGCTCCTTTCACCTAGCAGAGAAAGGAGGTATTTCTTGGGCGAGAAACAGGCGATTTAGAATTTAGCTCAGAGGCGTCATTTAGGCTCCAGGATCTTTTACATGCAAGTAAATCTACTAACATGGAACAGCCGGCTTTACTTCCCCTCCGAAGGAAGGCGTACGAATGATTTTGTCGCCATTCGATCGGGGTTGAACCCGCCAACTTGGGTATAACAGTCCGATACACTAACCGTTACACCATCGCCGCAGGCCGGGTGTAGTTGAGATATGACGTAGACACTGACACCAGCCGCGAAAGCCTACCCATTCCAAGTTCTCTAAAATGTTCATTTTTGTGCCTTTGTTGACTAGGTGAAGAATTTTAGAATTATAAATGGAGTCAAAAGAATAATATGCATATTAGATGTTGGAAACAAAATTTAGACACTTCTGCCTTTGCCAATCATTTGATTCAATTTAACCATTCTTTTGACCCCATTTATAATTTTAAAATTCTTCACCTAGTCAACAAAGGCACAAAAAGGAACATTTTAGAGAACTTGGAAATTCTAAAACTTTTCAAAAACACTAATTTTCCTACCCATTCATTACGCCCACGCATACTAGCTCCTACCTCAAACCAGCGTATAGTTGCTGAGCGTGTTGGTACTCACCGAGGCAGTGCACGGGGGCGCGGGCGGCGTGGTCCTTCGCGGTGGCAGCGGGGGCGGCGGAGGCGGGGGCGGGGGCGTGGGCGGCCGGGAAGAAGCCGCGAAAGCAGGCGCAGCGCGCGGGGCCGCCGCCGGGCCGCAGCAGGCACACCTGCTGGCAGTGCGCGCACGCCGCGCCCACCCCCGGCCCCACCGCCACGTGCGGCGGCGCGCCCCGGCGGCCGCGGCGCAGCAGATGGCCCGGCACCACCGACGCCGCCCTGCGCAGCACACGGGACGGAACCGTTAGAACAAGAGCACTCTTCAATCGATTAAGAATAATATGAACGAGCAGCACCGACGCCCCAGCAGCAGAAGCCGCCACCCTAAGCAGAAGGCAACCGTTAGAACAAGCACATTCTTGAATCGATTACGAACAATATAGAGAGTTATTCAAAATGATTGTCGGGGTTTCGTGATTTTTTTATAGACAATGGAAATAAATACTATTATCGTAATTGCTACGGTTGGAAGACAAACTGGAAGTTTCGTTATGAAACGGTTGTAATTATCTGAGTTATCGTCAGATGGCAGTTACAGCAGTTTTTAGAAATGGCGGTGAGCGGCCTCACCGCCGGGGGCGAAGCCCGGCGGACGCGGCGCAGCAGATGGCCGGGCACCACCGACGCAGCACAGGTATACTTTTCAATTGTTAAGAATACACGCCAGTGTGAAACACTGCGTGTTTATCAGTATAATATAAGTATTCAACAGCGCATATTTAATTCAAGTGCGCACATTAAAAAAAAAAAAGAATACTCAACAGGATAAAAGGATTCTGAACAGTTTAAACACTTTCTCCAGAGTGTAAAAGAATGTTAAAGAAGTCTCAGATATGGAAAAAAGATCTCTACAATGTGAAAAAATTCTCAACAATGTAAAATGATTCTCAACAATGTGAAAAATTATCAACAATGTAAATGAATTCCCAACAGTTTAAAAGCGTTCTCCATTGGTCAATGGGTTCTCCACCGTACTCTACAGGGTACTCAATAGTGTTATGTGTCGCGCAAACGCGTCGCGCCTAAGCTTTATTTCAAAATCTATCTTTAAGGAACAGACTTCATTAAGGGAAAAATCTCTATCTTCATACTTATAGTTGTAGCAATACGCCGGACAAATTTTGAATGTTTGCAATGTAACGAATATCAGATCTGTTGTAATTTGAATTTTAATTTTTGAATGCGAGTAGCGGTTGTGCGCCATCTATCTTGTTTGTGCGCATGCGCCATGACTTGTCCGTGCGCATCGCGCTCAACCTTTTGTTTTTCCTCACTTGTTTTTTTGATCACTAAGCATTGTAACACGTACATCAGAATATACGATTTGTTTGTTTGGTAATCGTGTGTATTTATTCGGCTCGTTAGACTGTTAACCCTTCCTCGCTAACAGGTTATGAGCCCTGGTTCGCGAAAACTGTGAAAAGTGAACAACGAGCGGTGTTACAGATCAAAAACGAACGCGCGTGAAAAGTTTTCTTTGTGTCCGCCATTATGAACGCCGGAAACGTGGGACGTATCGAGTTATTGGGAAAAGACAATTACGATACGTGGAAACTGCAAATGCAGGCAGTTCTCACTAAAAATGATTTGTGGGAATACGTAAACGGTGGAACGGTGAAACCTAAACCTGGTGAAAATAACGCGAACGCGGCGAACATTCAGGAATGGACACGTAACGACGCGAAGGCGCGTTCGGACATGATATTGTCGATTTCAACGAGCAAGTTGAAACAAATTAAACATTGTACAATCTCGCGCGAAATGTGGATAAAACTCGAAGAGACTTATCAGTCCAAAGGACCAGCGAGGAAGGCGACGTTGTTAAAAAGTTTGACGCTGCAGAAAATGGCGGAAAACGGCGACGTGCGCGCGCATCTGAACAGTTTCTTTGACTCGTTAGACAAACTGAATGATATGGACATCGAAATAAATCCAGATTTGCTGGCGATTCTATTGCTCTACAGTTTGCCAACGACGTTTGAAAATTTTCGGTGTGCCATTGAGTCGCGAGACGAATTGCCAACGCCGGAGGCACTTCGTATTGAAATTCTCGAGGAAAGTGACGCGAGGAAAAGTGTCATGCGAAACACGCCGTCAGGGGCCATGTTCGCGAAGAAAAAAGAACATTCTAAAAAACAAGACAAAGGTGACGGCGACAAACAGAAAGAGAATCTTGCGACGATCCGGTGTTATAAGTGTAAACTGTTCGGTCATAAAGCGAACGTATGTCCGACAAGAAGAAAATACAAAAGAAAAATCCACGGAGAATGTAAATTTTTACGTATCGAGTCAGAAGAGGTCACAGTCGGATGTTAAATGGTGCCTAGATAGCGGAGCGACTAGTCATTTCTGCATCGACGCCGACTACTTCAGCGAAATCGCGCCGAATCCTGAAGAGGTAAAATTCGCTAGTAATGCTACAACAGTCACGGCAGGCGAAGGCAAAGTGCAGTTTGTCGCACGCGCGCATGACAAGACAGCGAATGTCACACTGAACGACGCGATCTATGTACCGGAAATGAGACAAAACTTATTGTCGGTGAGTAAAATTACAGATCACGGCTTCGAAATTCTTTTCCGAAAGACAGGAGCACTTATTCGAGATGAAAATGAAAAGATAGTGCTGGAAGCCGAAAGAATTGAAAATTTATATTTAATCCGTGATTCTGGACAAGGCGCTTATACTGCTGCAACCGCACCAAAGGAAAACAAAGTTACTCTCGAACTTCTACACCGACGTCTGGGCCACGCGAATATACGAGATATCCAGGAAGGTATTCAATAGGGAATTTTGAAGGTTGTTTTGCTTTCAGATACGACCGGAAAACTCAACTGCAACGTCTGTTTACGAAGTAAAATGACGAGGGCTCCTTTTCCCAACAAGTCGCAGCGGCAGACAAACACTCTGGACCTGATACATTCGGACGTCTGTGGACCCATGCGGACAGCATCTTTGGGTGGATCGAAGTACTTCGTCGAATTTATTGATGACAGTACACGATGGTGTGAGATCCAGTTCTTAAAGTCCAAGGACGAAGTTTTTAAGGCGTTTACCAATTATGCCGCACGTGTCGAAAACGAGAAGAGTATAACTATTAAATGTCTACAGTCCGATAACGGCTGAGAATTTTTGAACAGTGAGTTCGACAACTATTTGAAGAAAAAAGGGATTTCAAGGAGACTTACTGTGCCCTACAACCCGGAACAGAACGGGATCGCCGAGCGAAAAAACCGGACACTATTGGAAGCAGCCAGATGCCTTCTCAAGGAATCGAATTTGCCTGACTATTTTTGGGCAGAGGCAGTTAATACTGCGAATTATTTGAGAAATTAACTACCGAAAAAGAGTCTGATTGGGAGGACACCATTTGAGGCATGGAGTGGCGAAGCTCCGGACGTTTCCAACCTTAGGATATTTGGAAGTAAGGTCTACTACTTGGACAGAACTCCTGGGAAAGGAAAATTCGATGATCGAGGTCAAGAGGGAATTTTCTTAGGATATGCAGAAGAGTCCAAAGCATATCGCGTTTGGTCGTCGGAGAAGCGGCAGGTTCTGATAACTCGTGATGTAACTTTTTTGGAAGACGAGGATCACAGTAAATCGACTGATTTTCCCGTCGAAGAAGAGGCCATCGATGGAAAAGAGGATTCACCGCAGGTTCGACAATTTAGAGAAGTGGAGTTTTCATCAAGGCATCCGGAACCTACTGAGGAAATAGACCACATTTTTGACTCTTCTAATGACGAAGATTCTACAGAATCGAACGATGACACCGAGACGGAAGCATCAGCGCCAGGATCAGACGTTTTTCAAAGCTCTCCAGAACCCGCTTCCGAGGAGAATCCGATTTCACAAATCAGCCATAGAGGCCGCGGTCGACCGAAGATAGTTAGAACAGGTTTGAGGGGAAGACCGAGGAAGATATACAACAGTGTTCCAGAACCTAGCAACGATTTTCACGATGAGCAGAACCAGATACTTCTCTCCGAAGTACCTTTCAAAGAAGCACTGAATAGTCCAGAAGCAGACGAATGGCGTCAAGCCATTGCAGCTGAAATCAAATCAATCGTGAAGAATGATACTTGGGATCTGGTCGATCGCCCGGATAATCAGAAGGTTGTAGGCAGTCGAATCGTGCTGAGAAATAAATTTCATCCTAACGGAGTGCTGGAAAAGAGGAAAGCACGGCTTGTTGCGCAGGGATTTAGCCAACAACCTGGAATACATTTCACAGAGACGTTTGCACCGGTAGCACGAAGAAGTACCATTCGACTTATGGCATCACTATCAGCCAGTCATGGTATGAAGATTCGACAGCTGGATGTCGAAACTGCATATTACGGAGTACTTGAAGAGGAAATCTATATGAAACCTCCGAAAAATCTTCAACAAATCTTGCGGGACATCGTAGACTCTGAAGGCGAAAATCAGATTGGATCAAAGGCGAAGAAGATGCTCGACAAACTCCGCGAAGGTGAAAAGGTATGCCGTTTGAAGAAATCATTATACGGACTGAAACAGGCCGGGAGAAGTTGGTATATGAAGCTAGACGCAACCATGAAGAAGCTGGGAGCCGTACCATCGAAATCCGGTCCTTGCTTGTTTTACATCGGTTCAGGGGAAGATGTGGTTCTCATTGCGACTTACGTCGACGACATTCTGATAGCTTCTCGCAACGAGGATGAAATATCCGAGCTAATCGCAGGACTACGTACTAATTTTGTCGTGAAGGACCTTGGGTTCGTGAAGTTTTGTTTGGGAATGGAATTCGAGCAATCAAACGGGCAAGTGACACTTCATCAACGAGGCTATATTGAGGAGTTAATTTCGAGGTTCGGAATGAAAAATTGCAATGCCGTTTCTACCCCACTGGACCCGAATGTCAAGCTGCAGAAGAACGAGTCACAATCACCGGAAGACTCACGCCTTCCATATCGTGAGCTTGTTGGAGCTCTTACGTACTTGGCATCAAGCACACGACCCGATATTTCATTCGCAGCAAGTTACCTTGGACAGTTTAACAATTGCTTTGGCTCCGAACATTGGAGAGCCGCTAAACGCGTTTTACGCTATTTACAGGGCACGATTGATTTGGGACTGACGTACGGTTTAGATCCAGGCTCCTTCAAGGGATACGCTGACGCTGACTGGGGTAACTGTGCCGGTGACAGGAGATCCTATTCCGGCTATCTATTTATGTTGAACGGGTGACCAATCTCTTGGGACTCTCGTAAGCAGCGGACTGTCGCATTGTCAACATTGGAGGCTGAATATATGGCTTTATCGGAGAGCGCGAAGGAAGCCATATTCCTTCGACGATTTCTCTCAGAATTGGGATTCTATGATTTCGATGATCTCATCATCTTCTGCGATAACCGTGGCTCTCTGATATTAGCCGAAAATGATACGTACCATGCAAAAAGCAAGCACATTGATATCCGCCATCACTTTGTGCGAGACGTACTGAAGAAGAAGGAATTTCGTCTGCAACACGTGCCTACTGAAGACCAAGCTGAAGATTTCCTGACGAAGGGATTACCGAAGTCCAAACATAACCACTGCGTACAATTAGCAGGGATGAAGATTAACGCATGACCGACGGATGAACAACTGACTCGAGGGGAAGTGTTGTAATTTGAATTTTATTTTTTGAATGCGAGTAGCGGTTGTGCGCCATCTATCTTGTTTGTGCGCGTGCGCCATGACTTGTCCGTGCGCATCGCTCTCAACCTTTTGTTTTTCCTCACTTGTTTTTTTGATCACTAAGCATTGTAACACGTACATCAGAATATACGATTTGTTTGTTAGGTAATCGTGTGTATTTATTCGGCTCGTTAGACTGTTAACCCTTCCTCGCTAACAAGATCCATACCATTGTCTTAAACTTCCATCCACAATATACATTTAATCGAAAATAAAGATTTACTTGAAAATATTCCAGGAGCTTCGTGAAAAGTACCTCCCCAAAATTAAACTGACTGAGTGTTGCGGGTTGCTTTTGACTTGAATATTTAGATGCGTTTTTTAAGCAAATTTTTCACATTTGTGAAGTCAATTTGCAATTCCTCACGTCTCCGTGAAATTTTCTTTCTTTTGAGACACCCATTTATAAAGATCGGTTCCCTGTGAGAGCCACAAAAGGTGTATATACAACTGAGATAATATACGAGACCATATTTAACGGACAATCATCGTATAAGCATAAAATATATATATATATATATATATATATATATATATATATATATATATATATATACTCATGGACCGTGTCTTCGTGAAGCAATAATGAGACTGTCGAGCAGGGAGGGTTTCTGTATTCGGCCCCATCAAATGCCTCCTGGCGAGCGGAGAGAGGCACGCGTATCGCAGCGTGGCGTAGTGCCGGCTGACCGGGACCTCAGCCCGGAGCAACTTCTCCGCCCAGGAATGTGGAGCAGCCGATGCTTCCTGCTGTCGCTTTTGACGCCATCGCCACTCACTGCCACCAATCGGGCCTGTAGGTGAAGGCACACAAAACAACAACAAACAAAAAACAAAAACGAAGCAACGTTCCTACAAACCCCCATTATACGAAAAATGAAAATATACGAGTTATTAGTTATTAATTGATGATTAATTTATTAACTTGTTGTTTACGATTAATTTATTAACTTGTTGTTTACGATTAATTTATTAACTTGTTGTTTACGATTAATTTATTAACTTGTTGTTTACGATTAATTTATTAACTTGTTGTTTACGATTAATTTATTATTTATAATTTATAATTTATAATTTATAATTTATAATTTATAATTTATAATTTATAATTTATAATTTATAATTTATAATTTATAATTTATAATTTATAATTTATTATTTATTATTTATTATTTATAATTTATAATTTATAATTTATAATTTATAATTTATTATTTATAATTTATTATTTATTATTTATTATTTATTATTTATTATTTATTATTTATTTATTATTTATTCTTCTTCACGACTAAAGATGTTACGAGTCGGCTGAATATTAAATATATTCTAGGTTGCAAACAGCTACGTTACGAGAAGATCTAGGGGCTGTCGGTGCCTCTACAACACTTTGCGCAAAATGTGGGCTGTTTCAAACAAAGAAATGTCTTGCACCTCCCAGTTTTTGAATGACCTGAAAGTTTAGTCAATTTTGCGGAGAAAATTCCAGAGCATCGATAACTATCGGGAAGATCTGTGCTTTTACGTCCCATATTTGACTGATTTGCATTTCCAAAACTTAGTATTTAAGAAGTTGTTATAGTTATTATTATATATTATTATTATTATTATTATTATTATTATTATTAATTCGTTATTGATATTATTAATGCCTTTCCAATGGCTCATGAACAGCATTTCTGTGAGGCGGTCCCTGGTTCGATTCTTGGCCGGGACAAAAATAAAGCTGTAGCTTTCTAACACATATCGTCTCACTTTTTATAGCTGTGTGACGAAAGAGAATCAATTAGGCAGATCAGGTATGGTGGTGGGAATACGTCATGATCGCTACATATCTATCTTAGTTCCTGTCGTGGATAATAAATAAAAATAAGGCCCAAATCTGAGAACACCACCCAGCTGGCAAAAGTCGAATTATCCGATCCCAAAATGCCAAATATATTCGTACGTACTTTGTTACTATTATCTTCTGCGTATACAAAGTGCTAAAAATAGACGAAAATTTTTGACAATCTATAAGAAGCGATCAACGCAAACCCTGTTAGTGTGCTCCTGAGTAGAGAATTCCTCCTCAGTCCTGCATTTAAGATAAAAAAGAAATTAAATTTACAGATTGCAGAAAAAACAGATTACTGCAACACACGCGGTCTTTAATTGGTCTCTAATTTTGGATGAAATTTCATTGACTCCAATAATGCAAAGTTGTATTTTCTAGGTGGACGCTGCTAGCTATAAACTCGAGATTTTCGGACACGATTTTGGGATGCCTACAAAAGCCTAAAATTTAGGCATATCGCACATAATTAGCCACAAATTAGTAGTTAATTTTGGAAATGGTTTGGTTGTGTTTAGTTCCTGGGCACTGTCAGCTTTCGACGTTTCGTCTTTCGACACTCTTCATCGACACTTGCGACTCTCGATTAGGTTTCACTCGCGACCTCTTTCACGCTTTCTTTCTGCCGTCTCTGCTCCGCATCAACTTCCTTTTTATTTCCTAGCCCCATTCCGTTAAAGATGACTGCCATATTTGTATTATAAATATTTTGTTTGCTTCCAGATATACAAACTTTCTGCAAGGGATTTGAATTTAGTATAAACAGTTCTAGAATAAAAATTTCTTTTAGAAAATCATTACTGGCTAAAAATAATTTGGAGGCAAGAGACAAGCGTGGATTAAGGACGGTCACATGAAAGATGTTAGAAACATGGAAGTTCGATCACTAAGTACGTGTTAGATACGTAATAATTATTATAAGTAATGTATATCATTGTATTGTGGTATTAGATAAAAATGTTTATCCATATTTGTCTGAATATTATGAGTGAATAGGTGCAGGCTTGTATGTATGCGAGGGTTCCACGGATTTATGTATTTCCTGAATGATGAAACAATGGTGGAATGGGAAGCGAGGAAACGGTCGTCAGTCCACTTTATATACATGTTTGTATGTATGTATACTTGAGTAATATGTAAATTTATTTATATAAATGTTAGTATATATGTATTTTCAGTGTCAGTGTATGTAATAGCCATCTGCATGTGCTAGGTAATAAAGAATTTGTTTTTTTGATTTTTTATATATTGTTTTTTATTTGTAATTGCAATTGTACTTTCATGTTTCTGAATTCTTCCACTGGGCAAGACCTGCCAAAACGTAGAATAAAGCTTATATCTATCAAAAAATGTCTGGGTAGCTTTCTGCGTGTGCAAATTCTATTTGCGATTTGTTTTCCTAGTTGGAAACGAAGAGCTCATAGAATTGAAGGGATGCAGTGATTTGAGGGTCTATTGCTTGACGTTGTTTTCTCACGCAAAAGGGCATTTTGCCCTGAGGAAGGGCGCAGCATGACAATCAAAACGTTGCCATCTGTGTCTTGGACCCCGCGTCACCCGGACAGCCATATAGATGCAGACTCCGGCCACGGAAGCCTACGATTCCGTTCGAAACAGCTTTTTCGCAACATACGTCCGTTGCCCTTCAATTCTCAAATACAAATGTTTTTGCTGCGGTATTTCCCCCAAACCAAAACGTCGCACCCTTAACTAAACAGTGTATCCCTTTCCGAACGACTGCTGAAGTCTTACGCATGGTTCGCCTTACATGCATCATTAAGGCTTAGAACAACACATCACTTTCTGACCTAATAGGTAAAATTGTATTTTCTTCTATTGACTTACACATCTTTGTTTTCGATTTTTTTCACACGTCTCTGGGACTAGTTCAAACGTTTATGTACAAATCAATAAAAAGCTTTAAAAAGTTTATTTTTAAAGCACTATTATTATTATTATTATTATTATTATTATTATTATTATTTTTATTTTTATTTAGTCGGTATACTTAAAGACAAAAAAAAAATAGTTTTCAGCACACGAGTCGCTGCAGGTCGAGCCAGGCTTCATTTAAGGCCTCCAATTTCGCATTTTCCTAGAAAATATTATATGCACGATTTTTGTAAGCAAACATTGCTCTTAAAATTGAACCTTTACTGAGAAAATTGTACAAGTATTGTAAGGAATTCTTTTAAAGTTCTCCTACAATTTAAAATATGCATTTTGAATTCGAGAGGCCTCCACATTAACTATATCGATCAGCGGATATGACTTTTCGTATGACTTGTGTACAATTGAGGTGCTCGTGTTGTCAAAATGAACGGTATTATGAAAGGAGAGACGAACAGATGTTTGGTGCAAAATTAATTTTTCAGTTCCTACCTATGAGAAAGCCACCACTCTTGTATTGTGAATACACTAATTATTCTAGATAATACTTTACTACATGTATGAGAGAGAAAAATCCACTTTTTTGCTATCAGATACCAAAATAGTTATTTTCATATAACATGCGCAAAGTGCCTGCATTTTCATGGTGGAAATAAATGGAAATCAACCATGAATAAACCAACCACTTCGCTGAAAAAATATGAACAACCTTGCAATTGCAATACGTATTTTCATTTCTCGGAAAATAACAGTGAATTATATAGGGCCATAAATGCAGAAGCAGGCAAATGTCTGTTTACTGAGTTACCTTTCCATGCGTGAAATAATTAGTTTTCATGGTAACAAGAAATTGTGTTGGCAATCGTCGTCTTTTAATAGATTTTAAAAAATGACCTTCACTTACGGATAGCAATGCTCAGAATCAGACTTTTTTTAAACATTTGTAGAAAAAAGTGCTCTTCTGTTTCAAAAAATTTCCTTCAACATTACACCTTTTTTTTACTAAGTAGAGTGTAAGATACGACAGAGTAGTATAAAAACAAAACAACAGGGCTTGTAGAGTTCGTTAAATTCAGTAATTTACGACAATTCCTTGTAAATATGTAATCTACTTAAATCCCCGATAGTAAACACTGCGATGTATAAACAATACAGATGATTTCCTGATTGATTAAACAATAGTGAAATGGGAAGCGAGGAAACTGACCCTAATCCACTTTGTCACCTGCATATTCCAAACCTATCGAGCGGAATTTGAGATCTGATCGTCAGAGGTGGAAAGCAAGCAAGCTAACCGGAATATGCGTCAGGTCGCCTGCTGGCTTACAGTAAGATCACATAATAACTGACGGATAGCAATTAATTGAACAAATGACAAACGATTAAACTCGATACAAACGTTTAAATCCCAAATAAAATCTTTTCTACCGCATAACTGCTGCTATACAATTAGAGACTACACCGAGCATCCAAAAAAGGAAGGGAATATTAAATTTAACAATTACATTTAATGTATTATATACCATTTGGATTGTATAATTGTAAAGAACCTGTAACAAGTATTGTACTTCAGCTTCTGGGTTAATGACCCCCATCTCGATCAGGTTTTCGTCCAGTTTCCCTGATCCTCGAGCAAATGCTGAGATGGCCTCTTGTTTTGCTTCTGAACATAAATGTTACTTCAAATTAACGTCTCCCCATAGCACGTCACACACAGTTTTTAACGGTTTTGACGTAAATAAATAAAATAAATAAATGAATTAGTAACACATCAACTAGTTTACAGATTGGATAGGTTTATAGTTCGGCAGAATGAACAAATTGAGATATATTGAAAATATAGCTGCGTACGAAACACTTATTTTATGTCAATAGTGAAGTTCACAAATTCAGAAACAATAATAAACAATTTACAAACAATAGAAAATTGCGAGTTACCGAAACATGGTCATCATCAAGTGCCACAACATATAAATCGAAGTATAGGGAGTACGCTTTCTTCTTTCCCTGTAACTCCGATCTCACCGCTGAAGGCGCCCGACTGGGACAGTGCTTCGCTGATCGAAGGTGCCTGATTGGGGAAAACCCAGCACGGCGACGTGCAGGCTGGCGCCGGATCTTGACATCCAGCGGGGGAAGATCATTGTTACCCCCATGATAATAAAAATCATGCACCACACTTACGGGACTAATTGTGGTAGCAGTTGATGCGTGTGGAAACGAGGATACTTATTTATGTACCAAGGACGTTATAAGAGTTCTAGTGATCGAGCGAAGGACTTTAATTTAAAAATAAAATCATGTACTTTAACTGGTTCTAATGATCGTTAACCTTGTTTGTGGGCGTTAACTGGTTCTAATGATCGAACAGTGCCAAAAAGTGCGAGGGCATTTGGCCCGAGGTTTTTTTTGTCACAGCACGATCATTTGAATCCGTTAACGACCCTGGTACTAAATGGTTTTATTTTTTACCTACTTTTAATTATTCATTTTTACTTATTTACTAACTAACTAGATAGAATATAAATTTCCCGGGCTGGTAGGCCATGGTCCAGTTAGCATTGAAGGGCCAAATTCAATGCCAACTGGACCACGGCCTACCAGCCCGGAAAATTTATATTCTATTGACTCCGGCCGTGAAAGCCTACGATGCTACATAACTAATTAGATGTTAACTGGACTCGGTTTGTCTTTTCATATTTCCTTCCTATAATTCTTTCATAATTTCTTCCATAAGAAAACATGTAGCAACACTCAACTGTCTTCATATTTTCCTCGTAACCACGATCCTTTCGATCCAGGTAAGTTATGCAGTGAATGACGAGCTCCATATCGAAGGAAATAACAAGCTATAACGTATCAGTAAAAAATAAATAATCAACCGAAGAATCAAATCAAACGTGTAAGCTCCCTCCCCTGCACATCTCGGAAAGACACCCGGCGTCCCTTGGGCGTCGCGTCTGGATCTCACCATCCAGGGGAAGAACATAGCCACCTCTTGTGATAAAAAACCAAGGACTACACTTTCGAGACTTCTGACCACGGCAGCCGATGCGACCGGAAACAAGAAATGTTATTTACGCACCAAGGGCGTTATAAGGGTTCTAATGATCGTGCTGTGACAAAAAGTTCTCGAGCCATCGCACTTTTTGGCACCGATCGATCATTAGAACCAGTTAACGCCCACGAAGGATCATTAGAACCAGTTAACGAACCAGTTAAACTACATGATTTTATTTTTTACCAAATTTTAATTATTAATATTTCCTTTTCTTTTCGAATTAACTAGATGTTAACTTGACTCGTGTTGCCATTTCAAATTTCCCTCTCATAATTCCCCCCGTAACAGAATATGAAGCATCATTCAACTGTCTTCATGTTTCCCTCGTCATCACGATCCTCTCCATCCAGGTAAGTTGAGCAGTGAACATTGAGCTCAAAATAACAAGCTTTCTTCTATGGCGCTGTTTGATTTCAGGTGCTGAGGAGACCAAACACTGGAAGGAGACTGCGGGACGCCCGCGCCAGAAAATAAATAGTTAAAATAAACGTCGGATAGATTAGTATGTACTCGGCTTCTGACGGCAGGTTTTTCCCCCTTCAAGGGTTTTTTTCCAGCGCCGTACCTTATGGTCTCTTTTCCGCGGCTTTGATGCGATGGAGAGACCATTTGGGGTGAATACCAGAATTCGAAAGATTAGAACGCGAAAGGATGTAGGTATTGTAATGGCTTAAAGACCTTCGGCCTAGCCACATAGGATCAACTAAGCTAATTTGTTTGTAATAATTACCAATTAAATAAAATAAAAAAACAAGCAAGTTATGCAATGAATACGAGTATCGAAGGCAATAACGTACCAGTAAAAACTAACAACCAATGCGACGAATGTACAGCGTTACCTCTCTCCTTCCCCTGTAGTTCCTATCTCCTCGCGAAGGCGCCCGGCGTGACTTGGGTCGGAGCGGTGGCCGTCACCCGGGGCGTCGGCGGCGACGGCGACTGGGGCGCGCTGGGCGGCGGGCGCCGTTGGTTCGGTCAGCGGGCCACTAGCGACGCCTAACGGTGCGCGCCCCTCCCCCTCTCCCTCTCCCCTCCCCTCCCCTCCCCCCCTCTTCGCGCCGTCTCGGGCGCCCAACGGTCAGCCGCTGGCGACGGCGTCCTTCAGCGCCAGCTCACTCCTTCCACCGGCGCCGCCGATGCGTAAGAAGGAGATTGCCAGATTAGGTGTCTCAGGGCATCGACTGGTGTCGCTGCAGTACCTCTGACTGGTAGGTCCTAAGATTCGAACGGCATAGCATAGGACACTAGCTACCGGGGCTCACTCCTTCGACCGCCACCGCATGACGCCTAGGAAGGCGATTACGTGGCCCAGGGGCGTCGACTGGTGCCTCGCACTGGGAGGTCCTGGGGTTCCAGTCCCGACTGTGGCATGGCAGTTGATACTAGCTACATAGCTAGGCACAGTTCAGTCATTGTGTGGAGAAGAATTCTAGCAACTGGCTGTTGTGAATTGTAGTTTTCCGTGGTTTCTCCAATCAATACAAAGGAAATGGCAGAAAAATAAGCTGAAAAAGGGCCACGGACCTCACGCGGTCTTTCTTTTCCCGTCCTTGTCCAATCCACACACCTTAGTTACACACACACACACACACACGCGTATATGCACTACACTACCACACATGTCTGGAGACCAGTGGGGGGCTTAGAACTTGTCCCGACAGTGGCAGTGCGCGGCAGGGGGAGGTACCTGCCTGGGGAAATCTCCTGCAAGCCAACACCTGGGTCAGTGCCGGATTTCGTCATCGAGCAGGGATTAACACTGTCACCTTCCAAGATATATTTTGCCCTACACGTACAGGACTAATGATAGCAGTTCACTTCCTTGAAAACACCAATCAATCAATAAATCAATCAACCAATTCATCAATCGATTAATCAATCAATTAATCAATCGATTAATCAATCAATCAATTAATCAAACGATTACTTATTAATTAGTTTTCATTAATTAGTGAGACGAGGTTAGTAAGGTGTCATAGTCATCTTCATTCTAGAACAGATCTTTTAGTACTTTTTTCATTAACCATCAAGCACTGCACGTAATCAATCAATCATTGGCCATCGCTCTGTTAAATGGATAGTTTGAATTGTATATATTATTATTATTATTATTATTATTATTATTATTATATTATCATTGAGGGCATGTAATGCGTACCACCCATAGGAGGTAGTAAAGAGCCCATATCCTCCTTTTTTTCCAAAAATCAGAATATTGATGCACCTGATGAAGTAGTCTATCACATTATTGAATTAAATATAATCTGATAAGAAATAAGAACAGATAATGAACTTTCATGACCTTTCTTTAATAAAGAAGATCCTAACTTTGTTCTTATATTTCTCGTTTGCAATCAGACTAATGCATCACGAATTCCACCTGGCACGCCTACGGGGCTATCCGCTAAGTGGGTTGGCTGATTGCTGCATCGTGGTTCTACAACGCTGCAGTGTAAAGGTTTCATTTCTAGTAGTTGCTACATATAGAGAATATTGGTATGCGTCCTCCCACATCTTAAATACAATATTAAATATAGAGATTTCTGTCATAATTTTTTTTCCTCCGGGAGCTTTTTACCGCTTTTAAGGGATGCCGATTTCTATGCACGCCTGGTACCCACTATGTCCCTCATGGAGAGACATATTAAACTTTGCACTAGACACTGACATGCTTGCTCATGGTCATGGCGCATCGGTCTGTGGTGAACAGATTCACAAAGCCTTCCGCGACAGCACAATACATGAAAGACAAGAGACAAACAACCATGCCCACAGTGGGACTCGAACCCGCGACCCTTCCAACCGAGGTGCTGAGTCAGCACGATCTACACATCCAGGTGGACCTGTCATTCGGAAATATAATCATCAATAATATATCCTTCAATGGTATTATTCACGTACACGTTTTGTTAGAAATATCAATACAAATCTTTTTCGAATTATAGTTTTAAAGCATTTTAAAATTGAATCGTGAGAATATTATTAAGCTTCTCAATAGTTTTTGTTTCTTTAACTTTTGGTCAGAATATACTGAATTCAATGGCTATTTTCATTCAAACTTTTTTTCAAAATATTTTTATATCTCGGATTTCATTTGTTTAGAAATTTTTCATGCGATGGCTGAAGTGTAAGTAGGGTATAAGTGGCAATAGTACGAAAACGTTGCAAGTAATATGTAATCCCAAATGTTCTCTGTTTTAATAGAACTAGTCTACATTTCCAAATGAATTTTGTTAATTAAAGTGGCAAAGATGCTTGCAGAAACGTCTAAGAACGTGGAGCTAAAAGACGCGTAAGAGGCGTTAATTTTATGGTATTTGTTTGTCATATTAGAAAGTACCGTTTCGATTCATGTCTTAATTATTGATGTATAATTATCATTACTCACGTGATCACACCCACAATAATTCATCCAATGGAAAGTAATGACAAACACCCCCTTTGAGGATCGGCCTGTGGTTTTTACGTCCCATTCCTGTAAACTGGATACCAGCCCTGAGGAAGACCACGACACGATGGTCGAAACGTCGGCAACACAACCTGCGACGCGGTGTCACCCGGCCAGCCCAGATCACGCACAAACTGCTTACCGATATTCACGTCTGCCTCCATGTTCCAAGACATCACTCGATTAAGTCCTTTAAGCGTTTATTTTGGAACTCATTTTTGCGAAATTGTTGGGGCGTGGTAGGTGAGTTGTATGTAGAAATAACATGTATGAATTCCAAAACGTGGATACTTTGAGCTGACGCTTTTGCACACTATAATTTTTAAATTCCACCAACCGTCATGTGTGCATGATGGTTTTAAAATTTAGTTTTATTTATTTATTTTAAACTTTTACTCATCTTTCAACTACTTATAGGTAAAATGACGTGAAGGAATTCTGGAACTCAAGAAAACGTGCGCAGATAATCTTCTCCTCCATTCGTCACATACAGTTTTTACTGTCTTTTGACTAAATAAATCTAAAATCTAAATCTAAATCTTCTCCCCCATATGTCACATACAATTTTAACTGGTTTTTGACTAAATAAATCTAAATCTAAATCTTCTCCCCCATACGCCTCATACAGTTTTTACTGTTTTTTACTAAATAAATCTAAAATCTAAATGTAAATCTTCTCCCCCATGCGTCACATACAGTTTTAACTGGTTTTTGACTAAATAAATCCAAAATCTAAATCTAAGTCTTCTCCCCCATACCTCCCATACAATTTTTACTGTTTTTTTGACTAAATAAATCTAAATCTAAATCTTCTCCACCATACGTCACACACAGTTTTTACTGTTTTTTACTAAATATATCTAAAATCTAAATATAAATCTTTTCCCCCATTCGTCACATACAGTTTTTCCTGTTTTTTTAGTAAATAAATCTAAATCTAAATCACGGCTGCCCGGGCGTATGTGTTAGGCTCGTCCTCGGATGAGCAGGTGTGATGGGTATTGCGGGAGGGGTGGGGTGGGGGCGGTGCTTTCACTCTCCGCCTGCGAGCGCCTGCCACCGCCGCTTTCCTTTCTCCCGCCGCCGCCCCCACACGCGGTCGCCCCCCGCGTGGGGCCCACTCCCACGCCCTCCGCCCCCGCGAACGGATTGCGCCGCCTCGCAATACGCTCGCCCGCCCGCGCGCTTTCTCGACCAACTGCGCGCGCTCGCGAGCCTTCGCACTGCCGCGCAATGGAGGCTCGGGTTATTTTGAATTGAATTGAATCGATTTGAATAGTATGGAATCGAATTAAATCGAATTGAATCGAATCGAATGGAATTAAATCGAATGGAATTAAATTGAATGGAATTAAATCGAATGGAATTAAATCGAATGGAATTAAATCGAATGGAATCGAATCGAATGGAATCGATTTGATTTGAATTGATTTGAATTGATTTGAATTGATTTGAGTTGATTTGAATTGATTTGAATTGATTTGAATTGATTTGAATTGATTTGAATTGATTTGAATTGATTTGAATTGATTTGAATTGATTTGAATTGAATAGAATCGATTCGAATCGAACCGAATCGAACTGAATCGAACCGAATCGAATAGAATCGAATCGAATCGAATGGAATCGAATTGATTTTAATCGAATCGAATTGAATCTAATGTAATCGAAATGATTTGAATTGAATTGGATCGATTCGAATCAAATTGAATCGAATCGAATTGAATAGAATTGAATCGAATGGAATCGAATCGAATTGATTTGAATTGAATTGAATCGAAATGAATTAATTCCTTATTTTACGTGGCGAGACTCGGGCTATCAGGCCCGCTTTTCCGTCTGACCACGCAAATTTCTCTACGCGCCTTTCACCCACTAGCGGAGAAAGGAGGTATTTCTTGGGCGAGAAACAGGCGATTTGAATTTAGCTCAGAGGCTACGTCATTTAGGCTTGAGGTTCTTTTATATGCAGTAAATCTACTAACATGGGACAAGCGCTTGCACTTCCCCTCGGAAGGAAGGCGTACGAAGGATTATTTCGCCCTTAAAAATCCACGGCGTCGTTCGGGTTTGAATATGGTGTAACAGCCCGATAAGCAAACCGTTACACCGTCGCGCAGATTTTAAGTATCAGGAGGTTGTTTTATTTATTAGGACTCGTGTCTCGCTCTTTGAAAGCGTGCTCGCTTTCTACTACAAGGCTCCGGGTTCGATTCTCGTGTCAAAATTATAGTGTGCGTTTCCTTGCAATGCCTGAGTATATGTTGCTGTATGACGATGAGGAAATTCACACAACAACATATTCTGGAACATTGGAAGGAAAGCGCACACCATAGTCTTGGCTCAACAGGGAATCGAACCCGGGACCGCATAGTGGAAAGCGAGCACGCTGATTAAGAGCTAGTCACGATCCCCCAATCCTTACCCTGCTTCCCCCGAATTGCCATGCTCCGCCATGCTCCGACATGCTCCGCCATGCTCCGCCATGCTCCGACATGCTTTCCACATACAGGTTCGTCTCCCCCGTGTTCGCCTATCCTCCCAATACCATCTTCCCGCTCGGTCCAATGCCCGCCTGCGTGTCCAACCGGCGTGACTTCGCCGCAATAAGTACTGTCGCAATTTATTGCGGATTGCCAATAACACCCTGCTGAACACCATAAAGAAACCCAGGTGTTATCACAAATCACATACTTTCTCGCATTATTTCTAACTGCTCCTACATATTGAAATACCACATAAATCTGGAAAAACATTTTTCTGCCCAGACGCCAACTCAGATTTTTAGAGTTAACTCGCCGTCACTCCGCCACAGAGGCGCCGTATGAGTCCGACTCGAGGCGACCCTCAAACATTAAAATATCCGTTTCAAACTTCCAAAGCCTCGAGCCCATTCCGACCGTTCGGAGAAGATCAATATTTTGAAGAAAATCGGCTGAGCAGTTTAGGCGCTAGCGGCCGGACAGACGGACGGATGGACGGGCATACAGACATTTTGTGGTCAATCAACTTTTACATATCAAAGACCCACCAAACATGGATTCTGGCTGCACCACGAGTTAGAGTAATTTAGTATAGCAACAGGATTTATCCACTTTTTCGTTATAAAGGCCGATAATAAGAGTTTTTCTGCGAAACATTTTTCCGGCGCACGAGTACATAACTTCTTCTTCTTCAAAAGTAACTTCATAATGGCGAGAAAGTATAAAGAAAACTTATTTCACACCTCCATAGGATGAATTTTGAAAAATCATATCTTATATTTTATGTATTACCTTAGCAAGGTGTTTTCCGTGTTAAAAAGTTTTTATTGTGCTTTGCAAGTTGAGAATAACAGTTGTCGGGCTTGTTCATTTTAGAGCGTTGAAAGTTATAAGAAAAAGTGTCGGTTTAAAATACTTGTTCAATATTTTGTTTTATTACAAAATTAGGTTTATCGTTTATCGGATGAATTAAGTTGTAACGATTCTTGTAAAAGCCGGAAAGAAAGTATAATAACTTACTGCGTTTCACGTTCTTAGTTGAATGGAGAATGTTTAAATAATCGTTAGACTTATCTTGCTGGCAATCCTAATTATTACTTTCTTCCTGGTATTGATGAATTAGCACACTAGTCATTATCAACATAAGATTTGTTTATTATATGTACTGAAATTACACAATTTTATTCAACTTTCTAAATATTTTCTTCATTCTTGAAACAACTCTCTCTTACTTGTTTGTCTACAATGACAACATATTTTACACGATTCTACAAAATGAGGCCACACAACACTCTAAACTATAAACCCACAAAACACATGCATTTTTCTAGAATTCTTCCAGAATATCCTAGAGGGCTAAGAGAGCGGCTAAGATTTGTGCCAATAGTTTGTCTTGACCAGAGAAATCGAATGAGGTATTGAACATTGCTATACGTACTGTAAGTCACCCAAACGCGTTTTAGTTGCCTGTAAACGCAAAATCAAAACAAAAATCGTTTTCAGAGAAGCTTCTGGATTCGCCAAAATATATCATATCTCCTTTGCCGTGATTGGCGGACTTAAAGAGGTATAACGGCGGAGTGACAGACGCACGAACCGATCGATACAGGTTATTCAATTAGTGGATCAGGATGTAAGGTGTCAGAGTACATTTTACAAACTTCTAGAGCAATCAATGGTATAATAAAACCTGCCAATGAACATGTGGGAAATCTCATCTAATGAAGTTACACCCGTCACATCTGCCCATGATTAGTGAGATACTCATTGCGCTCTGGCGTTTGACGGATACATGTTCTGATGTGCAGTCAAAATGAATAAATTTACCTGTCAAATTCCAGTGAAAAATACGTTTTCTGCTAATCAGGGGCAAATGCCACATGCCTACCTTCATTATAAAATAAGATTTTCAACCACAGGCATTTTCCCATAACAGTCAGTTCATTGGCAAATTGTGCACTTCCAGCACGACATTCTGTGGTTTATTGACGCTAGAAAACTTTTCTGTATTATAAATGGAAGGAAACAAATGGCAATAAAAATATGCAACCCATTTATCATGTGAATCCAATGCTAAATACGAGGTGACTTCAATGAGCGGGAAAGCAATTAACTTTCCATGTGACTGTTATAACTTGCTTTGCAAAACTGATATGTAATCACTATTCAGCGAAGTAATTGTTCACTAAAAGTGTAAAAATTTCCCCCTGAATACCCCCTCCCCTAAAAATTACTACAGGAAAAGTTTAGAAGTATTAGATACTAAACGGCAGACTTGCTAGTAGTTGCGCAATTGAACATTTTTTAATGGCTCGAAGCTGACACTTTTCTCAGGAGAGAGATCGGTGCAGTGACTTGTAGCATTGTTTGTGATACGTGCACAATAGGAAAGTGAGACGAGAAACGTTACACAGATTGATGTTATTCCCCCAAAGAAAGTAAGGCATCTCGGCAATGTTGGTACAGAGAAAATTAAAAAAAAAATTGTCCTAAAATCGAGGAATTTCGTCAGATCAGTTAAGCTTTCAAGCCATTAGAATCAGTCAAAAATAAAAAAAGAAAGGGAGAAAGAAACCAGGAGATCAGATTTGAATCAAAAAGTGAAGAAAAAAGTAAGAAAGAAAAAAGAGAAAACATTCGCTTAGATGAGGAATTGAAATCACTGTCAACTTCTATTTTATCAACGTTACCCCACATTCGACGTATTTGCCAAGTTAAGTAGTGCAAAAAGGTTATGAACTGAACCTCAGTTCTACGACACTTCATCAAACTTTCCACAATAGAAATAATAACAGAAATCAGGAAATAAAGGATGGAAGAAAGAAATAATGAGGATGAAGAGAGAAAAACAATGGTAAAAGGAAAGTAAGAGGGAAGAAATGTAGAAGAGAAAAAAGGAAGAAAGAATGAAAGAAAGAGAAGAAAGCCAAATAGTAATAATGAGTTTTCCTCTACTCTTCTATCTCGGAAAAGTAATTCAACACTTATGAACAAATAAACAAGAATTGTTATAGAAAGTAGGAAAGAAAGGCAGATCCTCTAAAAAAGAAAATAAGTCAAAGAAGATAACACCCATTTACGAAGATTTTACGTGAATTAATAACCTGAAAGGTAATGCAAGACCCACTTATGAATGGGCAAGCGTAACTTTAGCCTTTGAGGCTCGCCCGTGTGCTGCAGCTTCACGAGGGAGGGGGAGAGTGGGGAAGGGAAGAGCAGGGTGGAGGGGAGGGGGTATTCAGGGGCCTTGGTACGGTGGCGCGTTCTTCCGTTCTCCAGGCCAGGCGCCACTTTCCTTATGGCCGGCAATAAATCCACGCACAACTCACATTTCTTCTCCTTCTTCTTCTTCTCCTTCTTCTTCTTCTTCTTCTTCTTCTTCTTAATCTTCTACTTCTTTTACTACTTCATTACGATACTAATACGAAGGCTTTCGAATATACTTGTAATAGGTGAATGATTTGATGGATCGATAGGTAGTTAGCAGTAAGCGAGTGAATGAGATTTTATACATCGAGCATTTAGTGTTTTCAGTGTGTCATCTACTCTGTCCTTACTATGGTCTGTCGTGTAACGGTGAGCGTATCGAACTGTTATACCCAAATTCGCGGTTTCAAATATGAACAAAGCAGTGGGTTTTTAAGAGCGAAAAAATCCTTCGTACCCCGTTATTTGCAGAGGAAGTATAGCCGTACTGTCATATGTAGTTTTTCTGCACGCAAAGATCCTCAAGCCTCTGACCTAAAATCTAATTGTTCGTTTCGTTGTCCACGAGTTACCTTCTTTCGCTGCTACATGTCGAATGATGCGTGGCGAAATTGGTGTGGCCAGGCGGAAAGGCGGACCTGATGGTTGGAGCCTCAACTCATATTGTTACCACTTACATTGTTAGTATGTAGCAAAACATTATTAGCATTATAGTGCAATATATTTAAAAAAAAACTTGCCAATTTGAAACTAAAAGAAAAATTAATCTCAATGCGAGAAGAAACATCACGGTTAAATCAAGGAACAAAGATGTCCGTGAAAGGGCATAAAAGGGCCCCATTAAGAGAAAGTGAAATAACTTATCGCGTCATCGTCACCATCATCACTCAACTCCTTCATCGCTGCAAGCCCCGCTGTCATATCAATAATGCCATAACAACCATCCGTACTTGCACTACATAAATTACATGCATCGCCACTAAAGCCACCACCACTCTACCCCCTGCCTCACCACCTCCGACACTGCATCAACTGAGGCAGTGTAACAATTACAGCATCCGGAAATCCCAGAATTAAAGTCCTGGCGGTTTTTCGACATTAGCTGCGTCGCTAGGCCGAATTCAGCCGACTGCTCTGATCGGCAGTTTCATTGGTTTCTCCCTTCAACACCAAGCGAATGTCAAAGAACGTAAACCCGAGAGATATCTTTCATTCCTCTTCCTTGTCCTATCTTCACAACTTTCTTACACACACTTACTAGCACTACACCACGACACTTTCCGGGACATCGGTCGGGTGTTTAGAGCTTGTCCCGGCTAAGACGGTGCCCCGCTGGTGGGAGATAGGTGGTTGGGGAAAACCGTGCAAGCAACGCTTACGTCACCGCCGGATCTCGTCATCCAGCAGGTATGACGTCATCTACCGAGATATATAATACATTGCACTTATGGTATTAATGAGCATAGTAGTTGACGCGCCTAGAAACATGAAATAATGAATGAATGAATCGATCAATCGATCAATCAATCAATCAATCAAATACGCTGCAGAGTTTGCATCTCAAACTGTTTTGCCGTCTCGTTGCCAACGCCATGGCTAACGTTGCTCCTTTTTCACCAACACCACCTACACTGCCATCGCCACTACCAACACCACCAACATGAAAACAACCGTCACAGCCATCGTCCTCAGATTCTGCCACCTACTCCCGCACTCCAAACCCACCGCTACGTTTCCCCCACATCTTCATCTTCTTCGCCGCTTCTCTATCACCTCTCCCACCCCCTACCGCGCCCACCCATTGTAATCCCGCCATCACTATCTCAATCTCCTTCCCCTCTTCTACTACCGCTTCTATCTCCAACAACACCACCTCAACTGTAATCCCCACCAACTCCATATTGTTCCACCCCTCCAGCACCATCTCTGTGTCCAACAACGCCACTTCATTTGCAATCTTTAATAATTCCCTCTCTTACTCTCCTCCAGCGCCGCGTCTATCTCCAACAACGCCACTTACTTTGCAATCTGTAATAACTCTCTTCTTACACTCCTTCTGAGCCGCCTCTACCTTCAACAATGCAACGTCCATTATACTCCTCCCCAACTTCATCTCCTTTCCCTCTTCTATTACCATCCCTATCTTCTTCTCCTTTCTCTCTTCTACTACCGCATCTACCTCCAACATCGCTACCTCCATTGCAATCCTCACCATCCCAGTCTCCATCTCCTTCCCCTCTTTTATTACCGCCTATACAAGTATCTACCCCACCTTCGACTCCCCTGCAATCCTTCCCAACTCCATCTTTTCCCCCTCCTCCAGCACCGCCTCTATCTCCAACAACGTCATTTCGTTTGCAATCTTCAATATCCCCATGTCCTTATCTCATCCAGCACAGCTTCTATTTCTAACAACACCACCTTCATTACAATCCTCACCATCTTCTTCCCCTCTTCTATTACCGCCTCTGTCTCCCACATCTCCCATTCTATCCTTTCCAACTCCATCTTTTCCCCCTCATCCAGAGCCGCCTGAATCTCCAACAATGCCACCTCCATTACAATCCTCTCCACCTCCATCTCCTTCTCCTCTTCTATAACCGCCTCTGTCTCCAACAACGCCACCTCGATTGCAATCGTCACCATCTCCTCCGCCTCCCGTTCCTCCTCCTCCTCCGCCGCCGCCTCCAAAGTAGGCCGCCCCTCCCTCGCCCACGGCGCGCGAGCGGGCGTGCGGGCGCGCGCGCGGGCGTGCGGGCGAGTGGCAGTCGCGAGGCGGACGCCGACAGTGAGGCAGCATCGCCAGAGGCCGCTGCTCCCAGCCCAGCTCTCCGCTGCTCCGCCCCGCGCCACACAGCGCCATGCTGCCCCGGCACACGGTGAGCTGACCAACGCAAGCGCGCACGGCTGGCGAGTACTCGTATGTATTAGACAACGGTGTCGATATTTTCAAAACATCGATGTTTTACTCATCGACGGCGATATTTTAAGCATTCATGTGGATGTTTTAAACATTGATGCCGGTGTTTTAAACATTGATGTCGATGGTTTCAAAATTTTGATGTTTTAAACATCAATGACGATAGTTTGAACTTCGATGTCGATATTTTCAAAATGTAGATCTTTTCACAGAAACATTGATGTTTTCTGAACAACGATGTTTTTACGTCGATTTATTCGAGCCAGAGGAGAGAACAAGATTTTTCTCGGTGTATCAGGGGTCGGGGTGGCTGTTACAGGTACAGGAGACAGGGGCGGCGTAATGTTTTATAAATTAGAACTTTTGATTCACAAATACAAAATGTCTTTTTATTTGTGGTTTTTAATAGTAAATTTTTTTATTACGTAAACAGTTCACATATTCTCAATGACTTTCGTTAGTGTGGAGAAATAGTAAAACCCTATATTTTTTAATAAGTATCATTTTTTTCGAACTGAAGTCTCATTACTCCCTCCCGTTTGGGGCGCCACTGAATTAAACCGTTTTTAAACATCGAAAACGTAAACAAAAGCATGGGACAGAAAACATCGACGTTTTGTCTGTCAATCAAAACTTCCAATAATCACAAAGTTGTAAAATTTTATATGTGAAACAATGATAGTAACACACTCAATTTATGTGTTGGCACCAAGATAACAACATTCCTAAAACACCGTTTCTACTATCTTCATTGCTATCTCGCTTCGAGCGATCTCTCGACCGAGATGTTTATGATGCGCTGGTATTTCCTCGTCTTTCGCACGCGGAGCAGCGGTTAACGCACGAGCCGTGGACGCAGGGCCTCCCACTTCTTCGGCGAACTGACGATTGACTCATCGATTAATTAGTGATTTCTGGTGTGTCAACCCACTTCTTTGGCGAAGTGACGATTGACCCATTGATTGATTAGTGATTTCTGGCGTGTCAACTCACTTCTTCGGCGAAGTGACGATTTATCCATTGATTGATTAGTGATTTCTGGCGTGTCAACCCACTTCTTCGGCGAAGTGACGATTGATCCATTGATTAATTAGTGATTTCTGGTGTGTCAACCCACTTCTTCGGCGAAGTGACGATTGATCCATTGATTGATTAGTGATTTCTGGCGTGTCAACCCACTTCTTCGGCGAAGTGACGATTGATCCATTGATAGATTAGTGATTTCTGGCGTGTCAACCCACTTCTTCGGCGAAGTGACGATTGATCCATTGATTGATTAGTGATTTCTGGCGTGTCAACCCACTTCTTCGGCGAAGTGACGATTGATCCATTGATTGATTAGTGATTTCTGGCGTGTCAACCCACTTCTTCAGCGAATTGACGATTATTCCATTGATTTCTGGCGTGTAAACGGCTCAGATCATTAGTCCCGTATGTGCATAATGATTTTAATCACGGGAGGTGGCGGTGATCTTCCCCCGCTGGATGGTGAGATCCGTTCCCGAATTTTCCGTCGGCTAGTTGGGTTTTCTCTCAACCAGGTATCTCTCACCAGTGAGGCACCGCTCCAGCCGAGACAGGCTCTAAGCTCTCGACCGGTCTCCTGACATGTGTTGTAGTGTAGTACATGTTAGTGTAAGTAAATAAGGGGGCGACAAGAGGATCAGGAAAAATCGCGCGCGGTCCGTGGCCCGTTCGTTAAGGTAGGTACTGCTCCGGCATTTGCTGGAGTTGATCGTACAAACCACGGAAAATTACCGATCAGAGCAGTCGAACGCTAGAATTATCCTCCAGACAACTGCTGAACTTGACCTAGCTATCTAGCTAGTGTCGGAAATCCTGCTGTTGTTCGGACTCGAACCTCCCGATCAGAGGCAGTGATGTCAATTAATACTCTGAGCCACATCTCCCGAGCTGACCCTTTGAGATGACCCTAGACGCTCAACCTTTCATGTAGAGTTTTGTTTATTGTTCATGCTTTTTACTTTATAAAATATTAATTATAAATTAATACACACTGGCACTGTCAAATTAAATTTAGTTGCGCACGAATTTAATGTTAGAGGTTACTAAACCTGATTTAAAACAACGATAATTTTAGTCTATATTTTATTAACATCTGTGTTTTAATTTTAAACATAGATGTTTGGTTATCCATGTCGCGTTATTACCCACCAGGTCGGGAATCACTGCAGGCGGCTGTCACAGTACGACAGATTTAGCGAACTCGAGCATGCCTACATTCCAGATCCTCAGAAGAGAAGTCTCACGCCACATGCGCGCTTTCGTGTAGCAACCATGTACGTAATATTAGTTCCTAAATGACATTATGTTTCAATTATGTTGCAACGTATTGCGGCGTCCGCCGTTCACTCACTTCATTGGTGTTCTCCGGGAATTGGAAGGCTGCTGGTATTTGAGTGTTAGTGAAGTGATTATATTATTATTATTATTGTTATAATTGTTATTATTATTTGTATTACTAAACCTATACTTTACGACTAATGAATGTATGAGTCGGTTGAATATAGAATCTGCTCCGGGTTGCAACCTGCTTACTAAGGTGCATATCTAGGGACTGTCGGGGCTTCTACAATACTTTGTGCCAAATGCGGACTATTCCTTATGAAGTAATGAATTTATAATAATAATAATAATAATAATAATAATAATAATAATAATAATAATAATAATAATAATATTGTTACTATCGACATCATCCCTAATAATTTATTAATGAATGATTTATTCATTATGGATAATTTTTCTTTTCCTCTGAATAGAAAATGTATTTTTATTCAGTCATATTTATTATAGTCAGGATTTACTTTGACCGCGGATAAAAAAAGGGGAAGATTTTACAATACCGAGCGTGAAGGTACGTAAAGCAGCCTGATTAGTATGGTAAATACAAGGTTCAAGAAAAAAAAATTGAAGCCTGAAAGATGTATGTGAGTAAACTTTGAATGGGATTGTCGCACTCAAAGTAATGTTTTACCTCCAGATAGCAATGTGACGTCCGTCCTGTGTTCTCTCGCACCGTATCTGGCACAAAAGACGTTTAACCGGAATTTAATTTTGCTAATAATGTATGTCTCTAAAGATGATCGTCAGGTCTTCTAGTACACGCTTAGAGCTTAACCCGTGAAGATGCTTATGGTGCAGGTATTTAAATAAATAGAGGGTGTCAAAAATGAAACACCGTGTGTGTGGAGAAGCAAACTAATAAAATTCAAGCTATCGATGTTTAAAGTGTGCAGATTTTCCTGTACAGGGTAAGTTCTACATAAAACTTGAATCTGAAATAAAAGAGTTTCATAGTTCTTCCACGTTTCTATAAAACAAACATAACCGGCGCCAATGACCTTAGCTGTTTAAACGGGCGCTCTTAAATCTTAATCAACATCATCATGAAACAAACATAACACGTAATTAATCAATCGCTACCAATGAGATTGTTCAATTTTTTCAGAACAGAATCATATAATATTGCAACTATCTAGGTGATTTTGTCACAGAAGACCGAGAGTACAGGGATGCTGACGAGATTGGATAGAAACCTAGATAAAATTTGAAGGTTCAAAATTTTACTGTACAGCTATATTTGTACAGCTCTGTATCTCGAATCTTAACGGAAAATGAGCAAAACTGAAATTCGTTACGATTCAGTGGAATGTTTAGAGTAGGAGTTCTCAAAAGATTTGCTACTAAATTAATTGACAATGCCGCAAAAAAACAAAAAACAAAAACAAACAACATTTGTGTGTTTCATCAGATGAAAAAAATGCCTTTATATTCAACATTTTTCTTTGGTGTGTAAAGCAATGACGTGGGTACCATAATTTCTGAGCGTATAACACAACCACTTTCGCCTTTATGACTTTCATGGGTAGGCGATCCCAATAGAGATAGGCCTTTGCCTTCCACTGAACGAATAATTACTTCGTCCTCCGATGATGTTGGTGATGATGATGATGATGATTAGTGTCATATTAATTTACGGGCGTAAGCAAAGGAGAATACTTACGCCTATATGCCCTTTCCTTTCCTGAGCAGGCTATCTCAGTGGTTTTGCTTTCCGGTGAATGATGAATCATAGGAAGATCACGAGGAATGAATGATGATGAAGAATGACCAGAGTAGTACACGTGTCGATATCAGTAGCCAATCACGCCACGACAAGGTGATACCCCGATAACGTACGCGGGTTCCAAATATAGAGCCTTTATCTCCTGTTAATTGAACGTATGAATATAAAGGGAAATGAAAAACTTCCAGAAACCTTGCCATTTGAAGTATAGCTTTTCGTTTTGAGAGGTTTCAATACATTGACACAATTATCGAATGATAATTGCAATGATAAGTACAATGTATCGCTTTATTCATATCGATCTTCAAAAATCGAATTTAGTCGGTTCCGATAGCCGAGACGATATTCTATAGTGTCAGCGAAAGTGAAGATTTGAAATGTCATTGGGGTCACTTCTGTGTATTGTTCGTTTCCCGTTGTGCTGATCTCACTTATTTGTATTAAAAGCAGAAAGTGAATGTGTGTGATTACAGATTTCATTATCTTCGTTTCGAAAGAATGAGTTATAGCAAATGATAACCGTTACACTCCCGGGAAAAGTGTTGTAAGTCATGTCACAGGATGAAAAGTCCTTTTGGGCGATTTATTAGTAATTCAAAGAATAGTCATCGGGTGCAATGGCTCTTCGGTGCCACCATTGCCTCTGCAACATCACTGATCATCGAGTCCTAGAGTTCGGGACCCAACAATTGCGGATTTTCCACACTAATTACAGGTCGAGTTCAGTCGCTATCTGAAGGAGAATTTCAGCGGTCGTCTACTCTGATCGGCATTTTTGCGTGGTTTCTCCGACGAACAGGAGGGGAATGCCGGAGCAGTACCTTAACAAACGGGTCACGATCCACGCGTGATCTTTCCTTCGTCTTCTTGTTCTATCCTCACCCCTTACTTACGCACTTAAGCTTACATGCACAACACTATCCCACAGAGACCAGTCGAGTGCTTCGAATATGTCCCAGTAGGAGCTGTGGATCAATGGGGAGATACCTAGAAGAGGAAATATCGCAAGGCAACGAATAGGTCGGTGCCGAATCTTTCGTTTCAGCGAGGATCACTGACACCTCTATATACAATGTACTTGTATATAACGAGTCGAATAACTTCAGTAGTTGTCGCGCCAGGAATCAATAACAATCACACACTCAAATCACTATCTCCCTCAGAATGGCCGGAGAACCGAAGCGATGCACGAGATATCACACGCGGAAACTTCTCCTAGTCCCCCATTTAGCCGCTCGGCGAGCAGTCGCTCCCGCCACGCCGTTGGACTGAACTTCGCTGGTTTAACGGGATTCGGTCAAGGTCGCAGATGCGCCTTGGAACCGAGCCAACAGAACGAGTCACTGCTTTCGGCCCACGCTGCCTCTCGCTAGATTCCTGAAGAATCGAGATTGACGCGAGAGGCGGCGTGGTGCAGCGCTGTTTACATTCTAGTCGTGTACCTCTCCCGGTATTTTTATGCCTTTCGAACATGAGGGGGTCCGATCCGATCGTTCCAGCCAATGTTCAACTAAGATTTTCAGGTTATTTATGCCCCGTTTTAACGCGTACTTACCATTTCTAAATTTCGTCTTCAGAACAGAGAGTAGAGAAATATAAAATTTAGTGTATTTGTGCGCGAGTTCTATTTGTTATAAATCAAAAAAATAAATTAATTCTTATATATATATATATATATATATATATATATATATATATAAACATATGTAAATGTAGGTACCACATGCACATGGCCTGGTAGGAAACATTTATCCATTTGTTATTAATATCTCTACTTATTTTCGAATTAGGATTCTTAAAAATATTTGTCTTTCAGTTCAAACATTAAAAGATGTAATATGAAAAAATTGGCTCCTACTAAAGAAAACGACTTGAAAGGGGTAGTTCCATTTTCATCACTTTTCATTTCATATTTTTTAAATATTGCAAAATGTTGGGCATATTTTCAGGGAGGTGTTTTAAGAACCACACATTAGGTTTAATTGAACATAACATTTATGTAGAGGGAGTATTTAGAAAAATGCAGAAGTGTTTAAGATCTATGAATTTGATTCGAGTTTTTATATAGTGTTACAAACTAACAAAAACATTCAAAATAACGTTAGAGACAGCTACTAGAAAAAGCTGTCACTTTTATGGCATGCAAAGCGTGCTTTTTTAGCACTAAGAACAGCACTTAATGTTTAGCACCAAAGGCGGAAGCGAGCTCAAATGTGCAAAAACCAAACAACAATTATGAAAGCAATAAAGAAAATACTACCCAAAGGCATCAAGCATCGCTGGAAAACGAGGGATGTCATTTGTGAACCCCAAAGAATACCTTTAAATGTTTAAACTTTATTCGTAGAACGCATTCATATAAATACGTAGCTCGCAGATGTGATCCAGGGCAGAAGTTACTCCGTCAAGTTCACTAATTTACAAATTTGTGAGTTTCATTGCTTGTATCCGAACAAAGCTTAGATTTATTCTGCGGTGACACTTAAAATTACAAATGTACCCCTCTTCGGCTAATTGAGTCTCTTAGATACTGATTTCGTTTAGCATTCTTAACGTAGCAAATAATTGCAATGAAATAGAAGTCAGATTTCCGTGTCTAGTAATGATAATTCATCAGAATGAGAATTCATGAGAATTCAGTAATGAAAATCATGAAAAACAACACACAAATAAGTTCAAATTGGAGCTTAATTAATTGAAATGAATCAAACAAAACACACAATAGCTACGAGCAAACCGAATCCTCTGATCTTACGTTTCTCGAACTTTCAACGTTAGAAATAATGGTTTCGCTAATAAAACGAAATGGTCACCGACACAACTCAGTCTTCCAAAAAAAATCCCTTCAATTTCTCGAAATTCTAATCGAGTTAGGAAGGAATAGAATTAAAAAAAAACATTTCCTGGTAATATTTCAGAAAACACAAACCTTTCAAACCCAATAAAATAGGAGAAAAAAATGTAAAAAAATAAGGAAAATAGTGCGATGGACTGTGGAAGTGTGCAGAAGGACCTGAACCAGGTCAACAGCAAGTTGTCTAAGAGCAGACAACTCCAGGCGACGTCGTTATATCGAGATACTGATTTCGTTTAGCATTGTTAATGTAGCAAATAATTGCAATGAATTAGTAATCAGATTTCCGTGTCTAGTAATGAGAATTATAAAATCATGGGAAAAAACACACACAAATAAGTTAAAGTTGGAGCTTAATTAATTGAAATGAATCAAACAAAGCACACAATAGCTACGAGCAAACCGAATTCTCTGATCTTTAATTTCTTGAACTTTGGCCGTTAGAAATAATGGTTTCTCTAATAAAATGAAACACAACACAGCCGTCCATAAAAAATATCCCTTCAATTTCTCGAAATTCTAATCGAGTTAGGAAGGAATAGAATTAAAAAAAACATTTCCTGGTAATATTTCAGAAAACACAAACCTTTCAAACCCAATAAAATAGGAGAAAAAAGTGTAAAAAAAATAAGAAAAATAGTGCGATGGACTGTGGAAGTTTGCAGAAGGACCTGAACCAGGTCAACAGCAAGTTGTCTAAGAGCAGACAACTCCAGGCGACGTCGTTTCTCTGGCGACGCGCGGCCGCCGGCCGTGAAGCAAGAGCCGCCGCCTCGAAAGCCGCCGGACCGCTGTCGGAAGAGGGCCTGCCCGGACGGTGTAAAAACCGGCCGCAGACGAATGGTGCAAGCCGGCGGCGTGTAGCTCAATAGAATGGGAACCAAATAACGCATAGAAATAAAGCAAATCAATAAATCAATAAATACACATCGTTGCAGCGTCTGCGGGGGTTCAGGGCATCAATTGATGTTGCTTCAGTGCCAGCACTAGGGTTTGAGACGCGATGGAGGCAGGATTTTTTGATTTTTTTAGGTGGAATTCAGATACAGTCTGTAGGAGAATTCTAGTGGCCGGCTGCTCTGATCGGTAGTTTACCGTAGTTTTTCCGATCGACACCAAGCGAATGCCCGAGCAGTGCTATAACAAACGGCCCACGTACCACGCGCGATCTTTCCTTCCTCTTCTTTCTCCTATCCTCACCAGTTACGCGTACCCGCACTAGTGGAGGACACTTGGCTGGGGAAAATCCTGTTAGCCGATGGTCGGTAGACGCCAGTTTTCAGCATCTAGCGCGGAAAGATCACTGCCACCTCCTGAAGAGAACACGTAAACTACACTTACGGGAATAATGACCGTTGACGCATTCGGAATCACCAATCAATCAATTGAGATCATCGTTGCTTTTCCGGAGTACTGGGTGATCTGGGCTGTCCGTGTGACGCCGCGTCGAAGGCTGAGTTGCATGAGTTGCAACACAGCCTTCGACGCGGCGTCACCCGGACAGCCCAGATCACCCACATGACTCTGACCGCGGAAGCCTACGACTTCACTTAATGAAGAGGTGAGCGTGGTCTGGGCTGTCCGGGTGACGCCGCGTCGAAGGCTGTGTTGCCGGGCCAGGCGTGGCCATACCAGCCCTGAGGAAGACCACGACAAGATGGTCGAAACGTCGGCAACACAGCCTTCGACGCGGCGTCACCCGGACAGCCCAGATCACGCACATGACTCTGGTCGCGGAAGCCTACGACTTCACTTTCCGGAGTACTGTTGTAACACATAAACCCGTTTTTGTACAGATCGCGATTTAATATTCCCGCACCGCATTTATTGACGATGTTCAAGCCGTAGCAAAAAATTGTTTAAGTGTCTTGGTGTTCAAAGTATGAAAATAGAACGACTCAGATTTTTTGAACAACATTATACGAGAAATTAACATAACATAACTAATGGTAGAAATAAAATAGGAAGCGGAGTGATACATCATTTTTTTGAACATGAGGTTGGTTGCAATACCTGTAGGCTTCCGAAATTGCGAATAAATGTCTCGCATTATACCCACTACCATTCCCACTCATTTCGCGTTTATTTCGGTTGATGACTGAGTGGGTGACAATTTAATGTGTCCAGGCGCGTCAACTGTTATCGTCATTACTTCCCATGTAGAGCTTTCTATATCCTGGGGGATAGTGATCATCTTCACCCGCTAGATGGCGAGATCGGCGGAGACCGAACGTCGTCCTTCGGGGTTTTCCCTAACCAGCGGGGAACCGCCCCAGCCCGGACAAGCTCTAAGCTCCTGACTGGGTCGTAGTGAAGTGCATCGAAATGTATGTAAGTGGAGGGAGGAAAAAATCGCGCACGGTCCGTGGCCCGTTTGTCAGGGTACTGCTCCGGCATTTGCCTGGGGTTGATCGGAGAAACCACGAAAAACTACCGATCAGAGCAGCCGGCCGCTAGAATTCTCCTCCAGACAGCGACTGAATTCGACCTAGCTGACAAGCTAGTGTCGAAAATCCTTCCACCGTCGTGACTCAAACCTAGGACCTTCCGGTCAGTGGCGGCAGTGAAGTACTGATCGTAGAAATCACGGCAAACTAGCAATGAGAGTAATCGGAAGGAGGAATTCTCTTCGAGGCAGCGGCGAATTCAACCGAGCTATGTAGCTGTATAGCTAGTGTCGAAAACCCGCCACCGTCGGGTCTCAAACCCTTGGACCTCGAGGTCGGCGTCGCCGCCAAATTTTCATCGTGAGACACGCCATGCTGGTTCTTTTTCCCTCGGCTCCAACTCTCTGAAACCGGCCGCCGAAAGGTGATGCAACGCGTCTTTGGCCCTGCTGAAGGCGGCTGCTTCTTGGAACTTGCGGCTCTTCGGGACACAGGAGCCATCACAACAGATTGCCGTTGCGCGTATTCGAATCACATACGAATAACCTGATATGCGAAAAACAGACGTAGCTTTCATGAATATCCTACTGATATTTGTTTGTTAAATTTTTAATATGACAGGAAATAAAGAACCAAAACCATAACAATTTTAATATTTATTGAAACATCCCAAAGTAGACTTTCGGGAAACACTTTTCGCATCTTCAGTGGGTGTATAACATGGAAAAGGAAAAATAAGAAAATAACAAAGTATGGAAGTAAGAAGGAAGTAAGAAGAAAGTAAGAAGGAAATTTACTATGTTTTTTTTATTTAATCATTTTATCTCGTCTATTACTTACATTTCTTCTGTATTTCCGTACTTGATGTTATTTTATTATTTTTCCTTTTTCATGTTATAGACCCACCAAAGTTGAAAAAAGTGTTTCTTGAAAGTTAAATTTGGGATGTTTTAATAAAAATTAATACTATTATTTTTCTGGTAGAATATTTCCTAACTTACATTATGGAGAACTACGAGATATATGCTCGCAAAACTGGATTCGTTAAATTCCTTTCAAACATGAAACAAATGACCGTAGAAACAGACTAAATTTAATATTTCACATTTCAATGCTGTATTGGAGTTTTTTCAAGTGTCTGTGTAAACACGAAATAAAATAACGGTATTATAAATAAATGACAAAATATATTTTTTAGAACTTACAACTTTTGATATTTTTTGCATAACATACAGTAAAAGAACATTATTAAACACAATTATTTAAATTTATTTACTTAATTAAATTGTAGTTTACTACTAGGCAAATTGTTTTCAGCATTACTTTATAATTCTTATTTCATGTTTATAAAGACTCAGGAAGATAAACCCAAAATAGATTTGAAATATGAAAAATAAAATATTCTCTCTACACGTCAAACAAGCTCTGAGCTACCGACTGGTCTCTCGATATATGTAGTAGTCCTGTGCATGTAAGAGTAAGTGTGAGTGTGTGTGTGTGCGTGTGTGTGTGTAAAGGAAGAAGAAGAGACAAAGATCAGGAAAGAAAGTTTGAACAGCCCGTTAGTTAGGGTACTGCTCCGGCATTCGCTTGGTGTTGATCGAAGAAACCACGGGAAACTACCGATCCGAGCAACCGTCCACTATTCTCCTGCTGACAACCGCTGAATGCTATTCAGATTTGTAGCTAGTGTGGAAAAACCTTTCACAGTCGGCCCTCGAATCCTATGACCGCCCGGCCAGAGACACTTCAACGGCAACATTTGTTCCCCCGAGCTACCTCAGCCGGTAACCTAGATCTCGACCCTCTCCCTCTGCACTGTTTGTTGTGGGGTCCGTGCTACCCAGAAAGCGAATACAGCGCCGAAGCTTCTTGTGGGAGCGTCTGGACAAGTTTGGTGTTGTACAGCCCGGGGCGAGGGAACGCCTGCCCAGAAACCGTTTCACGTCACCACTGTCATCACTGTCGCCGCAGCCTGTGGTGGTAAGGTACACCAGACACATCACGTTTCTTGCTAGTCGTTTGTTTGATTAATTGATTGATTGGTGATTCCGAGCGCGTCAACGACAAAGTTCATTAATCCCGTAAGTATAGTGAATGTATTTACTAGGCTGTCCGGGTGACGCCGCGTCCATGGTGAAGGTGCTGACGTTTCTGAGGAAGCCCTGACGAAGGTCGCAGAATGGCGACCGAAACGTCGGCACCTTCGCCATGGACGCGGCGTCACCCGGACAGCCAATTATATGCAGAATGACGACCGAAACGTCGACACCTTCGCCATGGACGCGGCGTCACCCGGACAGCCAATTATATGCAGAATGACGACCGAAACGTCGACACCTTCGCCATGGACGCGGCGTCACCCGGACAGCCTAGTAAATACTGACTACGGCTGCGGAAGCCTATGCTCTCGTAGTGAATGTTTTCTCGCGGGAGGTGGCGATGATCTTCCCAGCTGGATAATGGGGAGATTCGGCGCTGACCTACATGTCGGTTAGCAGTTTTCCCCAACCAGGTATCTCTCAACAGCGAGGCAGTGCTCTAGAACTAACCTCCTGACTGGTCACCCGGCATGTGTGGTAGTGTGGTAGTGTAGTGCATATTAGTATAAGTGTGTGTAAGGGATGAGGATTGGGCAAGGAAGAGGAAGGAAAGATCGCGCGTGGCCCTTTTGTTAGGGCGGAATTCGCCTAGCATTGATCAGAAAACTACCGATCAGATCAGCCAGCCGCTAGAATTCTTCTCTAGACAGCGATTGAAATCGAGCTATCTAGCTAGTGTCACAAATTCCTGCCACCGTCGGGACTGGAACTTGAGACCTCCTGATCAGAGCACTGCAGAGACTGCAGTTGATTCCATGAGAAACCTCTCACATTATCTATTCGTAAATGCCCCCCCGGGGGAGGGGGGGAACAGACAGCTGCAAGGCCTGAGGCTGTTTGTGGATACTGAAACGTCCAACAAGTCCCGAGTTTCTCCGTGATACTCACGTCACTAGATAAGCTCTGTGTTGCCGGGCTCACCAAGTGAACCACCAGTTAGACCCTAACCCGCCGACCTTTGAATTGAATTGAATTAATGCCTTATAATACGTGGCGAGACTCAGGCCATGAGGCCTGCTCTTCCACCTGGCCACGCAAATTTCGCTACGCTCCTTTCACCAACTAGCACAGAAAGGAGGTATTTCTTGGGCGAGAAAAAGGTGAATTGCTCAGAGGCGTCTTTTAGGCTTGAGGATCTTTTACATGCAAGTAAATCTACTAACATAGGACAGCCGGCTTTACTTCCCCTCCGAAGGAAGGAGTACGAAGGATTTTTTCGCCCTTAAAAATTCACGGCTTCGATCGGGTTTGAACCCGCAAACGTGGGTACAACAGTTCGATACGCTAACCGTTACACCATCACCACGCGCACCTTTGGCCAGACACACATATAAAACTCGGCGAGGATCATGAATCCCCACGTCAGATTGCCTACATAGCAGCTCCGAGCTGGCAGAGTGGCCCCACTCAGGCTTCATTGGGGAGTTGGGGTGCGGCGTATCCGGATGTCAGCCTAAAGGATTTCTTGTACACCCGCGGGGGGTGAGGATAAAGGCGGGAATTCTTTATAGAATCCTTAGTGAATCCATAGATTAGGAGAAGTCTCTCAGGTAGAATGAGTGGGTGGAGTTGTAGCCCTCTCAGGATTTATACATATTCGTAAATGGTAATATCTCGATTTTGTTGAAAGTGTCACTTGCCTTTCTGCTGTATACAGGTATGTCTTGTTTATATTTATGAAAGACTTTGTGTGGTAACCAGATGCGACAAATATTGACCAAAATCAAGCTATTAACACTTAAAATTTGTGGGAGGCTTGCTGATACTGGTGTGACTTATCTAGTTATCATTCCAAACCCTTCATTTATTTACAATCTGTTCATACTTTCTAACCATACAGTAAGTCTGTAAGCAGGATACTCATTTCCCTATCTTATGATGATGTTTTAATTATTACGATGTCTTCGTCTGAATATAGCAGCAACTTCATTTTATGAATTTCCAGTGATATTGAAAGTGCACAAGTTCAGAAAATTCTTCACAGTATAACATGCATTATTTATAATGTTCGTTTTTTTCAATTGAAGTTAGGTTAACTCCGATTTTGGGGGTATGCATGTAAAGTGTTTTCAATTAATTGCACATGCTTAGCTTCAGCGACACCACGCGGAACCATTAAAGGTATTTTCGGCCAATGGCCAGCAAACCCATGTGTCAACGACATCTAAAGTTACTTTTAAACATTAAAATGCTCATGGCGTTGGACAAGTACGAGTTTGCACGTTGTTATTAGAAAAAAAAACGCTAGGCAAGTTCCTTTATTCACCGCGTGATATCGCTGAAGTTAAGTGTGTCTGATTAGCTACCGACGTTTTTCGAACTTATCCCTACCTCAAACATCGAAGTTGAGTAAATTTGTTGACTTATGCAATTGACGCTGATTGAAGAAGGTATTCATATATAGTTCTCTTTAAATACAGTTGATGCACTTACAGAACCTATAAAGCAGTTCCTTAAGCTTGAACTTTATAAGACGCCTCAATTCTAAAATATTGTCAGCAGATTTATAGCTAAAGGTTTGGGATTAATTTTTAATTTTTGATAATATTTACAACTAAATTTTTATTTCTTAGTTTAGAAACTTAGAATTCCCCAGCAGGCACTAGTTGATCTAGCGAAGTATCTAGTGTTAATTTTGCCACAACCAGGGCTTGAAAACAAGAATCTCATTGTCCACATTGCTGAAAAAACAACGCTGTCGCTGAGCTATCGCTGCCATTTTTCTCTCTGCTAGCAACAATGAAATGCGATACTTGTAACCATCCATTACGCTACAGGTTAACCATCCTTGGTGTAAATAATGGTTCAATATTTGTCCTAGACTGGAGTCCGGCAATTCAGAAGTTTTCAAAGTTCATTTTTTCTCACAGATAAAATATATAAATTCAGTTATCTTGAATATGTTAAAAATTCATCAGTTTCATTATTTCTAATCAGCTGCCTTCTCAAGGAAGGAAAGTGAAACTGACAAGACTAGTTTGAGAAGTTGATTCCCACCGCTGTCAAATGACACGAAACCAGCCATGACAGCATGGACAGATTTCTCCGATATCTATTGAATAAGGAAGGTAATTCAGAAAACAAATACTGATAAGATCCATGTGAAGAGAAAAGAAAACAAGTACTTAGATGGTCATGCTGCCAACACAAGAAAGTAAACTTTCTCCATCGTTAGCTGAGGCTGGATCTATTGAAGTTTGTCATACGCGTGTCATTGCGTGCTTGATAAATGTTGAGTTGCAAACGTAAGATCGTGGAAATCATCATGCTTTATGAAACAGATTACATGTTCGCACCCGTTGCGATTCAAGTATAATAAAGGTTGAGTGATCTATCTGTTTATTGTGGGGGCATTTGTATTGTTATGAACTTCGGTCCGCTAACAATTAAATCTTTGGTAAACATTTTCATGACAGGAAATTCTATATTCATATTGTGAATCGAAATTCGTAGAACTACTCCTTAAAATGAGGGAAAGTAATCTGAAAACTTTCTGAAATGAAAATAAAAGTAGTGTTTTGAATGAAATATAATTCACTCTTCAATACTTTTTTGTTTGCTAATTGAATTATATATTGTGATGCGGACTTCTTTCTACGCTGGAAAGCGAGATCCGGCGCCAACCTTCACGTTGGCTGGCGTGAAATTCCGCCATAAAGGCATCAGCAGGGCAGCACCCTAACTGGGAGAGACAGAAACTTCCCACCTAGTCCCCACACATGTGTAGTGGGGTACGTATAACTGTAAGTAAGAGGTGAGGATAGAACAAGTAAGAGGAAGGAAATCGTGCACAGTTTGTAGCCCTTTTGTTAGAGTACTGCTCCGGTATTCGCCTGGCGTTGACACATCGGTCGAACTCGATCTAGCTATCTAGTTAGAATCGAAAATCCTGCCAATGTCGGGACTCGAACCTTGGGACCTCCCGAACAGAGGTCCTGCAGTGACATTCGTTGATGTTTTGAGACACATCGTCCGGTAATTTATACGAATCAGGAAGCGAAATGTAACAAATTTTTTCCGAGAAAACAAGCAAACAAATCCTGTCGCTTTTCTATAGACCCCACTGTGTACCGTGTTATGTAGGCTATCCGGGACGAGCCGCGTCACTGATATGGCGGCTAACGTTTCAGCCAGCGTATTGTGGCTTTCCTCAGAGCTACTGCCGATATATCAGCTGTCTATCAGCTGTACGCTCTGAGGAAGGCCACAATACGCAGGACGAAACGTTAGCTACCATATCAGTGACGCGGCTCGTCCCGGATAGCTTAGACAACTTAGCTGGACTAGTCCATGAGAGGATCCTGACGATCATTTTTTGGAGGGGGCAAACGGGATGACCCTATAGTATATCTTGTAGTATCTACGAGGGTAATTTAACCCTCCGGTGACCCTAGCTACATACACGTACCACATATTCTGGTCAACTCGTATTTGCAGCTTTTTGCACTAATTCGCAAATGTTATTTCTTCAATAATCCTTGCCGTCCATGTCAGTAACGCGGCTCGTCACGGATACCCTAAATAACACAAACTCCAGCCGCGGAAGACTACGCAACCCCACTGTGTTCTGTACGTTCAGGGATACAGATAACAAATGCGCAAATAGATAAACCGCAGTGGGTTCTGCAGGCGCAAGCCGTCGGGCGTCGAACCGGCAACGCCGTGTGCGTTCCCACGCTCTTCCTCACGCTCGCTCGCACGCTCGCGCGCCCCCGAGAGAAAGTGAGGCGACGGAAGCGAAGACGCACGCGTGCGTACGCACGCACGCACACACACACACACATGAGGAGACTCAGGGTAATCGTCTATGCGGCCGAAGGGTGGTCAAGCACCTGTGATATAGTATACCTAATTATTTACTATAAAACTGTACTGTTATATCGACGTAACGTCTATGAGTTGGGGCTCTGATCGGGAGGTACTAGGGTTTGAGTGCGAAATGTGGTGGATTTTCCGTGCGAGCTAAATAACTAGTGGAATTAGGTTGCTGGTTGGAGGAGACTTCCAGCGACCGGCTGCCCTGACCGGTAGTTTTCCGTGGTTACTCCGATCAACACCAGGCGAATGCCGGAGCAGTACCCCAACAAACGGGCCACGGGACGCGTGCAATCCTTTCTTCCTCTTCCTTGTTATATCCTCACCCCTTACATACACGCTTACGCTAAAATGCACTACACTACCTCACATGCCGGGAGATCAGTCTGGAGCTTAGAGCTTTTCCCGGTTGGGAAGGGGAAATACCTGGAGCGGGAACATGTAGTTTGGTTCGGGAATTCACCCTTCCAACGCGGGGAGACCACTGCCACCTCCCCCATGAAACATTTCGGGCACGTCAACAGCTATGGTCAGTAGTCCTGTTAGTGTACTGAACGTTTTATCCTGGGAAGTGGCGGCATAAAAAGAATATATGAAACAACATATTGGTAACGACGACATGAACGTGAAATGTTTAATTGAAATATTAAACGAGTTCCCAGTTTCCCACACTTTCATTTTCCCAGTGCTGGTGTAGATGTTTCAAGACTTTCATTGTAATGTTTGCGTTCCACAATGTTTTTTTCTAGTCTTATTATTTCAGAAGGTTATAATGCATGAATGGTTTTATAATTTTTGATTCTTATGGATAAGTCAAAAATTTACTATTTAAAAAAGTTACCTATTTTTAAAATAAGGTGTCAAGAAGGGAGACTAAATGGGAAAACATCGTAATCTCGAACATTCATAAAATTGACTGTTTTATGCCAAGCACGTCCACTATAGTTTCGAAATGGTAAAAGCCACCACTAACTGTTTCTGATGACAAGAATAATATTTCATTTTTGTCTTTTCTGCACAGTTTTGTGAACGTATTCATTACTGTCCAAGCATAACAGAAACCCACCTACTGACATGTGGGTCAGCTTCTCAATTGCTAGTTTCTGCTCGAGTTACAATTACACTTTTCTACTGAATTCGAAGTAAAGGGAAAGTAACTTCTACTCAAACGATGTCGCTTATTGCTTTGAGGAATGTTGAGGAAAGCCGCTTGTGATTTTTCAGTTACTCGAATTAGTATGGTTCTACCCTTGCACTGATGCACACAGACACACTGAATTTAATACAAGTGCTGCAAAAAGTGTGATAATGGATAATGACTGACGCAAAAGGTGGAATATCAGAATGTTCTAAAATAATACAGAATACGTTACTTCAGATAAAAGACAACAAATTCACCACCATCTTCTTTTCTGCCTCTTCATTCTCTTCAATCATCATCTCCTCATTTTGATGAACAAATTTTTGTAATGTCATTTTGCAGAAAAAAGCTTGGTTTTTGCACAACCAATTATCTTCATCAAACGTTCAAAAAGTTGGTCTTTTAGTCCGTCGAAACCTTAGGGATATTTCCAAGAGTTGCTGTGGAAAAATTCCACTTTTCTCCACTCTCTGATACAAATGAACAAAAACGAAATTTTGTAAACTGACTGAACCGGGATGCAAATTACGGTCATGCTGTATTGCTTGCGTCCCTGCGAATGAGCGCGATTTTAGACCGGCTGAACTTTCGACCCGCAGCCAGCCACCAGAATTGTAATGCACTCGCTGTTCACAAATGATAATAATGATCATCTCTCCCGAGTCTATAACAACTCATAGAAAGGCGCATGCAGCTGTAGATATCTTCAGACTGTGAGAAAGTGTTCTCGGTAGTTTTTCTCACTTAAACTAATTTTCTTGCAATAGACATTGATCTGACAATAAGTACCGCACTGAACGATAAATAACAAAATAGTATCTATCAATATTACAGTCGAAATGTACCAAATTATTTCGTCTCCTCTAGCAAAAATAAGGATGGTTTTCTGGTGAGCAAAAAAAAAATTACCGAAGAACTCTTTTAATTGAATCGCCATGTTTTGAAATATAAGACCTTTCCATTTTGTGAAGTTTAGCAAGCGATTTGCATTGTAAGGACACAAACGATTCATCGAATATCCTCAATCAATTCTTTATTTCAGATTTTCAAATTTCCGACGCGAACCCATTTTGTTCGTCGCGAGCTCATGTTCAAATAGATCATCTGGGATTAAAGTTCGGATCTCAGAGATTGAAAGTTAGCGAATATTACGATATGGTACGACCCCAATTCTTAAAGAAAATTAACAATCTTCTTACGTAGGTTTTACTGCAGTTATAGTTCGTTGATCAAGCACCCAGAACACTAATCACTGAAGCGTGTTGCTGAAGTATCTACTCTCTCCCTCTTCTCTTGAGTAGTCACATGCTCATTGCTCGCTGTAACCCAATTTACGTCGTCATGTATTCAATTATAAACCACTTTACTTTCTTAACCTTGAAAGCACGTAGCAAAGTTATCGAAGCGGGTCGGAATCTTCTGGAAACAAAATGTGATCACTGACCACAGAATATTCTAAAATTCAGGAGTACTACGACAACAATAAAAGACGCCAACTACGTTAATAAGTAAGACACAAAGGAGGAGACCATGACTTTGTGAAAGAAATGAAAAATGGTTATTTGTACTATGCAAAACTTTCGTTTTGACTTCACGTTTTGGAAGATTTTACTTTAAGCAAAAGTTCTTTTAACTTCAGTGAGTATTTCTTTAGTAATTGTTGCGAGAAATCTCAAAAACATTTTATGGATCATTATTTAATTCTCTCTTACCCGGCTTCCCTTAACCAAGTGTTTTCCCTTAACCAGGTATCTCCTACCAACAGTGAATTTGCCCCAACCGGGACAAGATCTAAGATTTCGACATGTGTGGTATTGTTGGGTAAAATCCCCGTGGGTCGGTGCTGGATCTTGCCATCTATCAGAAGATTACAGCCACATCCAGAGATATAACAAGCACTACACTTACGGGACGAATGACCTTATCCGTTTACGCGTTCCGAATCACTAATAAGTCAATCAATCCTAGATGATGTTGTTGACCGAAATCCCTTATTACATCGCGGACCTAACTGTGTTCACTCACCACACCGGCGCCAGGTAAGGAACTAAAGATACAATTTGAGATTTGAGGTGCATGATTTGCTAGGCAGGCTTGATAGCACACCACAACACACAACGGCCATGTATTCGCAAGTTTAAGAAAGGAATTCCGGACTTTCTATGAAGAATCGGAAATGTACTCGAAAAAACTTCAAGAGCTTGATAGCACTACTAATATATTTTAATCATGCGGGAAATTTAAGCAAACATTTTTGCCACAATTCAAATGAAATAATGGTGCGCTGGAAGAAATTCAAATCCTGCCAAGATAACGACCATGTATACTATACCCGGTGAAAAATGTTTTTTTCTTGCATCTCGCAGCGAGACGCTGTGTGCATGTGTGTGTGAATGTATGTGCATATATGTGAGTGAGTTTATGTATGTGTGATGACGAGCTGTTGCTGGAGATGTCAGTAACTGCGGGAGAGGAGTTTTGGAGTGTGACACGCCAAGTGAAAGTGACTAATCCTCTCTTCGTTCAGAGAAAAAACAAAACAAAACACGAGCGGCACAAAAACGGCCGCCTGTGTACACAACGCACGCACGGCCGACTGCAATACTCAGCCAAGAATCTGACAACTGAAGCTCTGAACGGCAAAGGTCACGAATATTCTCTCTGCGCCAGTGAACGCAACATTATATTAAGCGGATGCACACGGAATTCTTCGAAGTGTTGATAATAGTGACTTTCGTACTTCGTTAGGTAGGCTGCGGTGAAATCGAATGCCAAATCTCTTTACTTTGTGAAATGCTTTGTTGGGTGCTGTTACCGATGCTAATAATCCTCTTCTCTGGCAACTAAAATGCTCAGCATCCGCCGCGATAACGTAGTGAAAAATAGTCTCAAGGAATTAAATGCGGGATTTTTTAAGTATTGTAGGTATATCTTAGATAGAAACTATTAAATCTTGGTTGGTTTGAAAATTAGATTTAGTATAATTTATTTGACCGAAAAGAATGAACAGTAAAAACTGTATGTACCGTACGTGGAAGAAGTACCATCTGAGCACGTTTTATTGAGCTTCACAATCTCTTCCTCACCTTTTGACCATAAATAGCTGAATAACGATTAAAAGTACTAAGGAAGAGAGGTTAGCAACACTTGAATACTAGACATTTTCAATCTTGAGTTTTAGAAAATTTATTTGTATCGATAAACGAACTACAGATTTGATTTTTAATAGATTTTTAATAGTGACATTTTTAATTTTTGAAAAAAACGTAACCCGTACCCCTGGCATAACTCGTACAACTCTTTGTTGCTTTTATTCATATTCATTTATACGTGGAACAAAGAGTTGGGGTAGCCCTATTAAGAAGGCAACCCCCTTTGGTCATAACTTACCAGACATTGTAAGGACATTAGCCTTTCGCGGTACGCAAAGTCATAAACAAATACATTTTTAATATATTTAATTGTTTTACGGCTTCGATGGTGTAACTGTTAGCGTGTATGACTGTTATATCCAGGTTCGCGGGATCAAATCCGGCAGAAGCTGTAGACTTTCAAGGGAGAACATATCCTTCTTACGCCTTTCTTCTGGGGGGAAGTAAAGCAGGCTGTCTCATGTAGTAGATCTACTGGACGTAAAAGATTCTGAAGCCTAAAAGAAGCCTCTCATCAGAATTCAAATCGCCTGTTTCGCCGACCGAGTGATACATTCTTTCTTTGCTAGTTTATAAAAGGAACGCAGCGGAATTTGCGTGGTCAGGCGGAAGATGAAACCCGATAGCTTGAACCTGCCAAGGAAAACAACGAATCATTGAATTGAATTGTCTTAATTGGCTTAATTTTTCTCTTTAATTTATTAGTTTAAATCTTAAACGCATTTGACAAAAATTCTTAGATCTATATTAAATATTTTGCGAGAGCGTTTTTTCGGCAGCTGAACAGTTTAACCTGTACTTTTATTTCGTCTGATTACAGCAGTATTGTTAAGAACCTTTAAATGCAAATGTTCTATAATAAAATACAAAAAATTGCAATCTTTTGTTAGATCCCACCGCCAGAAACATCAAGGGCAAATATCAGAAAGTACTACGGCTCTGTAGAATGGCAAATTATATTGAGAACTATAAAAATAAGAAAAAAATAAAACTTGAGCCAATAAATAAAAAACTGAATAATATACGGGGATATGAAATTTGACGTAAAAAACAAATATACGGATGTCACCGCGGCCATTGACCTTTTTTATTTTTTTTATTTGCGTCTTTTTTTCATAACACGTTTCTTAGCCCTTTTTGGGCACTGGGCGTATAAACATATGGAGTAATCCTCCGATACGTTTGGAGTAATCCTCCCATACGTTTTGTTGTTTGTCTCTCATCATCGCAGATAGGCATTACCTTGTATCCCTTTCTACCAAGGTCTCGGCGCTGTTAGTAAGTGAGGTTCCCAGACAGTCACCAATCCGAGAATCCGTGATGTTTCTAGTTGTTTAACTTCCGTGACTTCATGGAACATAGTTATGGAATTTGGCCACAAATGCCGAAAAATTGAGCAGTTGTAGAGCTCTATTACCAACAAACGTTTTCCCAATAAACAAGGCAGAAGTTTTTCCAAGAGAAATCTTAGTTATCAAAAAACATCAGATGTTAACGTATTTGAAGGATAGAAAAAAGTTCAACAGCTTAAACAATACTTTTCTTTCGTGTTAGAAGTAGTTCTGTTCGCAACTTTCAAATGAACATGTCCTATGATAAAATACAAAAACCTTTACGATTTATGGATAATCTGAAGGAACTATATAGTGATTTTAATAGTCGAAAATAAGGTTACATAACAAATTCGAATATATTATGCATGGATGTTAAACGATCTACAGACAATGAAATTCTAGATTGTGTTTACAGTCTTACATTGCCGTTTGTAGTTAACAATTTTAGCCACTTTCTGCCAACAAACAATTTACGTAAATTTCTGCCTGCTCTATTCGCCAAGCAGTTTTTGAAGTAATAGTGCTTATTGGACTTTTAAAGTATACAAACTGCGTGTGATTAAAATTCTTGAAATGCATTGGGAACACCTCTAACCTTTGTTGCCTGAAAATTCGTCCTCTTTCATCTGGCTTTTTCATGCGAGGTCCAATACAAATCCGTTTATTGATATTATAATCGATCTATTGGAAGTCGATACGTCTCCTCGGCCCATCTCTATCTCTAATAGGCGTGCCTTCGGGAGAGCGCCTCTGATTTCTTGGATCAACGACCAGCTGCTTTCGCCCGCTGAAAGAGTGAAGAGTGGTGACCTTTGTGATCTGAAAATTCTTGAAATTCATTGCTAACACCTTTAACCTTTATGGCAAGGCAATTCGTTCACTATCATCTGACCGTTTCATAGGAGTTCCCATACAAATCCTGTTCATCGATATCAAAATCGATCTATTGGAAGTCGATACATCTCACCCCCATCCTCGAATCAGCCTCGAACGCTGCCTTTGTGGGTCAACACCCAGCTGCTCTCGTGGCTCTGCAGGATGCTCTTGTGACTGAGTGGCGAAGTCGCTTACCTTTCACCACTAAGGTTCCGGGTTAGAACCCCAGTAGAACCCCATGTGACATTTGATACGACAACGATTTTGCATGCTTCACAGGGGCTAGTCCAACCCCTGTGAAGTGTCCTAAACCCTATCCCAATCCTAATTCCTTCCCGATTCTGGCCGCTGAGTAGTGACGCAGGGGCGCGTAGTAGGAGGCGCGTACGCGGAGATGCTACATGGCGGTCCTCTTGACAATTGACTGCGACGAGAAGTGACGGATATGACATTTAAATATTAATGGAGAATTTCCCCGAGGCTTGGAGACGCGTTGTGTCAACTGATGACGAAATACAAAAAACAACGTACATTCAGCTGTTTACTGCTGGTCGGTGAGAGGGCGAAGCGCGGCGAGCGGCGGAGAGGGTGATGAGCGAGTGGGTGAGTGGGCGAGTGGGCTAGTGGGCGCGCGGGAACGTAGTCGGCAAGCGGCAATTATCGCTTGCATGAAAACCTCCGCGACCAAACAGCGCTCTGGCCTCCTTGCCTGATTGCCGACCATCTGTTGTGCCGACGCGAGTGGCGGCGGGTTGGCGCAATGTGTTAGAACTGTGTTTACGCGCACGAAAAGAAGGAAAGAAAGAAGTAAAAAAAAGCGTACAGTTTGCACGTTTCATTTATGGGTCCGTCACTGTTATAAGAGATCCGCATTGCTCACCATAAGACGACTACGTCTGCAATAATATTAACTGAATATTTTTTAGTCTCCATTTCTGTTATCCTATGGATTTTCCTGCCATTTTGTCTGTATATAGATATCCAATTCTCATGTCATCAAGTTATTTATACTCATGATAAATAAAGATGTTTTCTGGTATCAATAACGTTTTTATTAAGCTTATGATCATTTCGTTCGCAAAACGATCATCCTCAGATCTTGCAGCTTCCGGGCCGAAACCGAAACCAGCCGGGCAGAACTTTGTTTTCGGCCTGGAAGCTGCAAGCTCTGAGGATGCTCGCTATGCGATTGGAACGATCATATGCTTAATAAAGTTGATACCATACAACATCTTTATTTATCATAATAATAGAAGGTATCTACCTCACCAGCGATCTAATTAATTATTTATACTCATAATTAAGCATCCCTAGCAAAGGACAAGTGCCTCCTAGTTTTCAGTGAAGAGTTTGAGTGAACTCGTAATAACTGCCTTCCAGTCTGGCGGGTTTGCGCAATGTGTTAGAAGAGTCGTAAAGTGCACGAAAAGAAAACAAAATACAGTTTGCCCGTTTTATGTATGTATCCGTGACTGTTATAAGATATCCGCATTGCTCATCACAACATGACTACGTCTGTAACAATATTAACTGAGTATTTTGTGACCTCCATTTCAGTTCTGCTTTCCTATGGATTTTGCAGCCTCTCTCGGTAAAAAGATTTCCAATTCCTGCCTCGTTAAGGTCTTTATACTAAGGGTTCGTAACTAGCATCTGATTAAGGACAAGAGTCCCCGAATTTTCAGTAGGGAGGATCAATGAATCCGTAATAATTGTCTTCCAGTTCAAAGTTTGCTCAATATGTTAGAACTGTTTACGAGCACGAAAAGAGCAAGAAAAAAGCACACAGTTTGCAGACTTCATTCATGGGTCTGTGACTGTTATAACAGACCCGCATTGCTCATCACAATACGACTATGTCTACAATAATATTAACTTCAAATTTGTTGTCCTTCATTTCAGTTCTGCTTTCCTATGGATATTCCAGCCATTTCTCAGTAAAGAGTTCTCCAATTCTCACGACATCGAGATTTAACTAGCTTGTAACTAGCATCCCAAAAAAGGATTAAGCCTTTCTACTTGTCAGTGGAGAGGTTGAGTTAATTCGTAATAACTGCTTTCCAATCCAGGGGGTTTGCGCAATATGTTAGTGTTTACGCGCACAAAAAGAAAGAAAGAGAGAAAAAACATACAGTTTGCACGTTTCATTTATAGATCCGTGAATGTTATAAGAGATCCTCATTGCCTACCATAACACGACTACATCTACAATCATATTAACTGAGTATTCTTGAATCTCCAATTCTATTTTTTTCTTCCTTTTTTTCAGCCATCTCTCTGGAGAATGGGGATTCCCAAACCTTTTCATTCATGAAATTGTTTGCTTCATTGATCCCCTTTTTCGCTCTGATATACATCATCCATTGTCGGGACACAAAAAATTGCACATAAATGACTTAAAGATAAGAATTTCGTACACCAATACTCTCGTAAATATCTCGATTTTCAATAACTGAAAATGCTTCCGCTTTTGAGTTTCTATCCTTCATTTCAGCTGAGTTCCTATCCTTCATTTTAATGCATTGGTTACAAAATGTAGGATGTCCTTTAAGAACTGGCCCTAACAATTCTCCAATGCGTTTTGTGGAGAATACTTTATTGCGCGATTGATGGCATAGTTATTAATTTTTTGTGTATTCTGAACATCCTATCTCCTAAGACTGAATTACTGATACGAAAAGAGAGGAGCTAATTTTTAATTTATCATTATAGGTTTTTGCCTTCTATCAGTAAGCAATTAAATTAATTATTTTTTGTTATCAACGGAATCTTCATTAAGCGCCGGTTCATAATTGACTATTGATCGCCAATCGATTCCTTGATGATCGTTGACCCCCGTCAACCCCCAGAGGGTCTGTACAGACCCCGCTGGGAACCCATGCGTGTAGAGAGATCTCCCAGATATTCACGTCGTTAAGTTATTTATAATAAATAATGAACAAGGGCCTCCTACTTTTGAGTGGGGAGGTTGGTTGAATACGTAATAACTGCCTTCCAATCAATAATGAACTTCTATCCTAATATTTTGGATTTTAAAACACCTGATCACTTCTATTCTCATATAAACCGTTTACTTTCACGTATCACTCAATTATCCATAACTGACTTACAGCTAGAGTTGTCTCTTAATCTTCATTTTTTAAACTCCCATTAATTATCACTTTTATACACTTAAATTTCTAAACTGTACACTTTCACTTGTCACTGGATTACAATTCTCCATTCATTTCAGTTTCTCGCTGATAATGTCCCTTCCTTTCAAACTGATTTTTAATCGTCCCCCCTACCTGTCTTCTGACTTCATATGTTCTCTTATCTCTTCTTAAGCTAAAAAGACGGTACGTCCATCTGTCTTAATCTGAGCATATTCCCATCCCATCCCCTTTGCTTAGCTTCTGTAGCTTATTCTTGTTTCTGCGAAGTGTTTCAGGTTAGCTATAACGCTGCTCCTTATTGTATTATTTAATAAACTTTGAGTACTTATACATTATCCGACAATTTTGATATTTTATAATCATTTGAAGCTCTCAATTCTGGGTTGATAGATCTTTTGACTACTGTTTCCGAAAGTGGTACCTGTTAGTTACGTTACAAAACGCGTGCAATAATGTGAAGACTTTTTTCTTTATTTCATCACCTTCACTTTCCATCAGATCCATCTTCGTATGTCTTTCAGCTTTCTCTTCGTAGACTAAGACGCAATTCTCATGTCACTGAATGTTTTTTGTGTGAATACACCTCATCACCTGTACTATATGTTATTGTGAAGTCTAAGGATTTTTAAACATCTCTTTTTAGGTATGGCTACAAATCTGCTCCATGTAAATAAATAATCCATAAATAAAAAATTATTAAAGCAGTTTTCTATTCAGCATTCTTTAAAAGTGCCATTTTATTGATTTTTAATGGTTTTATTTAATTAAAAGTTATGTATTTAATTCAAAAATAATTCCTTTCCCCAAAAAATCACTTACTTAAGCAAAATTGAGTTGAGATGTTATTCTTGCAATGTATTCTAAGTTTTTTACGTATTTGTTGAAAACCAGATGAAAGTTTGCACTACGAAATGACGAAATGGAAAATCCCTTATCAATGCACAACGTTCTATAGATTACACACATTTTATTATCCAAAACAAGCATGCGAATTATTAGATAATTTAAACAAATTAATAAAAGTATTAATAAAGTTTCATAGTGGTATTAGAAAAAAAAGGAACTTAAAAATTTGCCTCAGGCAGCGTCTTTTCATTCTTGTAAATAAATTCGAACCCAGTTTACACATTAATCAAAATAAATATGTTAGTACGATTAATTCATATGAAATGGAAACATTGTAGGGTGTGGAGACTACTTATTACCCTACATAAATAATCGTGAACTTTGTTCATGCACTTTCAAATTGTTTGTAGGTAAATTAAAATTGAACATGATTCCTCTACGCCAATGTATCCCATTACGAATTCTCGTTTCACGTTGCTTCAATCCATACGGTCAGTTGGTGCTGGAAGTAATGACAGAGAAGAAGGAGGAAGTAGGTTACCGCTGCAAAACCACGTGTTTCACCGATTACTGGATCACGACTTGCTGACTGCTAGTACTAGGTCGACTCTAGACCTCGTCAGAACTGGCTCCAGCCTGCAGCTACAGACGAAAACGATTTACTCGAGATATTGCAATATCAAAATGACAAGGTTCTATCCGAGGATGAGGAACTTTTACCGGAGAGCATGTTGAAAGTTTGGAGGTGTATATGCAATGTCATTTTTTTCTTGAATTTTCTACACGTGTACTGTACAAACGAGTTTAATACGTTTTAAGTCTGACAATAGGGAGTTCAAACATGTGAAAAAATGTTCCTCAAAAATGTCAGAACCTTGTCATTCTAAGGTTGTGAAATGGAAATATTGGTGGGATGAGGTTTGTGTCAAAGATAATTGTTAACTGTCTGTTCATCTATGTGCGCTAATAATATATGTATAAGAGACGTTCTATACATTTAATTCAATGTTTAGGAATTCAAGTTAAACTTTCTTTTCTTGCATATGTGGGCCATTTCGACGAATTACTACTCTCTCTCCTTTTCCGGTAGGTGGAAAAATATACATTTTAACATATAGGAGTAGTAGTGCATCATTATTTTACAGAATTTTATATCCATTTTAAATCCAATATAATACAACTTAGAATGTTTCAGTATATGTACTAAATGTCTAAATTCTTAAGTTCAAAATGTAATACAATACACCATTAGGCATACTCCACTTTTAAGATATTTGATAATTGTACTTTTAACAATATTTAAAGTCAGTAATCGTGTTATTGTTCGCAACTTGTTTTGTAAGTCCCTTCTATTCAGGTACAAAACATTGTCTTCGGTTCGTGGTAATCATCCACCGACGCAAGAATTTCAACTACCTTTTTGTACTAAGCACAGTTAGCTACGCTAGTGTTATTTACAACTGACACACATTTCTTATACGACTATCATGCTATCTAATTATGTACTACGCTTTTTGGGTGCCGTACACATTTCAAATTTGGGGGTCGATAGAGAAAAAGTGATGGTTAACAAAATAGTAATTTACGAAATGAGAATCGAAATACGATTTTAAGATAAGGGTATCACACAACATTTTATCCATTTTGTCAATATCCTAATAACCTCTAATGTTCGTTTAAATTTGACTACTAATTGAGATAATTGCATTGCATTTTTAATTTAAAAAAAAACACCTTAAGAAGGAAAGAAAATGAATTTTCGAAACGCATAATAACCACGTTTTTGACCTGTGCATAAGTATATGAATTTTTAACAGTCGTATGTCAAAATGATTAAAAATTGACTGCTTTAAACAAAAAAATATGAAATAAACAACACAAACGAATTGTAAGATAATTATTGACAAATCCCTAAAATCAAATGTATTTTAAAAATGTGAGATAAGCGTTTGAAATTGTGGTTAGGTCATATCTTTCTTCTTTGACGTCTTCAAACTGAGTTGTGCTCGGAATTGAGACATCACCAAGAAACGGTCTGTTGTTAACAAATCCATAAAATAAAATGTATTCTAGAAGTATCAGATAAGCCTTTGGAATTGTGGTTACATCATATATTTCTTCTTTCACCTCTTCAAACGGAGTTGTGCTCGGAATTGAGACATCGCCAAGAAACGGCCTCTTGTTAACAAATTCATAAAATCAAATGTATTCTAGAAATATCAGATAAGCGTTTGAAATTGTGGTTAGAACATAACTTTCTTCTTTCACTTCTTCAGAGTTGTGCTCGGAATTGAGACATCGCCACGAAACGGCCTGACTTCCGGGCGTCCGGTGAGTTGCACGAGTGGACGTAATAAGGAAGCGGGTGGTGGGAACCAGGGCGCACGCACAGCACTGTACGCAAATGCACGGCCAAATTACTCGCGTCGGCGGTCTGTTACGCGACTGCGTCCCGCGATCCGAAGGAATTAGCTCAGGCTACGAGATTCCAGGGACAAGCAGCGGACGTTGTCTGCTCGCCATTTCCAAACTTTGTGCCGGGAGGGGGGGGGGCAGGGCATCAATTGATGCCGTGGCAGTGCCTCTGTGCGGTAGGACCTAGGGTTCCAACTCACGGCGGTGGCAGGATTTTTTGATTTGTTAGCTTGTCAGCTAGGTCAAATTCAGCTGCTGTCTGGAGGAGAATTCTTGCGGTCGGCTGCTCTGATCGGTAGTTTTCCGTGGTTTCTCCGATCAACTTCAGGTGAATGCTGAAGCTGTACCCTAACAAACTGACTGTACGCAATCTTTCCTTCCTTTTCCTTGTCCTGTGCTCACTCCTTACACACTTACACGCCGTGACACACACTTACAAGCACTGCAATACCACACAAGTCGGGAGATCAGTCGGAGCTTAGAGAGGCCTAGGTCGGCTCTGTGGGGCGGTGCCCCGATGGTGAGAAGTATCTCTTTGAGGAATACCCCGCTAGCCGGCGGGCAGGTCGGCGCCGTATCTCACCATCCAGCGGGAGATCACCACCACCCCTTTCACAAGAAAACCTGCACTTTATTTACGGGACCATCGACCTTAGCAGTTGACGAACCCGGATTCACTTACCAATCAATCAATCTACACTTCGTGGTTTCAGTTGCTTCAGAGCATGTGTTGGAGCAGCCGCAAAGCATCAAAAACGTGAATAAAACATACATGATCGTTAAGGGGAAAATGCTTACGGTAGCGAAACTTCAAAACAGTTCCACATTCGAAAATTGAAGTCATCATTACCGAATACCAACATGAAAAAAACATATTGTGTTTAAGATATTTTATAATTTTGTGTCAACTTCAAGAATTTTTAGAAATGGATTCTATCCTTTGAGGTTCATATTGAGATATATTTCGGTACTAACTTTCAAAATTATCTTGTGGGTACAAAATATTGTTTGCAGATTTAAATTTTGCGCACCAAGATTAGGCCTAAACACCTGTTTAATATTTTTCTGCCAAACAATAGCACGCCAATGTAATTGCAATGTGAAGGCGCGTAGTAATCGAGTGAACACGCTTCGTATACACAACAGTTTTACTCGGCTTTACTAACACGGACAATCTACACCGACTATCAAAAACTAACATAGTATTTATACATGTTATATATTATAACATTAATGCATTTGTAATATGTGTTATATATTATAATGCAATATGAGTAATTTTTTTATTGCCAAATGGTGCTATGTGAACAGCAGGCTTTGGTGAACGTGCTGTTAGGAACTTGTATGTGAAGTAATAGCATAGTACCTACATTGTTAAAATCATCAAAAATGTATCAATAACTAAAATTAATTGAATTTTATTAACGAAAACAATATTATGCCATATTATGATAAACTTAACAATAATAAATTGAATTTTTCGTGGAGTAACTTAGTTTCGAAGGAAGCAAAATCTAATGAAAGCCGAAGAGTCAAAAGAATGGGTAGAGGCAATGGTAAAAAGAATATCACTAAAGTTTCTGGGCCAATAGCCCCCACCTCGATCGCGTTTCTCGTCCGGTTTCCATGATCCTTTGAGCGAATTCTGAGATGGCTCTTTCTTTGTTTCTGGACATAAATGTAACTTCCCTACCAGTGCACGTTTTCTAAGAGTTCAGTGGGAAATATTGATATTCAAATAATCTCTCTGCATGTTGTCGCAACAGTAAGTCAATTTTTTCACGAAGGGTTCGATGTGCGATAAGAGCCGAAATCTATAACAGCCTTGACAGAGAGTTTTTATTACACAGGAGCGAATACTTTCTTATCAATTCTTGCCAAAAATGCTCATTTCTATCTGTATTTAAAATTCAACTTGTATACGAGTTAAGGTAGGAATACCAAAGGTTAAGATAACTTGAAAAGAATACACCACTCCTCACAGTACCTCATATAAAGTTCATACATGTTTTAACGTTAAATAAATAAATAAATAAATAAATAAAAAAATAAAAAAATAAGGGAATAGGCTTCGAGCCCTGCGGCACTTCACAGAAGCTCGGCCGGGCGCTGCCTTTCTCCAACGAGGCGTCTGCGCATGCGCAGTGGCCTCGCTGCGGGCAATGGGACAAACCGGCGTTAAACGCGCGCACAAAGTACTTTCTGTCATTTTAAAGCAGACACTTTCGGAACACAAGGTTTAACTTGCGTATATTTTCTACAGGAGTTTAAAGACACTTCCGAAATGTCTATAAAATATTTGACGGGCCGGAGAAGGGACTTGGAATGTATTTTACAAGAAGAAGACGAGAGGAGTTCATGTTTTTGCAAGATTTAGTTGAATGAATAATTGAATAAATACTCCAAGTATACAGACTTTATAAATATTTAACTTTCTGTTCTTTGAACTTAAGTTCTTTCCCAAAATAAAAAGGAATATCTACACACAGTGTACATAATATTTATTAGTTTTTTACAACTCTATTTTAGCCCACAAACATACGTATATATAGTCAGTGGGTGTTACATTTTTTTATATTCTCGAATACGTACGTATAAACGGAATAGTAAATGTAGTATTGAGAAATTTATGTTATGGCGCGGAAAATAGATTTCAAGATTTTACGTGAAGTACACAGATTTTACGTGAAGTACCCCTAATACCAAAAAGGGTTTTCTTTATTCGGTGACCGCCCGTTTGTGAATAACAATAGCTCCTAAACCATTCAAAGGACTTTTTTTATTCACAATGAATTTCACTATCGGTCTTTCCTAACTACAGGCCTCGGAATTGTGAAAAGTATCCACTTAACATAAAATCACTGGAACTTTTTGCAAAATTTTCGAGAAAATGGGTACAAAGTTTTTCTTAGAGTAGGATAAGATACACCAAAAAGATGGGCCAGGTCCACTACCGAAAGAGCTAGGTCAAATTCAGTCGCTGTCTGGAGGAGAATTCTAGCGGCCGGCTGCTCCGGTCGGTAATTTTCCGAGGTTTCTCCGATCAACCTCCGCAAATGCTGGAGCAGTATCCTAACAAACGGGCCACGAACCGCGCGAAATATTTTCTTCCCATTCCTTGTCCTATCCTCAACTCTTCCTTACACTCATACACATGCACTACACTAGCACATATGGCGAGAGAGCAATCTGGAGCTTATAGCTTGTTCCGGCCGTGGCGGTGCTCCGCTGGTGGGAGCTACCTAGTTGGGAAAACTCCAGAAACCGAGGTATAGGTCTGCGCGCAATCTCACCATTCGGTGGGGGAAGTACACGGCCCCCTCCCGTAATTAAAACATGCAATTCACATACGGGAATAACAACAATAGACGTTGGTGCGCTCGGAAAAACCCTAATCAATCAATCAATCAATCCCATGTGTTTGGGCCCAGCGTGCGCAGTGCGTCGACGCGCAAGGGCCGGTCTGGCGGCATTCCTTTGCGCACGGAGCGAGGCTCCAAATACGACGCGAGCGCAGCGCCTGCCCCGCCCCCCTGCCCGCTCCGCCCGCCCCCTCCACCCGTCCCGTCCCGCCCCACCCGCCCCCTCCCTCCCCGCCCCACCCGCCCTACCCCGCCCCACCCGCCATGCCCGTCCCGCCCCGCCCTGCCCCGCCCCGCCCCGCCCCGCCCCGCCCCGCCCCGCCTCGCCCCGCCGCTTCCCGCATCGCTCCTACCCGCCCTTCTCCACCCCGCCGCTTCCCGCATCGCTCCTACCCGCCCTTCTCCACCCCGCCCCTTCCCGCCCCTCTCCGCCCCGCCTCGCTCCGCCCCTCCCCGCTTCGTCCCCTGTGCAGCTAACGAGCTCGGCGAGTGCAGGTGGTTCTTCCCCCCGACGGCCACTGTCTCAGTAAGTCACGGCGGTGTCACCCAGGGAATGAAGTGTACAGGAAATGCTTTCTCAGGGGAGGGAAGCTTGAAGGGAAGGGAATGTGAAGATTATCGGAAAATTTATTTCGTTTGAATCGCGTATTGACCGCCAAATTGATTTAAATTTGGCGCCACGTTTCGAACAGCGCAGTTTTGCTGTTTTTTAAAGGTATTTCAGAAAGAAAGATCATACATTTCAAATTTCCCGCCTTCAAGATTCAAAAGCTTCAAAAGCTAAGTGAAATGTGTTGGGCGCATTCAAAGTTCGATTCGGGGCGCTGCTAGGCAAATCCCAGCATTTTTCTGTAGTCTAACATGCAGTAAAACGTTAAATTCGTTACGAAACATTTACTTTCGTCTGGACAGAGGTAACCATGACAATCTCTTCAATACTTGTTGATTTGTGCTGCCAAGTAACATTTTTTTTCAATTACGTATCGTTTCTTTTCCAGAACACTCTCGTCTGATGAAAACTTTCGATAGAAAAGGCGACTTTCGTTGCAGTTTCTGCTAATACTCTCCCAATTCATCTAAGCAATATTTCGCAGCTTCAAAACACACGCCTAATACGAGAAACGTGGGTACCTCAGGGACAGACGATAAGACTATTTTACATTACATATGAAAATACTCAGTAAACAGAGGATGAATTGGTTAATAAAAAAGGAACGCAAAAAGCTAGTAGAATATAATTTAGTCGTTTGCACAATTTCAGATATGACAGCTTTTGATATTGATGCTCTCGATTGGAGAATCGCGTCACAGTTGATTTGTCACAAGTCACCATATTCAAATTGAACAGTACCCTTCCCGACGTGCTTTACTATTGGACAGAGGTGGGGTTCAACAGGGAGCTACGGTGCACCGAAAAGCTTGGAAAGTCAAATGTAGCGCAATCAATATAGACGTCAATAAAATTAAACAAATTTAAAAGATCGAAAAAATGACATTTCAAAACTAATAATGGCAAAATATATAAGAATCTTCTTTGAGAACATTTTTTCAATTTTACACAGAGTATTTATTTATTTGGTTAAATACAATATATTGGCATATTTGAATATACTAGTGTATAATATAATGAATATAATAGTGTAATCCAGAGAGATGTTTTCAATGTAGATAATATTGTAATGTGCCTGTATTAACATTTTATTTTATAACATAATAATAATGATAATGATATATAATAATACTAATAATAATAACAATACTAACAATAATAACAACAATAACAACAATAACAACAACAACAACAACAACAACAATAATAATAATAATAATAATAATAATAATAATAATAATAATAATAATAATAATAATAATAATAATAATAATAATAATAATAATAATAATAATAATAATCAATATTTCGAAGTTATCAGCAACGTGTTCGAACGCGTCAGCTTTTAAAACAATATTCCCAATACAACATTTAGTGTTCCTTTCCCACTTGGTCCTTTTTCCGCAAAAAGACGTGCACGAGCTACGAGTTTATAGAGGGCGTTGACCCGACATAAACAGCAGTAGTCCCTCATTCTGCCGCGGGCAAACTTAAAGTGAACAAGTAGCACTTGTGGTGACGAGGGTGAATGGAAAAGGCAGGTAGGGTCGGATGAGCAGCGTCGACGCGGTCACTGGGCCACGCCAAGGCATCCGCCATCAGCTCGTAAACCGCTCAAAAGGAGGCGTGTGTTTGCACTCTGCTCGCGCATGCGCAGTCGCGCCCACGCACCTGCCTCCCCCCCCTCCAGGCGCACCCGGAACAGCGTCGTATAAAAGACGTTGTTTTTTTGTTTTTTCGTTATGCGCCGGCCGCGTGGACACGAATTCGTGGAATAGGAATTCCTTACGCGACCTATTCTCATTCACAGACAGTGCTTGTTCGCAAATGACTGAGCCGCCTGGGATGGCTCAGGGCATCAGCTGATGTCGCTTCAGTGCCTCTGATTGGGGTTCGAGTCCCGACGGTGGTAGGATTTTGGATACTCGCAACATAACTAGGTCGAATTCAGTCTGGAGGAGAATGATACAGTCCCGTTGATTCGATGGGTAGTTTTCCGTGCGAATGACAACCGAACCGGGGACGCCAGGCGAATGCCGAAGCAGTACCTTAAACGACGGGCCAGAGACTCTTTCTCTGTATCATTCTTCTCCCATTCTCTTACACAGACACACACATACGCGCGCGCTCAATGCACGAACACCCCCCCCTATTCCCCACCTCACACACTTGTAGTTTTTAAATGTCAAGAAATCAGTGGGGTGCTTTAAGGTGGACCTGACGATGGAGGAGATACATAATTCTATAAATTCTTTGCCAAAATGACATTTTAAGTCTGTTAAAAACCTCTGCAAGTCTCCAGCGCATTTTTGAAACTAAATGTTTAAAAAATATGTATAAAGTTGATATTGGAAAATTCGTATTTATAAGTTATAAATACTAAAACTGTAAAAATAACTTATATGACTTTTACTATTAGTATAATATTACGGGGCCACAATGGTCAAGTACAGCACGGTGTAGAACAATTTGGAAGGATTATGAAAGACACTTGTTTTGGAAGTGCAGATGTTCAGCGTTAATTCTTACTGACGTGGATTAGCTCACCACGTAAGTTCTACAAGAGTTTCCCCTCTTGAAGGAGGCCTTTTCTCTTTATGGGACACACTAGGTTCATTCATTCATTTATAATAAAAGTTGTAATAATAATAATAATAATAATAATAATAATAATAATGAAAGTAATAAAGAAACAAAAACAAATAATAATCACAAATTCCCTTTGCAGTTAACTGGTGCTTATATCCTTGACTTCCGGATAACAGTTCTAAATATGGTCAGATTTGTTTTCTTCTGGAAAATTTGCTTCTTTCGGCTTTTTTTGTGAATGAGTGCAACGGAGGATGTTCATTTTTAACGAAGATGACGATTTGCGATCTGATCTATCGAAGCTTATCCCTCGCCGCTGCCTCCTCCGCCGCTGGTGATCTTAACGGTATCGTTTACGCCCGTGCGCCGGTGAACGCGCGTTCTCGCGTTGGTTTTTGCGTCGTTCACAAACCGGGGTAATGTCAGATTAGGGATGAGTGATTCTGTTAAAAAATATCAAATCGAATCTTATTTAATCTATAATATTAATTTCTAATTCGAGCAGAATTTGAAAAAAAACATCTATGCAGCCTCTGGTCTTCTGAGAAGTGTCCGTTGACTCCGTTAGCTGTCGGAGAATTCTGGGAAAATTAAAACATTAATAATAATAATAATAATAATAATATCAGCAGAATGGTCCCGGACGTATATATATAGATAGTCTATGAAACTAACTTAATAATAATAAAAACAAAATAATAGTAACAACAACTTCGTAGTTTCAATCGAGATAGTGTGGCTAATATTCTTACGGAAGTTGAATGAGTTAAATTATCTTGACAATAATATTCATTATCCACTATTTATAATTGATTTTTAGACTTAACTCAAATTTTTGTGCTAATTATCAGTATTAAGTTTATAGATGCTGTTACAACCACTGAGATTGAGGATATTCTCGGCGAAACTACTTTGGGCATAACGTTATAGTATATTAAAGAAAATTGTTTTATTATGGTGAAGATTATTTCACTTCTCAACTTCAACATTAATATTACTAATTTCCCCTTCGTTGTGAATTTGAAGTAAAACTACGTAGCTTCTAGCAATGTGAGAGGTGTATATGATTTTGTAAGGCACGAAGGATCTTGAGAAAAATTCAAAACAATGAAATAGTTTCTATTTTGACAGAAAAATGCAAATGTTTAATTGTGTCACTCATATAAACATTAACTGGTCAGATCGTCCGAGATCGTTTGGGTAGTAGTGCGATCTCGGACCAGAAGACCGCGGGTTGGAGTCCCGCCTCGGACATGGGTGAATTGGTGTATGTCTGCAAGTGCATGTCGTCCTTTCATCCCTCACTATCATCTCATCGTCCATGCCCTCAGGGCTAACAACCTTGGAGGATAAAAATCTAGATTCAGCTTAAATGCTGATCCCTCTCCCTCCCAGAAAGATACTTACACTTACTGAAGAAGAATGCACGCGTGCCCCGAATTGGCTTATACGCGAAAAAAAGACATTACTTCTAATCTCATGTTACGCATACTATCTAAATTCTTATGCTCATTGCGTCACTGCTTCCAACATGGCTGACGTCATGCGATAGCATGGGGCGGAGCAGGCAGGGCGGATGAGGTTGGGGCGAGGTTTTGATTGATTTATTGTTTGATTAGTGATTCCGCTCGCGTCAACTGCTAGGGAGGTCGGGAGGTGACAGTAATCTTCCCCCGCTGGATAAGATACGGCGCCGACCTGTCGGCTGGTTTTCCCGAACCAGATATCTCCCTCCAGCGGGGACAAGCTCTAAGCTCCCGACCGGTCTCCCGACATATGTGGTACATATGTGGTAGTGCTTGTTATTGTAAGTGGGTGTGTAAGTAAGGGGAGAGGATAGGACAAGGAAGAGGAAGGAAAGATCGCGCGCGGTCCGTGGCCCGTTTGTAGCCCTGGCATTCGCCTGGTGTTGATCGGAGAACCCACGGAAAACCCGATCAGAGCAGCCCGCCTCTAGAATTCTCCTTCAGACAGCGACTGAATTCGACGTAGCTGACAAGCCAGAGTCAAAAAATCCTGCCACCGTCGGGAGTGAAACCTCCCGGCCAGAGGCACAGCAGTGACATCAGTTGATGCTCTGAGCCACCTCTTCCGGTCGGGGTTGGGTGATGCGGGATAAGGGATGAGGCAGTGCAGGTTGAAGCGAGGCAGTGTGGGTACGTTCCGGGACGACATAGGCGTGGCGGATATCCCGCACGGCGCGATGGCTCAATCTGTTGGATTCTACCGCATTCCAGACGTTGCCCGGCCTTTCCGCCACATACCTCCGTCCACACTCGAATTCCTCGGGGACGTCTATCTCCACTAATCCACATGGCGGACGGCTCCGCATTTTTGCCGCTTTGTTCCTGGCGACCACCTCCCAACTTCCCATGGGAACCTTTGGAAAATTCCGTTCGATTTCGGGGACTGGGTTACAGCTGAAGAATGTGTCTACGAGAATTACAGGAGTATTGGATACCTTTTGAAACTATGGCAGGAATTTGTTTTTCAAAATTCCGTAAATACGCTGCGACTATCCGAGAAATTTGGAGGAGCAGACCACAGACGTTCGGGTCTTGCTAGCTCACGGGACGTCTTCTACAGACCTTTTCTGAACAAACTGATTCATATGTTACAACATTTCCTCGTAAAAGTGTAGTATCATACGTTATACTTCAGATATACTTGTATGCGTTGCAAATCTAAAAATTAAACAACTAAATTGTACTTCTTTCAAAGTATTCAAATAAAATTAAAATGTTCTGTACTGGTGTTAAAAGGTAAAGTTAACAGTGAATTTCGGTTAATTAGCTTCACTATCACTACTGTTGCTTTCTATAATGAAATGAAATATAAAAAATAACTGAAACATTCACACAAATATCTGCTAGGGGCAGATTTATTGTTCCTTACATATTTCGTTTATAATGGAAGTAAAGAGGAGATTGTGGAAAGTCGTGTGTGTAAGAGAGTTCATGATATTAATTATTAATATTCTCAGCAATGGAATTAACAACACGCGTCTTTACATAAATTAAAGCCATTTAATGTTAATTCATAATTTAAAAGCACATAATTGATATACATTTATTCCTTTCAAAAAGTTAAAATACTTGGATACTTTCGTGATAAAATTGTTTATGAATTATGTATAATTGAGAAGCGAATGTATCCGAGACTCCATTTTCCGCGATGAGAATAACTCTTGGAAATAACGCAAACAAAATTATTTTATATCCTATATTTTATGTCTCACAGGAAATATTCGATAATTTAGGCAGTAAAAATGTCCTTTCGCACGTGCATTCACACGATCAATTGCTCACCGTGGTATTCACTTCCAATTTGCGCGATTTACGTCATATCTGTAATATATGAACAAAAACCGTGAAACATTCATGTAATATACTTCATTATTTTCTGCCGCCGCATTTTCTTTGTGGTCTTTAAAACGTTGGTTTGAAAAATGTAAAATTCCCATGTCAAAGTGAATAATAGATTCCATTCATTTACGCGCTTGATTTTTTTTTAAAAACCAATTTACCCGCGGGAATGTTCTAAAGAAAATATTTCCAATAAATGTACTTCACTACTTTATTAAAACGCATGACGAATATTCCTGTGTTCGAATCAATACGTCAAACGACGTTCCCTACAATGTTAAAAACTTTGGATTGATTGACTCATGTTTTCGGGAAGATCAACCGGTGTGGTCATTAGTCTTGTTAATGGAGTGAATGATTTTCTTTGATGATCTTCTACCGCTGGAGGGTGAGATACTCTGCCGACCTACACGTCGATTTGCAGGAGAATCCCCCTTCCAGGTACCTCCCCCAGCGGGGCACTGTCAGTACAAGCGCCAAGCTCCCAACTTGTCTTTCGACATGTCTCATAGTGTAGTAAATGTAAGTGTACGTGTGTGTAAGTAGGGGGTGAGGACAGAACAAGGAAGAGAAAGGAGAGATCGCACGCGGTCCGTAGCTCGTTTGTTCGTGTGCCTCGTCATTCGCCTGGTGTTAATAGGCGAAACCACGGAAAACTACCGATCAGAGCAGCCGGCCGCTAGAATTCTCCTCCAGACAGCGGCCGAATTTAACCCAGCTCTCTTTTTTATTAATTTACGCCAAAAAACAGTTAAAACCTATGTGTGACGTGCTATGGGGAGAAGTTAACATGAAGTTACATTTATGTCCAGAAGCAAAACAAGAGACCATCTCAGCATTTGCTCATGGATCAGGAAAACTGGACGAAAACCTGATCGAGTTGGGAGACAATGTCCCAGAAGCAGAAGTTCAATATTTGTTAGAGGTTCTTTAGTATTTTACAATACAAATGGTAAATAATACATTAAATGGCATTGTTAAAATTAATATTACTTTCCTTTTGAATGCCCGGTATAGTCTCTAATTATATAGAAACAGTTGTGCAGCAGAAAAGATTTTACTTGGGACTTAAACTTTTGTATCGAATTTAATCGTTTAGTGTCATCTGGCAAGGTGTCTTAAAATAATGTACATGTATTACATGTGAATTTTGTGTAGTGAGCTGTGGATACTGTCACCTGATGAATATGATTACTATGTCGAGTGTTGTAGTTATAGACAACGGCGTTTGCTGAAAATATATTCCCGTCATTAAGTAAGTCATTTTTGACAAAAAACACTGATTCATATATGAAGAGAAAAGGTAATGGTAAAATACCTAGATTGATAAAGAGAGGCTTACAAGAATCTCTAGGTAGTGAACGTGGGCTATCTTCTTGGTTGTATTTTATCCTACTGTAATACAAAAATTTAAAGAAAAGCTTACTCGAGAATTTTTGAAAAAAAATCCATCGGTTTTATGCAAAGTATCTTTCTGGTTAGCGTACCAAATCTTGCCTTCTTCGGATCTCGCGGTCGAGCCACTGCAGTGACATCAATGGATGCCCTGAGCCACCCCAGCCGTTGAGGTCGTTACGAAACTGCGCTGAAGCGGCTGAGGTTCAGACTTCTGAGGCCTGAGGCTTTATGTAAAGCAGCTTTCCGGTTGGCGTAGAAATTTCTGCCGTCTTAGGACCTCCCGATTGAGCCACTGCAGGGACATTAATCGATGCCCTGAGCCACCCCAGGCGTTGAGGTCGTTACGAGCGGGAGACGCCTGTTCGCGGGAGACGCGGTCGCGGCGCTGAGGGGTCACCGCCCGGGACTTCCCCTCCCTCCCCCCTCCCTCCTCCCGCACCACTTCCGGTGCCCCATAAGGCAATGCAGGCGCTCGCTCGACCGCCCGCCCGTCCGGTACGCCCTTGCAGGGCAACGGCGTCCGCCAGCATGCGGTGGCGACGACGACGGCGACGGCTTTGTCGCCGGCGCGGATAAAGTTTGCTGGCCGGTCTTGGCGCCCGTCTGAGATTCGTAGCGTTGGCACCTCTCAAGGTTTAATAATAATAATAATAATAATGATAATAATGATAATAATGATAATAATGATAATAATGATAATGATAATAATATAGTAATAAAATATAATATTAATGTAATAGTAATATAACAACAATTATAGGTTACATCGATAGTTATCAGAGCTCTGAAATTTGTTCCAGATCATTTAGGGTATATCTTCCTCAAACTCTCGGTTCTTATTGGCTGAGATGGTTTCCAAAAAAAAACAAACATTTTGTTGCAATGTTTCTGGCCGGGAGGACCTATAGATTGAGTTCCAACAGTGGAAGATTTTCGATACTTTCTAATAAGCGAGGTCGAATTTAGTTACTGCCTGGGGGAAAATTGTAGAGCCAGCTGCTCTGATCGGTAGTTTCCCGTGGTTTCTCTGATTAACACTAGGTAAATGCCGGAGCAGTACGCTGATAAAAGGGCATCGGACCGCTCGCGGTCTTTACTTTTTTTCTTCTAGCCTCATCCCTTACTTGCAAACACACTTAAATGCACTACACTACCACGAATTCCGGTAAAGCAATCGGGGTTTAGAGCTTGCCCCGGCGGGAGCGATTCTACCTGGAGGGAGATCTCATGACGTCGTGTAGGTCGGTTTCGGAGTTGACAATGTAAAGCGGAAGGGTCATTTCTACCTTCCAAGTTTCAACATTCACTACACTTACGCGACTGATGACCATTGCAATTATCGTGCCCGGAAATAAACCACGAAATTGTTAATGAATCAAATTTTCAGGTCTTTAAAAAACACGGTTCGTGATCCATTTGTTACAGTATTTCTTCGGCATTCGCTTGGTGTTTTGATCGGAGACACCATGGAAAACTATCGATCAGGGCAACCGGCCTCTAGAATTCTCCTCCAAACAGTGACAGAATTCGACCTATGTATTTAGCTAGTGCCGAAAATCCTGCCACCGTCAGAACTCGAACCCCAGGTGGCAGGAGACGGAGAGAGAGAGGGACACGGAGAGAGAGAGAGACACGGAGAGAGAGAGAGGGACACGGAGAGAGAGAGAGGGACACGGAGAGAGAGAGGGACACGGAGAGAGAGAGAGGGACACGGAGAGAGAGAGAGGGACACGGAGAGAGAGAGAGGGACACGGAGAGAGAGAGAGGGACACGGAGAGAGAGAGAGGGACACGGAGAGAGAGAGAGAGGGACACGGAGAGAGAGAGAGGGACACGGAGAGAGAGAGAGAGGGACACGGAGAGAGAGAGAGGGACACGGAGAGAGAGAGAGGGACACGGAGAGAGAGAGGGACACGGAGAGAGAGAGAGGGACACGGAGAGAGAGAGAGGGACACGGAGAGAGAGAGAGGGACACGGAGAGAGAGAGGGACACGGAGAGAGAGAGGGACACGGAGAGAGAGAGGGACACGGAGAGAGAGAGGGACACGGAGAGAGAGAGGGACACGGAGAGAGAGAGGGACACGGAGAGAGAGAGGGACACGGAGAGAGAGAGGGACACGGAGAGAGAGAGGGACACGGAGAGAGAGGGGGACACGGAGAGAGAGAGGGACACGGAGAGAGAGAGAGGGACACGGAGAGAGAGAGGGACACGGAGAGAGAGAGGGACACGGAGAGAGAGAGGGACACGGAGAGAGAGAGGGGGACACGGAGAGAGAGAGGGACACGGAGAGAGAGAGGGACACGGAGAGAGAGAGGGACACGGAGAGAGAGAGGGACACGGAGAGAGAGAGGGACACGGAGAGAGAGAGGGACACGGAGAGAGAGAGGGACACGGAGAGAGAGAGGGACACGGAGAGAGAGAGGGACACGGAGAGAGAGAGGGACACGGAGAGAGAGAGGGACACGGAGAGAGAGAGGGACACGGAGAGAGAGAGGGACACGGAGAGAGAGAGGGACACGGAGAGAGAGAGGGACACGGAGAGAGAGAGGGACACGGAGAGAGAGAGGGACACGGAGAGAGAGAGGGACACGGAGAGAGAGAGGGACACGGAGAGAGAGAGAGGGACACGGAGAGAGAGAGAGAGGGACACGGAGAGAGAGAGGGACACGGAGAGAGAGAGGGACACGGAGAGAGAGAGGGACACGGAGAGAGAGAGGGACACGGAGAGAGAGGGACACGGAGAGAGAGAGGGACACGGAGAGAGAGAGACACGGAGAGAGAGGGACACGGAGAGAGAGGGACACGGAGAGAGAGGGACACGGAGAGAGAGGGACACGGAGGGAGAGAGGGACACGGAGGGAGAGAGGGACACGGAGAGAGAGAGGGAGACGGAGAGAGAAATGGAGAGGAAAGGAGAAAGAGGAAGATCACGGGCAGAACAGCGTCTGCCGGTTTCCACTAGATCGTAATGAAAATCCCTCCTTGGCAAGGGTGAATCCCGGCGAATGAGCTTACTCCACGCTCGTGCAAGAGCTGTGCCCGCCCACCGGATGCGGAAGGGGGCTCCACCGCCAGCAACGGGACCCCGCGGCGCGCGCCAATCGGGCCACCGTCCCCCTGCCCTCTTCGCCCCCCTCATCCACGCCCTTTCTGCAGTCTCATCCACCGCCTTCAAAGGACGCGCTGTGCGCTGGCAATGTCAAAGCCCCCTCCCCCTCCAACGCCTTATGGCTCGCCAGTTTAAAAGGAACAGAGTCGGATTTACCTGCATGCAAAATAAACAGGCTTCTTAGTGGGGCGCATTCAATAGTGTCTCTAGACCCGAAAAATACATTATAAACTATTTAAAAAAGTGCAAAATAATAGTTAATAATATCGTCTACTTTACTAAAAAAGTTTTATCGAATAATGATTTTTTTAGTGTAGGAAAAACGCTATAAGAATCTGAATATATTGTTATACAAGAAATTAATAACGTATTTAAATAAAAAAGTATTTACGTTCAATTCTCGAAGCAACTTTTAAAATTTCCATTTGTATGATATAGATGGATGGATGGATGGTAAGATCCGGCGAAAACCTACACGTCGACTTGCGGAATTTCTTCCTTCAATTATCTTCCCTCGTCGGGACGTCGCCCCAGCCGGGACAAGGTTGAAGCTTCCGACAGATATCCCGACGTGTGTGATACACTACAACTGGTAGAGATATTTGGAAGGGCACCTGGCCCCCCCTCAAGCTGACTTGAAGGTCGGCGCATGATCTCACCATCCAGAGGGGGAGGAACTACATCATTTTTCGACACACCTACACTTCCAGGACTTACACCAAATTCTGACACGACTAATATTCATATTTGTGGATCTAATGTGCAGAACAGTTGACACGCTAAAAAATACGAAAAGAACGAAAGTACGGAAAGGCGAACTAATCAATCAATTAATCAATCCATCAATAAATCCATCAATCAATCCATCAATCAATCCATCAATCCATCAATCAATCCATCAATCCATCAATCAATCCATCAATCCATCAATCCATCAATCAATCCATCAATCCATCAATCCATCAATCCATCAATCAATAAATCCATCAATAAATCCATCAATAAATCCATCAATCAATCCACCAATCAATCCACCAATCAATCCATCAATCAATCCATCCATCAATCAATCGAAGAGATTACTTTACCCCACACTGCCCTAAGTTGATCCAATTTGCATACACGTACGACGGTCAACAGCAAAACCACGTCTGCGCAACTCACGGTTGTTGTCAGTCAGTCGACTCCAATCGAGGTTAAGATCCTTCACATCACGACTGGCACGAAATACCGAGCACCCAATGCATTCGTTACGTCTCGTCCTGCAATTTCGAGAAGGGATTATTTTCTGCCGGTCAATTGCTTCCACGCTGTGCTCGATTAAGGGATGAGCAGCTACTCGTTCTGCGAAACAAATTGCTAATCATAGTCTCACGTAAATTATACACAACGAATAATTTCTTAACCGGTAATTTGAAAGTAGGATCTTCAAAGAGATGTGCGACTTTTGGTTTATCGACCACCACTGTCGATTTTGACCTGGACTTTGCTAGCCATGCGAAAATGAATATAATTTACAATTAAGTGGCTACATTTTGCTAAAATTCGTACCCAATACAGAATAAATACCTATAGATTTAACCCGAATACACAAGATGATACGAGCCGATGCGGTGGTCGAAGTGCCATAGAGATCTCGGACCGAAGGATCGCGGGTTCAAGTCCCGCCTCGGGCATGGTTGTATTGTGTTCGTCCTTTTGGCCCCTATCATCATCATGTCGTGTCATCCTCACAGTTACCATACCGTTACAAGCAATAGTGGTCGCTAATAACCTAGAAGTTGATGTGGCCTTAAATAACAAAAAAAAAGGTGATACGAGCTGAAATTTGCAAGGCACAACACTAAATTATTTAAAAAATCATTAAGAGTTACACTTTGGTATCATTTATTTCAGAATATACGCAGACACGTATTAGTAAAATTCGAGATAAAATACAGGTTTCAATTACCTGAACTAATCTACGTTTTCTGAATTATAAATAAAATTACTTACAAGTAATCTGGTTTGCATAAAATATTGTTCTGTAAATAAAAAAATTTACAAATTGAAGTTCAATAGATATTATTGGTGTAACCTGTAATATTTGGTTTTTGTTACGTGTTAGAATTTTTAAAGTTATCTTGCTACTCCTGTCCAATCCAATGTGACGATACTTATTAGAATTCGTAATGTTGACTATGGTGTCAACTTCCCTTATAAAGGATTTACATTTGAAATTGTTTATTTTGAATTGTTTATACATTAATTAAAATTAATAGAATGAGCACTCATCACAAGGTTATCATTACATCATGAGGTTGTAGTTGGCGAAGTAAAGACAGCGAGAGTTGTGAGTTCAAAGATTGACTGTTTTTGAATACAGAGGTCAGTAAAAGCATGTAAATAAACTCAACGTCCAGCAGCCATCTGACACTTGTATTCCTTTACAAAATCTTTCTAGTGTTCATAATTGTAATTGGTGCATTGCGATTTTAAGTTATAGTGGATAGTAGGATATCCCGCAATAGTAAGACATACATTTCAATGACATATTTAGAAACCTGTTTATCAATGAGTTTACAAAGGTTGTGATTATGTTTTTCCATAATTTGTAAACCTCCCTCATTTCATCAGATTGGGAGAACTAGTAGTGATCAATATAAAACATTTTTGGGATTTGCAATTTTCGGTATAGTACGTATGTAATACTTTATGTTGTACCTTTTCTGCAGCTCGTTTTGTGGGATGAAACAGTAGGAGTATAGTTAGTTTAATATTAATTAACTTTGTACATCAACATATCTAATATTATCATCAAATTCTTAAAAGGAAACTGCAATAATAAAAAAATTCTTCTGTGACATAAATGAATCGAATTATGCAGTTTTATTCGCCAACATTCCATATTAATGATATTTACGATTAAATTGGTTAGAATTGTACCTTCGAGACACTGAAAAATAATTTATCTACACACGTTGTGAAATTTTTGGGTTTTAATGACGACAATTTTCCATTATGGATAAGTAGCTGTTCCGAACTGAGAATGAAGCAAGGGTACGTAATGTTATTGTGATTTTCAAGAGAACTAGACCAGTACATTTTGAGTTATAATTAATCCAGCATCATCCGCATGATATTGATTCATTCAAAGAGTTGAAAGCTTCAGAGATCCTCATTAGCTTATATGGCTCCCTTTGAGTATAATCTTCGTCACGTACACTGTACACATAGTGCTTAAAACCTCTGGCAAATATTCAGAGATCATTTAACATATATTATTAATTTTGTAAATAATCAGTACAAAATATGTGGGTTGTTTTTGATAGAAATTATATTTTGAAACAAAAGGTATCCTCAATTTTCCGGAAAATTAATATTTTGAAAGAACTAATTCCGAAATACATAATCATTTACGAAGAACAACACACTTTACTTCATTATATTAGCAATCACCTACATGAATTGTTCGAAATGGAGACAAAAAAGAAAGAAAGGGAGAAGAACAAATCGTAGATGATAAGATACATGACAATTAATAAAAAAATAGGGGAAGAAGGAGATGGGAATATAGTAGTCGGAGAAAATATGGAGAAGAGAATTAGTAATAAGAAGATTAAGAGGAAAAAACAAAATCAAAATTCGAAATAAAATTTTACGAGTGCCAGAAACAAGAAACGAACGACATCGCACATTACACGACCAACCATTTAAAGCTACTCAGCTCGTGCCGTGCACCTGTTTGCTACAGCTGCGCGCCTAGCGGGGTAACGGAGCGTTAAAAACGAGCGCCTCTTGTTTTACAGGGGCCTTCCCAACGGCCAGAACGTGGCCCACTCACGGCACGAACAAAACAAAGCACAGTCTGTGTCTTCGACGAGGAAGCGCGCAACGTATGTGCAATGCAAGCGGTATCCGGAAGATAACTGGCCAGAGAATAGGGAGTTTTAGCGGCAGGCGTAAGGATATATCTTTAAACTCTATTAATCACGTGACTAACGCCTTTATACGGTCGTAATAAACAACGTTCAGAAGAGTTTTAGCAAATTGCGACATTGCGTTATGCATTATAACAAAGGAAGCATTTCAAGCGTTGAACAGAGAAATTGCATACTACATCAAAGAGTGTAAACTAGTGGTGAGACATTTAAAACACGTTGCGACTCAACAGAACAACAAATATATATTGTGCATGGAGTTTTAGATTTTGTGGCCCTCCGTGATGAGTATGCAGTCTGGAATTATGAATCTGCTTTCCTTGAAAATATAGGAAACACCTTAAAACAGCGTTCGTTATGAGCGTGAGACATAACCTATCGCGAAGATATGATTTGAACTCATTTTTTTGAAATTTCTTTCCTGTCACTTCTCCAACATATCCCGTTAATTCTTGCCAGCGTTGTGGATTTGGTAATGAATAATTGTAACTGCCTCATATACGAGAATTGGTTTACCAGAGTTGGAAAAATCCAACTTTTCATATTTTTAGGCGTCCATTTTGCCGCATGTACGGTGACCTTAGAGACGCCCACAGGCGTGCACTATTTATGAAGGTATAAGGTCGTACCTTAGACGTGAGGTAAGACGTTATGACTTCAAGGTCCGTCACGTGACTGATAGTGCATAACGCCACTACCTTACGCGTGGCGCTAAAACTCCCTAATAGTCCGTCGAATCATGCAGCGGCTGCGGTGGCTCAGGGGCAGCAACTGATGTCTCTGCAGTGCATTGGACCTGGAGGTCCTAGGGTTCCATCCCCGACGGTGGCAGGATGTGCGACGCTAGCTAGGTCGAGTTCAGCCGCTGTCTGGAGGAGAATTTTAGACTGTTGTCATCGGTGGTTTTCTGTGGTTTCCCTGATCAACACCAGGCGAATGCCGGAGCAGTGCCCTAACAAATGGGCCTCGGACCGCGCGCTATCTTTTTTTCCTCTTCCATTTTCTATCCTCACCCCATACACACATACACAAACTCACATGTCTTACATTACCACACATGTCAGGAGACCAGTTGGGAACTTAGAATTTGTCCCGGGTAGGGAGATGCCCCGCAGGAGGGAGAAACTGGCCGAGAAAAATCCCGCAAAAATTCCGCTTGTAGGTTAGCGCTGGATCTCACCATCCGGCGGGGAATGTTCACAGACACATTCCGAGATAAAACATGCACTATACTTACGGAACTAATGAACGCAGCAGTTGACCGAAACACTAATTAATCAATTCCTGTTGTAATCCACCTTGAGTTTTTCCTCAGTGACAGTCCAACATGTGATTCTTGCGTAGAATTTGAGCTGCCTAAACAAATCATAAGTTACTTAAAATACTAAAATCGCTTTTAATTCGAGGGACGTGAGTTTCTCAGAGAAACAACCGCAACTCGTCCTCAAAATATTTGCACAGGCTCTTGGTTCAAATGAAGTAAGAAAGAATACTGATTGATACACTAATAGGTGTTTCCGGGTACGACAACTTAATGAAGTGAATGTTTTATCTCTGGAGGTGAAGGCGTTTCCACCCCATTGGATAGCATAACCCGGCGCCAACCTACACGCAGGCTTGTGGGAGATTTCCCCCTTCAGTTATCCCCTCCAGCAGGGCACCGCCCCAGCCGGGACAAGCTCAAAGTTCCCGACTGGCCTCCCTGCTTTTGTGGTAGTGTAGTGCATGTAAGTGTATGTGGAAGTAATGGGTGATGGTAGAACGAGGAAGGTGAAGGAAAGATCGCGCCCGGTCCGTAACCTGTTTGTTAGAATACTGCTCCGGCATTAACCTGGAATTGATCGGCGAAACGAGCGAAAACTACCGATCAGAGCAGCCGACCACTAGAATTCTCCCGTAGAAAGCGGCATGCTATTAAGCTGGTGTCGGAAATCCTGCCAAGGTCGGGACAGGAACCCTAGGACCTCCGGGTCAGAGTCACTGCATGGACAGCTCTGAGCTAAACTCGGGCGGTCCGCGTGGTCGAGGTGTGCCGGCGACGGGTGAGTGGTTCAGCCACGGGCAGTGGGTGCGAGAGGCACCGTTAGCACGTAGCGGCGCGTGACACTGGCCGAAGGGCGCACGCACGCACACAAACTCACACACACACACACACACGCACGCGCTCGGTGGAGAATGAAGAAAATGAAGGAGGCAGCTGACGGTGTTCCCTATGATTAACACGTTTGTGTAATTAATAGCTGCTTTACAAGTTTAGGTAAAATATGGTACTTTATTGTTGAATTTCGAACTTTAAATTTCGATATCACGTCAGAGTTGTTAGACGGAAGAGCAAAATAATAACAGCAATAAAAACCGTATATTGATATTAAATATATTATATTAATTATAATTACAACATTATTACTAATATTATTAGCAACAATAATAGTAATGATAAAATAATAATAATAATAATAATAATAATAATAATAATAATAATAATAATAATAATAATAATAATAATAATAATAATAATAATAATAATAATAATAAATACTAGAATGTGAGACTGCAGAAATTACCTTACAACTGAATGTCGTGTTGAACTGATCATTCTAACAAATGATTACGTTAAACTGTTTGTGAACCTTAAAACTTGTGACTGTTTTGCAAAGTATTCATAACTTGGACTCCCTCCATGATGTTGTCTATTTTTTTAATGTTGTAGTTCTAATATCGTAAATAATGATTCTTCTACTGGTAATTTCGAATTACCTCCGTCTTGAAATTACTCAAAAATATCTTGTTAATAGTAAATATAATAGTAATAAATAGTTAATGGTAAACTAGTAAAAATGAACCGCTAAGAACAAATCAACTCCAGCACATGAGTTAAAATTTTTATTGTCAGATGTGGCCTCTCCATAATCGTTGGTTATTGCGGAGTATCCAGCAGTTATTGCTCTGCGCGTTGAACTCTGTGTCACTACGCTCTCCGTGTTGGTGACAGTTGATGCTCTTTAAGCAGGATTACACAACCCACACGGGGAGCCTGTTATGTGGTACCAGTCAATCGATGTACAGAACCAGCCGCTCTCTTCCCCCACCATTGTGTTCAATGGCAGTCGGATGAGGAGACGTTTTCGTCTCACGAAAAAAAAGCTTTGCCTTGAACACTTTCATTGATAGTTTGGTATCAAAGAGTGCGGACAAATAACTAACTTGAGCAAACCTGGAATTTTCACTTGGGTATCATGATTAAGATTTTTCTTTTTTTTTCTTAATATTCTACCGGATGCACAAAAACAAGGGTTTGAAGTGCTAAAAGTCGTGATAATAGATTTTCGTGCAACTGACCCAAGGGGACGTTCAAGTTCAGGAAAAGCAAAGAATTTGGATACACCAAACTTGTCCAGACGCTCCCACAAGAAGCTTAGGCACTGTATTCTCTTTCTAGGCGGCGCAGACCCCACAACACACAGTGCAGAGGGAGAGTGTCGCGATCTAGGTCACAGACCCAGGTAGCTCAGGGCGACAGGATTGTTTTAAAGAAACGAAAAACACCTTTCCAAAAGTGGAGGCCGTTTCTTTCAGTTTCAGCGAACATTGGTATTTAGTAATATGTAATTGTTTAAAATTGGAATACGATGATAATTTCAACTTTTACGTGCTTAAAATAATCATAATTATTCAGATTTCAAGTACAAAACAGCTGTTCACCATCATGGCGGACGCGCGGACGTATCATCACGATTTTTCAGTAGAGAGAGTTCTCTCCAGCTTATTCCTGAGCTTATTATCTTCTCGTTCGTATCTCAAAGCGTTTCATCTAGAATTTAAAGAGCGCGGATTTCTCAATTCAGGTGATCCAGACGCGTTTTATTTCTAAAAGAAGAACAGAACCCGTTTAAATTACAGCCATTTAATCTCGCGCCAGTTAATCTCTCCTTAGGCAACTCGGATATAAAACTTGATTAATTATGATGAAATAATTACTTTTCTAAAAATAAATACGTTTTGTTTGTTTTGTTGTTCGATTTGTGAGAGATAAGGAGTTTCCAAGTTTCTGGTGTATAGTTCGTCTTCGAAGTTAAATGGATGCTATTTTGTTGATTTTTTAAATGCCTCTCTTGCACACCTTGCTCACTGATGATCATTCATCTTTTAGATCACAGGCTTTAATAGTCTCTACGGTACGATTTTTCTCTCTGCGATTGATCGATTGAGTGATAAGTGATTCTGAGCGCGACAACTGCTAAGGTCATTAGTCCCGTAAGTGTAGTGCATACTTTTATTGCGGTGATCTTCCGTGGATGGCGAAATCCTAAGCCATCAAAATCCCATCTCCGACGTACACCGTGCTGCGGGAATTTTCCCCAACCAGGTATCTCCCACCAGCTCCCGACTAGTCTCCTGGAATGTGCGGTAGTGTAGTGCATGTATGTCTGAGTGTGCGAGGGGTGAGGATAGGACAAGGAAGAGGAAGGTGAGATCGCGAGCGGTCCTCGGCCCGTTTGTTAGAGTGCTGCTCAGGCATTCGCCTGGTATTGATCGCAGAAACCACAGAAAACTACCAATCAGAGCAGCTGGTCGCTACAATTATTTTTGACGTAGCTTTGTAGCCAGTGTCGAATTACCTCCAGGAGATAGATCAGCAACATTTCATGTATCAGATGGAACGAGAGGAAAGCCAATACCAAAATTCCCTGTATGACTCGATACGTCAGCTATGGCCGGGGATTGTCCGGTCATCCAGAGATGCGCTGTGGCTATCATCTTTCAACGAGAGTGTCCTGGCGGACGCAAGTTGAAAGTAGTTCACATCTTCTTAATGAAGCACTAAAACTGAGAGTGAAAGAAAGTTAACACATGGTTAAACCCAAGGTAAGAATTTTATGTTTTTTTTAATACCCGGGGATTGGGTACTCGTTTATTGTTCACTCTTGAAATGTGGAGAGTTGTAGAGAATTTTCAAATTTCACACCAAAAAGGCGCTCTACTTTAGCAACCAATTTTTTGATTGCCTATTCACGCCCCCCCAATGCTACGTGATTTGATAAACATTATTTTGTTCTTCGTAATTTTTGAATTGTGAAAAGTCATAAGCTGTCGTTTTCCTTTCTGCTGAAATTAAGACGATACTTTCTCTTGTTTTACAATTTTGGCTATTTTTCAAGAATAACAAATGAATCACGTGCTGATTTACTTACAACATACCATACAGCATAAAATCAATTTTGCCATGATTGAAATAATTTCTAAGCTTCAAAATCTAAGCTTAAAAAACAAAATCACATTTAAAAAGTATCACTGGTACGCTCTTTGAAAACATGAAATTCATTAAAAATTTACAAGTATTGATCCACATTTTATTAACTACAAATTTACGTATTCAGATAATATATTTAATTCGTATTTCACTTTGATTATTTAAATTTTTACATCAAACATATGAGTTCTTAATCCTTCACCTCAGGAATGCTTCCTGCCTCAGAATTTAAACCTTAATACTTGTGTAAAGCATAAATAGCGTGTATTTATTTGTATTTTCATAAAGGCTACCAATAAGAGGTTACGGACAGTATTTCAGTTACTAACATTTGTGTTTGCAGAGTAGTAATTTACTACAACGGATGTCCTCATTGTACTATTATAAATATCCCCTGCAAACTAGAAGTTAACATCCAGGAACTCCAGAGAGCAAGTACTTTCGTTGTCTAGGAAACGTCTGGTGTTAGTCATGAGAAAAGCGAATATAAGCTTTCACAAGAAAAAAAGTTCTCACTTTTGAGGAAAAAAAAATGACTAGACATTTCAACACTCCTACAATGAAAAATCATTTCAAGTTCTCTTACTATAGTGGAGGAAACGATTATCTATATTGTTTGATCGATATGTTTATTTGCTTGTTTCTTTGATAAACCACGGCCCTTGAAGATGGACTCACCCCGATATTAAGAGAAATCGCTAGAGATATTCTAGTTGGCACCGTACAGACTCACAGCGTTGCATTACGGTGTAATTCTTGACAACCATTTTTGACGCTAGACCTCAGTAATATTTATCCATTACATTAAACGTTTCAGGTAGGTGGAATATGAGATCTTTTTTGAAAAGTAATTTTTGGTTTTCATTTTGTCAGGAAAATAGTCAACAGGATTCTTTAACATAGCACAAGTACCACTTGACCCAGTGAAAAATTTGTTTTTCAAAAATCTGATGGACACAATATATTTTTTCCTGAGTAAAACAATTTATGGTGGTTTCAAGATTATCTTGCATCCATCAAGGGAAACAGTGATAGACATATTAAATTCAGCAACTGTGGTTTCTTTGAAAATTATCACTTCTAACTTGTCTTGTGCAAGAGTGACAGAAATGATTATATCTTAGGTTGATAATGTTGACACAGATTTCTAATACAAAAATGATTAACAATATGGAGCACTTGGATTGATTATATGAGCTACAATGCTGAAAATGTTGATTTTATACATACTAGTTATACATTAATTTGATTCTCTTGCTGCAAGGTCCATAGGCATATCAAAGCAATTGCTTGATGCTGAAAAGCTGAAAAATTATATTGCTCCATTTTTCAGCAAGCACAAATTAAATATTTGGAGACGTATTTCTTGAAACTTTCCGACAGCCTTGAAATTACCCCATCAGCAGTCGCTTCTTTAAGAATTCTTCATTTATCATTCGAACATCAAAAGGAGATCTAGTGAAGAAAAAGAGATCTTCAGTTCTGGAGAAAAACCCCGAATTCGAAACAATTAGTGTTGCTAGTGCAAAGCAATGAGGGGATAATTCCGCCCCACTGGGTATTGCCCACACGCCAGAGAACGCTCTTTTAGTCAGTACAAGGCCCTCTTACAAGATAATAGGAAAAGTTTAATTGCTGAAAATTTTAAACAAATATTGGTTTCTTATTGTCACGGAAATCGTTGTAATAATATGATTAGGAAAATTATAATATTTAATTTTGGTCTTGATAATATGAAACAGAACAATAAGATAAGATAATTGTATTTTAATAAAAAAGAATTGATTTAATAATACACATTTTTGCTTTTTAATACATATTTCTATATATTATAATATATATTCCCAATTTTTAGTACATAATTATCGGGGCTCTAGTGATCACCTTCCACCTTTGGGTATTGGCTTCAAATCTTGGGCGATCCATGTGGAGTAGAGAAAGCGGGTTCGCACCAGGTTTTTTCGGAGTGTCTCGTTTCCTGTCCCTCTCATTACACCAGTGCCTTTATCATCAAATCATATTATCAACCAGTGGCCATTATCCAGCAAACCATTCATCTCAAGTATGGCAGAGAAAAAAATAATCAGGACGAAGAGAAGAACTAACAGAATGCTAATAAAGATTAAAGTCATTAGCTTTACTGGACTGTTTGACAGACCAGCTTGTAGGCTTTTTCCGGGATGGAAGATTCCGACTGTTTTTTTATTATTTCATTAATTCTCTGGCATTCCACATTCCGTTTGCATATTGCTCGGTCCTATATCGATGAGTTGATTTTTCCGGGTACATTCTCGATTCGTGATATTTCCACTTCATTTTCGCATCACGGGTCTCCTTTTTAATTTTTCTTGAATGTTCTGAAGTCTTTTTACATTCCATTCAACAGAGCTTGATATTCGGTTAGTCCTTTTCTCCGAACACGTAGGAGATCTGTAGGTGACAGATACTGCTATGTTGGTAGCACCGTTCTCCAGAGCTCATCCAAACGGTTCCACGGAGCCAGAAAAAACTAGTGCAATGAATCACATCAGAGACCTACCGCAGGTTTGTTTTAACCGGTTCAGGAACGTTTAGGCTCGTCAATGAGCGGCGTTTTAACAGAAGCATTGCGCATGCAAACTGGATCCAACCCAATGAATTTCAGCTATTTGGACAACTGTGAAAGTAGAGCAAGTTTCTTTATGTTCACGTTAATACCGGCACGGCTGAGAGTGCTTTGAGTCAAAGACAATTATGTGGACATGTTTCAGATTTTTAAAAAATTTAAAAGTTAAAAAGAAATTAAAAACGGGGGCCGGTTTGGTTTCCATAAATTTAATCCATTACTGCTACTACTTCAATGTCGGCATGGCCGTACTCCTGAGCTGCAAATGTAAACACGGCCACTTATATTACTTAGGGAAATTACGAGTACTTACTACAGAGCAGTAGAGGCTATATTAGTAGAAGAAACCGTGTATATATCCAGATATCAAGAACATAATAGGGTATTTACAGCTCTACGTAAACTGAATATATTTAATGGCCTTTTCCTTGAAGCCTTCATATCGCACAACGTTAGATGTGTCATAATCAGTGAAGGACTGATTACGAGATTGAGGCGGAAAGGGCAGTATATGCGGAGTAACACAAATATTCTCGATTTTCGGGATATCTAACTAAACCCTAAAATAGATACCTTTTACATGCACGGAGGTCTCCTTCTTTTTTTTAAATTTCTGCGCATCGAAAAATAGTGTTATTAAAGACGTTGGGATAAAAATAAACTACACACACTGAGAAAGCTGTTGATGCGGAATAATTAGAAGACCGCCATTTTAGCGGAAACTTTCGTACCTCATAGATAATGCGTTGCGACTGTGATAGGAACAAGTTAGTTACTTAGAATAACGATGTGTTGTTTTCGGTGCGTGCATTATTTAACTGTATGAAAATATTTGTTATAAAATGGGTTACGTTGTTCTGTATATATTTAGTTCACGAAGAAACTGGTAGTTCCTAGTTCAAATTCAGTGTACAAGTTCGCACAGTTTGATTCTTCAAAACGAACTATTACGAGGGGAACATCTTTGTTGTTCCTTAACTGTAATTAATTGTAAATGTTTAAGACCTTTCACGTGAAAACTTTAATATCTGAATTGTTAAAGAGAAATGGCAGCTGGTATAGAAAACAAGTACCTAAACATTATCCATAGACATCTAATTTTGATTTTCCATTTTATACTTTTATTTCTGTCACACTCACTCCAAAACAAAGATAAGGATGAAAACGAGCGCAATTGCAAAGTCAGATTTGCAACCCACGCGCAATATCATTCACTACAATGGCGATCACGGTCCCCTTCAATTTATCCTGAGTCCTCAACTGCCCGTGCACGCAAATTGTAGGGGCTCGAGTGATATAAAATGTTCCCTTGGAGCGGGGATCTTTGGAATCTTGGCCTCCATGGCCCCCTGTCTGGATTCTCCGCAATCTCGTTTCGTAGCGTCTCGCGGAGCAACAGAGGGCTTTGACACCTGCCGGGTCTCGCTGGGCGAGTGGCGCAGCGGGCGTGAAGTTTATTACGTCACAACGTCGCTCCGCACCGCCCCGCACCGCACCGCACAGCACCACACCACGTCAGGAAGCCAACACGCGACACACGCATTTCGCAACGCTGTTGCCGCTACGCTTTCCGGTCTGCTTCTGTCACGCGTGGACACCTCCGCGAGGGCGTGGGAAAGATCTGTTGGTTCCAGGGGTAGCAACGTTTCAATGGGAACGAACCTCTCAGACTGAGTTTATGTGTGTGCTATTACAGTACCGGCAGCGTATAAGCGACTCTGACAGTTCAGTGCGCTGTTGCCACACGTTGCTTCGCACATGGCACCACCTACGTTACAGTTTAATTAAATCTCAAAACATTAATACTCAGTGACGGGCTATGACATATCTTGACATCACATTCATAACTTTTGCTAATGCCGAACCTTATTGCCTCCACGACATTGTGTAAGCCAGATGAGCTGCAACGCTGATCTCTGGCTGCAAGAAAGTAAACAAATCTTCTCAAGCTGATTGCTTCAGAGTAGGTGACATGACGTACCCCAGCACGTGGCGAGAGAACTGTCAGAGTCGCTTATACGCTGCCAGTACTGTAGTTTTTGTTCTTTGTTGTAGATGATGCAAACTTACACTGTTAAACTGGAGATTTTTTCTGAGGTTTAAAATATATATGTACAATGTTTTGAAGATCATTGCCTCCTATCTATCGCAGCTTGCGTACAGCGTAGTTAATTGGAAGCCTTTTTAGCACTTTTAACTGAATTTAGTCACACCCATTAGATGATGATAATAATAATAATAATAATAATAATAATAATAATAATAACAAAACCAACAAGTCGCCTGCGGTATTTCATCGATGCTGATGTAGACAGTGGATTCGTGAAGTAGTGAACTTTGCATGTTCTGAAATAGGACATGTGAATATTGAAGGTTCTTTTTAACACGCTGTTCGTAAAACGCGGTTTTTCGTGTTTGTTTTCCATGATCGTGAACATCTAAAATGATTCGCAATTGTCTTTTGTCTTGACATCTTTGTTAATTATTTACAAACAGTAGTGCTAAGACATTGACTGGAATCCGTTTACTTTCGTACAAGTAAAGTATTTCTTGTTATTTGATATTTAATTTATATTCCTTTACTTGACGCCTTCCGTTCACGGCGAGTTAAAAATAAATGCAACACCCGCACTCGTCTCTTTGTTGTCCGAGCTTAGCGAGGACGACAAACTCGACTCTTGCGTGAATCACCTATTTGGCACCCTTGCTACGTAAACTTGTATTATTACACGTCTCATGACGTCAACTTCATTGCACGGGACACAGAGTATAGGAATATAATGAGAATACAGTCTTTGCGTTAGGTTTGAGAAATTTCGGATTAACATAATCAAATATTTTTCATTTTCCAGTAAAAAAATCTAAACTGTTTCTTTGTTTTCATATTTTTCCGAAATCTTGGGTATTTAACGAAATCATACACATTACTTGCACAGCAGGAGGCTGCGTACGTTTATTGCAATTCCTACAGGCTTTAATCATTAGTAATATAGATCACAACATCTCGGTTATTAAGGGAAATGAATAAATGCACGATTTTTTCTAAATTCGGAAAGAAAGCTGTGTTAGTCAGCTTTCGGGAGATGTAGGGCCCTCTCATAGGTGTAATAGGACAAAACAGTTGAAAACAGGAATTTCTTTGAAAACAATGTACAAATAATACTTTAAGAAAAAAGCCAAGAACTTCCATTACAAAAGTAAGAAATAAAACTTAAGACTTAAAATTAACTTTTCCGATAAGGCTGAAATAACTCCTCACCAGTTCCTGGAATAATAAAAGTAAATAGTGAAGTTTTAATAAAAAAATATTGAAAATATTGTTGCTATTTTGAAATCAACATATATTTGGAAATTAAAAATTAATTAGTCATGTGCATCTCACCGTCTTGTCTTTGTATTATTTCATGTGCTTTCAGTTTCTTAATAATTTAACGAAGTAATTATTATAAAGTATATTCATTCCTTAGTAGTTTCATCACTATTATTATTATTATTATTATTATTATTATTATTATTATTATTATTATTATTATTATTATTATTATTATTATTACAATTTAAAGCTAAATTGACAAAGGAGAATCAGGCAATTTATTAAAATAAATTTGAGATGGAATTTAAAGTAAGGTTTTATTAGTTCAATTTTTATTTATGGATGTTCACGCCAAATAATAAATCTCCCATATTCATAGGCGTTTCTATCCTAGCGAAGGCCACAACAATTGGGCCGAAACGACGACGACCTCTTTATTTTATAACATAATTTACTAGCAAATGTAGTTAACACTAATATAAATGCTAAATTTAGTCAATTTCTTTTAAAAGGAAGAACAAATTTTAAATAAACAACAACACCAGAGCATCCTGTATAAACACGTTGCGTTTTGTGAGCAACCGTGTCACCGGAGCACGGTCACAGATGGAACTAGTCATTCACACAAGGCACCGCGGAGCCGCTGTAGCTTTTCCGCTCCATTCGACGTGATACTTCGCGGTGTGAAAGTGGGCAACTTTCTTCTCCTCTGAGCCGGGCGACCGCGCTCACCCGCGGTTGAAACCTCGACTTCTCAGGTGACGGGCGATGAAGTGCTGGGTTCGAAACCTGTTTGTTCCCATCTATCCGGGTTGAAGAGCTTCTCCCTTTTTGTTTTGATTAAAACGAATGTTAAATGTATTAAATTTATCAAGATTATTGTTCAACTGAATGTGCCAGTAGACTGTTTCCAAATTCTTGAAGATTTTTTGTCTTATTATTTTGCCATTCGTGTTCAATTTACAACGTACAATTTACAACGGTTTTTAATTCCACATTTTATTTGATGAGGATATAGCCACAGCAAATGTCAAAAAAAGGGGAAAATTGATGAATTGATAATTGATAAAGTCCTCGCAAACTAACTTTAGAATAGCTTCATACTACTACGTTGTTTCCAGAACAAATTAGGTATTCATTTAGCATTCGTTATCCAGGCCTCTTTTGTACCTATATTATTTATTAAAAAAGACTACATAAAATAATTTAAGGACTATCACTGTCGCGTTTATTAAGATTGATTGAAGAGATGCATCATGCGGTTACTCTAATAACAGTTTTTGAGTCTGTTTCCTGAATTTAATAAAATATCCTCAGTACTTGGTACTTTGTGATCAGTAAATGAACGTTGCGAAGGAGACATGAACTTTTCAGTACATACCTACAAAAAAGCTTCGACACAGTTTCTCTCCACATTCTCTTCGGCATAAAGGCAGGCATAATTCACTTTTCTTGACCGATGTCATAAAGAAATGAAGGTAGAGTGGGGGCATTAGTTACGAAATCAGCCACTAGAGTTTTTGAAGCAATGCCAACCTCTGAAAAACCGAAGACAAACGTTCTGTCGGCAGGTTGCTGTTAGCTAGGCAACAGCATGAACACTACGATGAATTACATTGTATTTAAGCTGTACGCTAGCAAATAGATCTTTGCTTATTTCTACAAGTATTTATGGCGAAATGACTCAGAACTCCCCACAAGGTGTCTACACATAGGATTCTTCACTTGCCCTCCCAACCACCCAACCCTCTTAGAGCAAGTTGAAAGTCATAATTAGGGATTTGAACGACAAGTACTGGTTGAGTGACATAACGCATTCAGATTAATAAATCTTCAGTGTCTCTCAGAAGAACGTCAAGGACCAGGACGCGGCTCAGCTATTTCTTTAGTTTTTTTCGGGAAAACAAATGAACAGGAGTTCTCGTCAACACCAAAGAGGTTCTGTTTTATGTCAACTAAGATGTTGGTGAGAATGTTGTCACCAGTGCTCGATGCGAGTTTTTACCTTCAACTGTTTATTGTGCCACAGGGGGGGAAGGTTAGCTATTGGCCCAGAAAAGTCGCGCGGTAATACTAGAGCCTTTCACTCGCACAGCGTGTCGGGTTTTACTGTGCTCTTACAAATACTGGTTGGAATACAAAAAATATCCTCGAACTTGTATAAGATGTACCTCTGAGGGGGATAGTGCGGAGTTATGTATTCCCAACTGAAGCTCCATAGAGGGAGGTTCTATGTTCAACTCCTGACGGTGGTGGTTTTTCAAATTTATTTATAGATTGTCGTTTCCGGACACGTCAACTGCTAAGGTCATTAGTCCTGCTAGTCTAGTTTATACCTAAATGTGGAGTTCTTCCCCCATAGGATGCGGCGGCGATGGTGTAACGGTTAGCGTACCGGACTGTTGTACCCAAGTTGGCGGATCGGGTTCAAACCCGATCGAAGCCGTGGATTTTTTAGGGCGAAAAAATCCTACGTACGCCTTCCTTCGGAGGGGAAATAAAGCCGGCTGTCCCATGTTAGTAGATTTACTTGCATGTAAAAGATCCTCAAGCCTAAATGACGCCTCTGAGCTAAATTCAAATCGCCTGTTTCTCGCCCAAGAAATACCTCCTTCCTCTGCTAGTTGGTGAAAGGAGCATAGCGAAATTTACGTGGTCAGACGGAAGAGCAGGCCTAATAGCCTGAGTCTCGCCACGTAAAATAAGGCATTAATTCAATTCAATTCAATTCATAGGATGGTGTGATCCAGTTCCTACATAAGTTTGACTTACAGAGATATCCCTCTTTAGGACCCTCCCCCAGAACAGCATCGCAACATCCGAGACAAGCTCTAATCTCCTAACACGTCTCCCGACATGTGTGGTAGCGTAGTGCACGCACATGTGTGTAAGTAAGAGAGGCGGACAGGACAAGGAAATATCCCGCACGATCCCTGGCGCGTTTGTTAGGGTACTGCTCCAGCATTCACCCGGTATTTATCGGAGAAACTTGGAGAAAAATAGGATGGGGTTCTGGCGTAATGACTAGAGTATTTGCCTTCCACCACTGAAATCCGAGGTCGATCCTTGGACAATGCTTGAGAAATCTTTGGTAGACAATGCGAATTGTGAGCAGTTGTTGTGGAATTTCACCCGTATCCCTTGCTCTCTATTCTGTCATTATCACGATCACCAACTCATTAGATTATCACTCGTGAACTTCAATGTCCTTAGGTTTTTAAAAGTCTCTAAATCGCAATGAATACATGAAATAAATATTTGGGCAGGACGACACTACTGCTTTGACCCAATTCAAAACTAATATCTAATTTTATTCAAAATGTTCGTTTAATTAATTATTTAAAAATGCTTCGCAACTTTTCGCATCTTTACATCCACTTGAACGTAATTAACCGAAAGAAAAAAATGGAGAGATTTCGGAAAATGGAAAATCATTTGATTGAATGTCTTTTTATGCGTAATATTTTTGTGTTATGTCATATTTTTTGGTGAATTTTGTTGTTTGTTTTGAAATTTATTTTAAACGAGTTCTCTATAACGATTGGATTAGTAATTTATGAAAATGTTGCTAACGTTTGATGATGAAGGAATTTTTTTTCAACTATCCGATACGTAACATATCTAACGTCAACAATTATTAATGTCAACAAGTTTGGCCGCAAATCAGATATTTCTAAAATAACGTAGGAAAATTTACTTAGCAACTAACTGTTACCCACTTTGTATTCTCTCCTAACTATATAGTGGTAGGCACTGAACAATCACCTTCTACACTTATTTCCTTTCACCAGTGTAAATAAAAACGTGATTTATTTTGTAAAAACACTCACACGGTTGACTCATTTAATATCGTCAAAGAACGAATTAATTAATACTCTCGCTATTTCAAGGCCTGTATTTGCAAAATATGGTAGTGTTACCATCCAGAATTTTTTACGTGAAATGGGCATCTTATATTTATATAATCTTTGACAACAGTTTGAAATACACACGCGTTTTTATTACTGAAACATACTATAAGCACTTTCTAAGCGTCTAACAAGGAAATGTCTGCTGGAAAACATTTACATCCGTCACTTCAAACGAAGAACATGTAGTAAGAACCGACAACGTCCTAATTCTAAGAGTTTTTTTTTTCAGAAATGAAAAAATACACTCTTTCCCAATTGAAGACACTTCTGCTGTTTCTTAGCAAATGACTTCCTGCACCATGTTACATCAGCTTGCTGGTGTTGAGGGTGCTTTGGCAAGACAAAAGGTGGTGGCAGGGGGAATGATGTAACAGGTACGACAAGTCTAAGGTCGTGACACTCAGAGAAAAGACTTCACACTTTCACTCGCAATCAAAATGAGAATAATGAAATTGTACAATTGTACGTAGAAGAGGCGTATCTCGTAATGATAAACCTGTCACCTTCTGAATTTACTTTGCCGCAACGTAAGTCTATAAAGAGAATCAAATTATATAAAAAACTTCATTAAAGATATTAGATGTTGAGATTATTATAAAAAATATCCCAAGTAATTTAGCAAAGTTATGAGTGCGAAATATATAACAATTTTCTCTATTAAGCCGGTCCGGAAGGCCGAGATCGTTAAGATAGTAGTGCCGTAGAGATCTCGGTCTGAAGGATCGCGGGTTCGAGTCCCGCCTAGGACATGGTTGAATTTGTGTTCGTCCTTTCACTCCCTATCATACCGATACCATGTCATCCTCACAGTTACCATACCGGTAAATACAATAGTGGTCGCTAATGATTACATATTAATGCTACCTTACATCTCCATTAAGCTACATTTTCGCAGCGATGTACATTTTGGCCTACATTACATCTCCATTTTCTTCGATATTAACTACCATTCTGATCGTCATTGAAAAAATTTAGAAATGATGCCCGAAGACGTGATGAGGTGTAGTTTCGTGTGGGACTGCCTGTTCTCCACATCCAACAATAACGTATATATAAGGTGTTAGGGTTTGAGTATTAGGTTATCAGTGTTGAAATTTCTGCAGTCATAATTAAGGTGTTAATCGTTTTTCCGGGTACGTCAACTGCTTTGATCATTAGGGCCGTAAGTGTAGTGCATGTTTTAACGCAAAAGGTGGCGGTTATCTCCCCAGCTGGCTGGCGAGATCCGGCGCCAATCAACGTCGGCTTATGGGGACTTTCCCCTACCAGGTATCTCCCCCCAGCGTGGTACCGCATCAGCCGGGACAAGCTCGGAGCTCCCGACTGGCCTCCTGGCGTGCGTGGTAATGTATTGCATGTAAGTGTAGGCGTGTGTAACTACGGAGTGAGAATAGGTCAAATAAGAGGGAAAAACGCGCGCGGTCCGTGGCCCGTTTGTTAGGGTACTGCTCCGGCATTCGCCTGGTGTTAATCGGAGAGACCGCGGAAGACTACCGATCACAGCAGCCGGCCACTAGAATTACCCTCCAAACAACGTCTGAATTCGACCTAATTCGTGAAAAATCATGCCACCGGCGGGAAAGCCCATGACTTCCCGGACAGAGGCCAGACTGCAGTGACATCAGTAGCCACCCGAGCCGGTCTATTGAAGTACGAGCTGCCAGCGTTGCCTGTGTCATGTTGGAGGTTGGCATTTGAGTGAGTGTTCGTGGGTTGAGCTTAAAGGATTGTGCGATGGGAATAGAGGTTGGCAAAAAGCGCGGGCGAGCGCCGGAGGCTCGGCCGACACCGCAGCCGTTGCCCAATGAGCGAGAAAGCGTCGGCAGGAGAATGGCACGTGTCAGCAAGCGGATGGCGCGGATTGGTCCTTTAATGTTTATCAGTGGTGCATTGAAGGGTGGGTTGGAGGGTAATGGGAATTCAGCTTCCCCTCCCCGCGAAGCCAAATATACATACTCAAAAATATAATTTTTAATAGTCACTAATAAAAGTCACTAATAGAAGACAAATAATAAAAGCGTTTTTTTTCAGAGTAGCGTGCTAAACGTTTATTTTTTTAGCACTAGTGCTAAACGTGAGACGATGCTTAGGTGTTCAGATACATCTGCGAATACAACAAAGAAAACAAAATACTTTTGTCTGATCGTATTTGTTACTACTGACCATACCGTATCATTAATTGATTTGTTGAATTAAAATATAATGAAGTCGGTAAGGCTGTCCAAATAATAGTGTACGACAGATGGTAAAAGTGATTTAATTTTCTTCGTAGGATTCCGCTACTCGGCCTTGTGTCGCAACTATTCTTAATTTTACTTTTTCCACTTTTATCATAAATATTATTGGGATAGTAGTGCTTAACAGTCATATGATGGTGTCTATAGTTCTGAACAGATGGCGGACTTAATAACCTTAAAAGGCACCTGCCGATAAGAATGACTTTTCGTTCTGTTTGATTGCGATAAGTAGAAATTACCACAGTACAGTATTAAGAAAAAATATTGGTGGTATGTGTTTTATTGTATCTTTGTGGTGGAAAATAATCTCCAGAAGAAAAGTGACTTTCTCGCTAGGAGTAGTGACTAATTGATTGACAATGCTGCCCGATTTTGCGTTTTAATCAAATTATTAGCCACAATGAAATATCTTGTAGATATGAACGGTTGCATAAATCGAAATGAACAAATACCATTTTCCCAGCTCTAAGCTTCCAACATTTGTAGCAGTGTAGTGCATGTGTGCATGTGTGAGGACAGAACAGGAAGAGAAAAACTACCGATAAGAGTAGCCGACCGCCAGGTTTTTTTCTCCAGAGAGCGACTGAATTCGACTTAGGTATGTAGCTAGTTTCGAAAATCCTGCCACTGTCGGGGATCGAAACCTAGGCATCCCAGGTCAGATGACATCACATGGCTTCTACTCTACACGATGGGAGTAACGTGTGATTACAAACAATAATTTTAGTACACGTAAGCTTCCGCGGCTCGAATCCATAAATTCTCGGCTATCCGGGAGATGCCGCGTCGTTGGCTGGGAGGCCTTGTGGTTCGCCTCCCAACCAACGACGCTGCGTCTCCCGGATAGCCGAGAATTTATGGATTCGAGCCGCGGAAGCTTACATCCGGATAGCCGAGAATTTAAACAATAATTTTGGTGGAGGAACGTTATCCGATGCAACTATCGTAGTGTTAATATTTCGCGCATGCGCAGTGGCTCAAAAATTGATTTGTTCCTTCTAGAAATAGCGGTATTATACATTGTACAAAAATTAATATTTTGCATTCCTTGACCTCTAAATGAAACATCATGTCCAACATTCATTATGTATACGATAAATCCTACGAGTCCTGTAACCTCACTCCTAGCCACAAAAATGCCCGCGTAATTTAGAAGACTGTCGGAAAGGGTTTCGTATTTCTTGCGCAAAACACGTTGCTCTGGGGTGCGCCAAGAAAGCTCATCAGATAGAAGGGATTTATGAAACTCATTAGCGCATTTTCGTGGAGATGAATGCTTAAGCGGATACTTTCTAATTCAGAGGAGCTTCTCTGTTTCTTAAGAGTGAGAACGTTCCGTTCTTATGAACGAAATTGTGGGAAGGTTCGTTTAAATGAGTCGGAAATAAAGAGTCATTTGCGGTACTTGGTAAGCGCAGATTTGAATACAAATCTAAAATATTCAATGTGTTGTTCTATAATTGGTCAACAATGTTTAATACATCGCCGGCCCGGATGGCCGAGATCGCTAAGGCAGTAGCCGTAGCCCTCTAGGATTTTATGGAAGCATATAAGTACTCCTTAATACTTCACAATGTTTTCAACTTTATTTGACGTTAAATTATGGAAATTAAAGAAACACGTGGTAAAGGAGGAATATAATTGCATGAGTGTTATGTTCAAGAAAACGAGTGACGATAGGAGCGAATTTTCTTATATACTACGAGTGCAATTATACCCCTTTATCCACATGTTAGTTCAATATTTTTTCGTTTCCATTAAAGAATACGGGTAATTTAGGTATTGAGAAATTCAAGCACATCTTTACCATCGGAGGCAGATATTTAATGGCGTCATATTTCTTCTGAAAAATATATATTTTAGTGGACGATGCATTGTGTTTGTTTTCAAGAAACATTTGCGTACGGAAGGTACTGAACATATTTCGGAAAAAATATTAAAAGAATGTAGAGAAGTCATGAAAACAATACTTACTACGAAAAGTAAAGACAGGTATGAGATAGAATATAACGTGTTTAAATTGGAAAATAAAAAACAACAACAAAAAACGAATCACTTCTCATATTTTTCTATAAAGTACGTTTTAAAACGCTTAAACACAATAGACTTTTACATTTTTTACGTCTCTAATCCTAAGACCAAATGTTTACTTCTAAAATAATTAATTTATTCACCGTAAGTATTTTATGTTGTTCCATTAGCTAGTTTTAACTTTTTCTTCGCCAGTTTAGTTTTATTCATTCGTTGTTCATATGTAGTTGTTGCGAGTACGTAATCTGTTATGTACATTTTTGCTCATGTTTCATGGCCAACTGGAAATATTGTATCTTGGGTACGTCTGAGTTATATTTTCTTAATTAAGCGATTTGTCTCCTTTTCTGAATTCTGATAGGCAGGCGTAGAGTTGTAATTGCACGGTTGCATTTTAATTCCACGCGTGATATTAATATGGAAATAATCAACAATTTTTCACGGAACTAATGAGCACATTTTGTTAAGAAAACGAAAAATTAAAAACTATATATATATATATATATATATATATATATATATATATATATATATATAAAATCAGTCGGGTTAGTTACCTCATTTATAACTCAAGAAAGGCTCGACCAAATTTAATTATATCTGATTTGTTGGATTCTTGTCCGACCCTTATAGCACAATAACTATTAAAATATTGGAAAAATTTAAGAAAAAAGAACAAAACTAAATATTCATGTCGAATACTACCGGCAACACGCGGCAGAATTTTTTTTACTGTATATCGTTAAATAACTCCAAAACGAAGCGTTCTCGGGCATTAAAACTGAAATATAGCTGTAAAGGTTTCACAGAAACGTTTTTCACTTCATAATCTGTAGGATGAACATTCTATTACTTTTTGTTGGTCCGGCGCTTCTCGATATTAACCCACCTGCTCAAGGACTTGCAGAATCTGCAACTAAATGTGCATGAGAGGCAGAGACGAAGAGAGAGATAGAGAGAGAGGCAGAGACGAAGAGAGAGATAGAGAGAGAGGCAGAGACGAAGAAAGAGAGGCAGAGACGAAGAGAGACAGGGACGAAGAGAGACAGGGAGAGACGAAGAGAGACAGGGAGAGACGAAGAGAGACAGGGAGGGACGAAGAGAGACAGGGAGGGACGAAGAGAGACAGGGAGGGACGAAGAGAGACAGGGAGGGACGAAGAGAGACAGGGAGGGACGAAGAGAGACAGGGAGAGACGAAGAGAGACAGGGAGAGACGAAGAGAGACAGGGAGAGACGAAGAGAGACAGGGAGAGACGAAGAGAGACAGGGAGAGACGAAGAGAGACAGGGAGAGACGAAGAGAGACAGGGAGAGACGAAGAGAGACAGGGAGAGACGAAGAGAGACAGGGAGAGACGAAGAGAGACAGGGAGAGACGAAGAGAGACAGGGAGAGACGAAGAGAGAGGCAGAGACGAAGAGAGAGAGAGGCAGAGACGAAGAGAGAGAGAGAGGCAGAGACGAAGAGAGAGAGAGGCAGAGACGAAGAGAGAGAGAGAGGCAGAGACGAAGAGAGAGAGAGAGAGGCAGAGACGAAGAGAGAGAGAGGCAGAGACGAAGAGAGAGAGAGGCAGAGACGAAGAGAGAGAGAGGCAGAGACGAAGAGAGAGAGAGAGAGGCAGAGACGAAGAGAGAGAGAGAGGCAGAGACGAAGAGAGAGAGAGAGAGGCAGAGACGAAGAGAGACAAACAGAGACGAAGAGAGAGAAACAGAGACGAAGAGAGAGAAACAGAGACGAAGAGAGAGAAACAGAGACGAAGAGAGAGAAACAGAGACGAAGAGAGAGAAACAGAGACGAAGAGAGAGAAACAGAGACGAAGAGAGAGAAACAGAGACGAAGAGAGAGAAACAGAGATGAAGAGAGACAGGGAGAGACGAAGAGAGACAGGGAGAGAGGGAGAGACGAAGAGAGAGAGAGAGAGAGAGAGAGAGAGAGAGAGACAGGGAGAGACGAAGATAGGAAGAGGGAACGTGAAAATTGGAGTTGCAGGGCAGAACAACGTCTGCCGGGTTCCGCTAGATATATAGTGCCTCTAATCAGCGCCCCCTGCGAACCCGGGGCGTGACCAAGCATGGCCGCCTGGAGGCGCCGCGATTCCGCCCGCGGGCGAGGCGAGGGAGAGACCGCCGGCGCGGCGCGGGGTTTGTAGGTCGCGGGCGAAGCCGTCGGGGGCGGGGCAGGGAGAGGAGGGGAGGGGAGGGGAGGGGAGGGGAGGGGTGGGCTGCAAGGGGAAAGTCTACGGGCGCCGCGTGGAAGGCGCGGCGCCGGCATTCGCGACCGCTCGGCCGCGCCGCGCCGCGCCCCGTGCCGCGCCGGTGTGTCGACGCATGCGCAAGTCCGCGCCGCGTCCGGGCGGCGTTCGCGGGAAGTCCGACGCACGCGAAAGCGGATTCCGCGATGCGCAGATTGGACCGTTAGTCCCCAGAGATACATAGCTGTCTCAAGAAATGTCGAACTATTTTAGGGTGTGTTAATTTCAAAACCAGTGGGTGAAAACTAGAACTAAGTGCCATTTAATAAATTCTGATAAAAGGTGTTAATTTTTGTCTCTATTTCAGTGGCAATGTATTTTCATGGTTCTAATGAACAATTGAAATACCGTGGTTTTGATGGTGAAACAAAGCACCACCACATTAGAGTGATATTGACTTAAATAAACATATTTCTCGAAATTTATAAAATGTCTCTTATATCGTTCTGGTTTGCATTCATTCATATAATAGTTTTGTTATGAAAAGCAAAAACTAAACAACTACAAAAATGAACTTGATTGATTGGTTGATTTATTGATTACTTTTCGGATGCGTCCACCCTGAAGGTCATTAGTTCCGTAAGTGTAGTGCATTTTTATCGCAGGAGGTTGCCCCGCTGGTTGGCGAGAGTCGGCGCCGACCTACATATCGGCTTGTGGGGTTTTCCCCAACCAGGCACCGCCCCCAGCCAGGACAAGCTCTAGGCTCCCGATTGGTTTCCCGGCATGTGTGGTAGTGTAGTGTATGATAGTTTCTGTTTGTGTAAGTAAGGATAGGAAAATGATGAGGAAGAAGGGGGGTACTAATCGGCATTCGTCTGTTTTTTACCAGATAACCCACAGAAAGCTACCCATCAAAGCTAGAATTCTCCTGCTCTCAAAGGCTGAAGCTATACACCTAGTATCAAAAATCCTGCCAGCGTCTGAACTGCAACCCTAGGACCTCCCTGTCAGAGGCACTACAGTGACAATTGAGCCCTAAGCCAACTACGGCGAGTTTGCCCTTGGCACGACACACAGCAGTGTTGCCATATCGGCGGAATTCCCGACGTTTTCAGCGGATTTTGAACTCGTACGGCGGAAAAAAAAGTGTTTCGCGGACAGCGGAATAAACGGCGGGAATTAATAAAGTTAGTAAAGCAGTAAAATTAGTAAAGCATCAGTTTTCTTTAACCTCTATTAATAAAGTTCTCTTGCACAGATGTATATTTTGAAAATTTCTAACTCCATGTTACTAGCAAGAATAAATAATATAATACTTATACAATAAATACGTAAGCTTCCGCGGCTCGAATCCATGAATTCTCGGCTATCCGGGAGACGCCGCGTCGTTGGCTGGGGTGCCGACGTTTCGCCTGACATATCGCAGGCTTCCTCAGGGCAGTGACTGAGTGACTGACTCAGGGCAGTCAGTCGTCACTGCCCTGAGGAAGCCTGCGATATGTCAGGCAAAACGTCGGCACCCCAGCCAACGACGCGGCGTCTCCCGGATAGCCGAGAATTCACAAATAAATTATATACTACCTGAAATCAATTGCTATAATTTTGCAAATTTTCACCCAAGTAATGCATTGTATACTATCTAAAAATTGAATTACAGGTTCAATAAAGCCACTATATTTCGCAATCATATTTTTGTTTTAATAGAATAAATTAATACAACATTTAAATATGGAAAAATAATTTATTTTATGTTTAGCGGATTTAGGCGGGAAATTTAAAACCAATTCAGCGGATTTTCGGCGAAAACTGAAACTAACATGTCGGAATCTCTCTAAACACATCTGGCAACACTGACGACACCGCATATCTCGGATCCGTATTCCACCGTCGCAACTGATGCAACTTCTGAGGCGGTGGGCGTGAGGAGTCGGGGAGACGTCTACCCGCCGTGTGCAGAATTTCTCGGCCTCCTGCGACGAGAAACTCGCGCCGCCCACGGCCTTGACCTCCGGCGGAGCGGAGAAACGCCGGCGTCTCTGCCACGCTCCGCTTGGCGGCGTCACGACTTCCGTATCCGCTGCGTCGTCGCCAGGCGGGGGGGTTCTTGCGCGTCGTATCGGATTTGGCTAACGTGCTTCAGGCACCAGTTTGCGTCACAATATTAGCGGGAATTTTAAATGTAGCCAGATACCTAAATTATCACCTCGTTATAAGATATTTAAACAGATTTATGAAGCATTTCCTTTTAATATTGCATCTTGTACACCCACGTGCAGCGGGCGTCCGCTGCTGCGGCAAGCGGTGGCGGGCTCTCGCTACGCGAAGCGGAGGAGGGCGTACGCGCCACCGCTAGCAGAATACAGCTTTAAATGGGAGCCTTCCTACTGCGCCACGGCCGCAGCGCAGAGCTGCTGTTTATGCCTGCTGCGGTCCCTTTGTCCGTCGTCGCCGGAGGGTCGGCGAAGAGCCCTGCCGATTGATGCACGCGCGCTGCCGTGGCGGCATGGGAAGGCGCCCTTAGGCACCAGTTTGCGTCACAATATTAGCTGGAATTTTAAATCTAGCCAGGTACCTAAATTATCACCTCGTTATAAGATATTTAAACAGATTTATGAGGCATTTCCTTTAAATATTACATCTTAAAACACCTTCATCATGTAATTTCATCGTCGGAATTTGGCATTATATACCTCTTTTAAAACGTTTCTCAACAGTTCTGTCACTCCCCATGCGACATGGGGACCAGCGCCTGGTCTGCTTTTCATACGAAGTGCCCACGCTAACTGGTGCTTCGCAGAACGAGCGAAAATCGGTGCCCTAGAGTAATTCGCGACTATCTTTCCACCGTGATCGTCGCGACTTCTAGAAATATGCATAAATTGTATTAAAAAAAATAAATTCGAATCGATTCATCAAAATTCAGAAAGAAATTATACAAACCGTTATTTTTAGAAATAAATGTTTTGTTTTTTTACAATGATAAATACATATTTTTTGGATTACACCGGGAGTGCCCAGGGCTAAGTGAGCTTTGAAGGGGTGGGGGTACGAGAAGGATGAGGAAGGAAAGATCGTGCGTAGTCTTTGGTTCGTTTATTAGGGTACTGCTCCTGTATTCGCTTGGTATTGATAAGAGAAACTACGGAAAACTAGCGATCAAAGCAGCCGACCGCCAGAATTCTCCTGCAGATGACTGAATTCGACTTTTCTGCGTAGCTGATGTCAAAAACCGCCACTATTGGGACTCGGATCAAGTTCAACCACTGTCTGGAGGAGATATCTAGAGTCTAACTGCTCTGATCGTAGTTTTTCTTGTTTTCTTTGATCAAAACCTGACGAATACTGGAGTAGTACCCTAACAAACGAGCCAATACCGCACGGAACCTTCTTCATAATCATTCCCCTATTCTTACCCTTTACATACTTAGTTACATTAAGCTACATGGCATGTCTCGATACCAGTGCGTTAGGATAAGTTGCTTGTCTTCTTCACGAGGATTGTGTCCTATTGACTGAAATACCTGGACAAGGAATCCCCAAATACGAGAGGTCGATGATTGCTGGACCGTAAGTTAAAAGATACCTGCCACCTACAGGGTTATAACGTCCACTCTTTTTATGGGACTAATAACCAAAACAGTTGATTCGCCAGGAAACGCAATAAATTCATCCATTTAAATACCGCGTCTCTCCCCGCGTCTGACCCTTGTCCTGCCTCAAGACCGCTCCACACATTCGGTATTCGGCGAGTAGGCTGCGAGTAGGCTGCGAGTAGGCTGCGAGTAGGCTGCGAGTAGGCTGCGAGTAGGCTGCGAGTAGGCTGCGAGTAGGCTGCGAGTAGGCTGCGAGTAGGCTGCGAGTAGGCTGCGAGTAGGTTGCGAGTAGGTTGCGAGTAGGCTGCGAGTAGCCTGCGAGTAGGCTGCGAGTAGCCTGCGAGTAGCCTGCGAGTAGGCTGCGAGTAGCCTGCGAGTAGCCTGCGAGTAGGCTGCGAGTAGCCTGCGAGTAGCCTGCGAGTAGCCTGCGAGTAACCTGCGAGTAACCTACGAGTAACCTACGAGTAACCTACTCGTTCTATCCTGAGTAGTGTGGATCGGTTACTTGCTAGTTGCCAATCGACGAACATTCGGTGCTCGCTCTACCAACAGCATGTCGGTGTTTTGGACATGTCAAAGGAAGCGAACATTCGTAGAGCCTATCAACTGCTGGGAATTGGGCGAGCAGAAGTTCGCTACTTGGCGAATGCCGAATGTGTGTAGCCTCCTTCCACAGACCAGCTAACAGGTCACATAGTGAACAAATACGACTTCAAAATTAAAACATCAATGCTATGATTACATCATCGAAAAATCATTATTTTTTAACATCAGTATTTATTAAACGCTCAAGCTAAAATCAAAAAATTAAAAGAACTAAAAATTAACAAAACGTTTATTACCATGGAAAGAATAACATACTATCATTTTTTAAATAATAATTTGGGAAACATTTATGTCAATGACGTATCCCTAGCCTAGCGGGACCTAGCCTATACTAGTCTTGTTCTGCCTCACACTTCCTTTCACGTTTCCGTACTGTAGTAGGGATAACAAAAAACATCGATGTTTTTAAAACATTCATGTTTTCAACTAGAAATATTGATATATTAACATCGATGTTCTGTTTCGATTTTTTTTGTACATCGATATATTTAACAGAAACATCGACGTTTAAAAAAAAGTTTTTCGATAAATTCGTACTTAGTGATATCGTTAAATTGCATTTTGAACTTGTCTGTACAGAATCTTGATTAGAAAATTAAGGTGACTGAGTTCTTTAAGGCAGAATATACTTTAAACTAATATTTACGTATTATGTATATTAGATACAGGACGATTTTATTCGATGATTTATGAATGAAAGTGAATAAATGGAGTAATACTCTCCTAAGACGATGTCATCTATCTTCTATTTCCTTCTTTACATTCGATAAACCTTAATAACAAATTACTTATACGTTATCAAAGTATAACGGTATTTCATTTAAATACTCTAATTAAAAATGGATATATGATAGGAAAATTCCACATGTGTTATTGTATATAAAACAACGATATTTTCGACAAGGATGTTTTCGTCGATGTTTTCATGGACATCGAAATCTTTTCGGTGATGTATCGAAATATCGACGTTTTAATAAAACTTTCCATCGCTACATTGCAGGCATTTTGACGAACAGCTGAAACATGTAAACAAATGAACCACGCATGGGAAACGCGTGCACGCGTGCTAAAACCCAGAATCCAACTGCTCTCAAACACTTTCCGCTCCAAGCACCGCAACTAATTCGCGTGTTCGTCCCCAGATGGCGGCGGCGCCCGCGTTGCTGCTGCTGCTGTTGGTTCCGCTGCTGCTCGCTGCGAGCGCTGGCGCGGCGCCGACGGACGCCGACGCGGGGGAGAATGAGGTGTCGGGGGCGCTGCCGCCGGCGCAGGAGGACGTGCGCCTCGACCCGGCGCCCACGCCCCCCGCGCCCATCGACGTCGAGCTCACGGTCAGTGCGCGCCCGCGTCCCGTGGGCACAGAAAGCGAAATGCGAGAGAGAGTGGAAAGAGAAAGTGAAAGAGGGTAAAAGAGGAAGAGGAATAGAGGAAAATATAAAAAAAAGCATTGGTGGAAAAAGAGAGAGTTTTTGAGGTAGCTATAGGGCAAGAGGAAGCTAGATTAAGCGGGCGCTACAAATGAAGCCAGCCTTAGGGATGAAGCAGAAGGTAGGGATCGAGGGGGGAGTAGGCTTCAAGCGGGAGGTAGGGATCAAGGGGCATTAGAAATTAAGCGGGCGGAGGGAATCATGAACGCGGTAGGGATCAAGCGTCCAGAAGGGATCAAGCCAGCGGTAGACATTGAACCGGTGGCAGGGAACAAGCGGGCGGTAAGGATCAAGCGGCGATAGGAATCAAACTAGAGATTAAGCGGGTGCTATGGATGAATCATGCACTAGAGATCAAGTAGGCGCTGGAGATCATGTTGGCGCTAGCGATCAAGTGGGCACCAGAGATAAATCTGGCGTTAAAGATTAAACTGAGGCTAAAGATCAAGTAAACGCTAGGAATTTGGTGGGCACTGGTCATCAAACGGCTGCGGACGTTTGAGATCAAGCGGGCGTTTCAGATCAAGCGGGCGTTTCAGATCAAGCGGGCGTTTCAGATCAAGCGGGCGTTTCAGATCAAGTGGGCGTTTCAGATCAAGCGGGCGTTTCAGATCAAGCGGGCGTTTCAGATCAAGCTGGCGCTAGGATCAAGCGGGCACCAGAAATCAAAGATCCGTTAAGGATCAAACGGGCGCTAGATATCAAACGGGCGCTAAGGATCAAGCGGGCGCTAGGGATCAAGCGGGCGCTAGGGATCAAGCGGGCGCTAGGGATCAAGCGGGCGCTAGGGATCAAGCGGGTGCTAGGGATCAAGCGGGTGCTAGGGATCAAGCGGGCGCTAGGGATCAAGCGGGCGCTAGGGATCAAGCGGGCGCTAGGGATCAAGCGGGCGCTAGGGATCAAGCGGGCGCTAGGGATCAAGCGGGCGCTAGAGAATAAGCGGGCGCTAGAGATGAAGCGAGTACTGCAGATGAAGCGGGTGCTAGTGATCAAGCGGGCGCTAGGGATCGAGTGGATGCTAGAGATCAAGCGTACTCAAGAGATGAAGCGTGCGGAGCGACTGATCGAAGTGTGCACGTGGGGTGGCGGGGGCAGGTGGAGGCGGTGCGGCGGCGGCTGCGCGCCGACCCGACGCTGCCGCGCCTGTCGCGGGGCCGCATCGTGCGCCTGCTGGCCGAGGTGACCGGCGGCGCCGACGCCAACGTGCAGCGGGCGCTGGGCCAGCTGCAGCCCGACGACGACGACTACGACGAGGACGCCTACCTCGACCTCCCCGACGGAGACGCTCCACCGACCCCCGAGCAGGTACCCACCCACCGTCCCCCACCACCCACCACCCGCTCCTCGAATGTAAAGCGATTAATAAATCCAACCCCCAAACCCTTTTAAAACACGTCCGAATAACAATTCTATGGGATCCATTAAATTTAATAAAAATAATATGTTATAAACGAAACAAAAATAAATTGAATAAATTAATTTAATTATTACTAGAACATAAGCAGCTAAAATGTTTTCAACTCTTTGTAAAGTAATGATCTACAAATAATAAAAAAAATAGTTGACATTTAATTCATAAACTTAACCTGGTAATTCATTCAAACGAAATTAAAAACAGATGAGTATAATTATAAGTAATAACACGAAAGAATTGCTACTAATATTAACCAAACAGTAACAAAAAAGCAATGTAATAAATTTACTTATTGATTTCGTGGAGAAATCTATCTCACATATACTACGTATATTTTTTCCTTAAATTATTTCACCTCTAAAATAATTATGTGCAAAATAAAGAAGTGCATGGCACGTCTAATAAAAATAAAGTTTTGTTGTGATATTCACGAATTTCTGTCTCTAAAATGCGGTTTCATCTCTATATTCAGTAACGAACAAGAAAAATTAAACAATAAAATTGCGGCAACATATTAATATAATATCTGAAATAGAACCATTAGATTTTTCTCTTTGCATTTCTTAATGATTTTCTAAAAAAAGTAATTATTTTCTAATATTTATTTTTTGTTATACTCCGAAATATTTCTGTGATCGATTCAGCGTTTCTTTTTATTTTGTTTTGGATTCCTACATTCAACATCTCACCTACTCAAACGGTTCAATAACCGACTACTACTGAAATTTTACTCTACTATTTTACTCAACTACTGAACTGATACCCTACTGTACTGGTGAACTGATACTACTATGCAACTCTACCAGTAAATTACCCTACAGATGAACTGAACGACCATTTCATGTTTGCTAAAGTACTATCTGACCTTTTCGACAGAATGCTACTCTATCCAGTTTTGAATTTCTTTTCAGAAGCTGTAATTCATTTGGCGTTCTTGAGCATGGCCTTTCAGAAAGATTTAGTAAAATGTTTAAACATTTTATCACATGTTGACTTACAGTATTCGTATAAACGTATAAAATAGATGAATATTCTTTCTTCATTTTTGATACATTTCTACTCAGCTTCTATTCGTACTCTTTTGGGTCCAACATGATGTTTTGCATTTCTAAATCTATCATAATTTTGGTTTTATTCTCGTTTTATTCTCTATTGTCTTTATCTTACTCATTCTTGACCCTTTTTCCAGTTATTTCGTTTGCCTCTAACTGTTCTTACTCTTTTTCTGTGTACTACATCACCTTTTCCCCTTGAATCACATATCATTTCATAAATGCATTTATGTAATCATGAAAGTGTTGGTGCTTTTAAGTATCCACAAAAGCGCTTGTGCTCTAATCAGTGCACGAAAAAAAATCCTGTTTTCATTAATCCACACAAGCCCCTTTTCTCAGTAAATCCACAAGCCGCATATGCTGTTGTGAATCCACAAACACTCTTTTGCACCTACAAATAAAATCACTGGTTATCTACGGGATCCACTAAAGATGGTGAGTAGTGTTCCAGAAACTCACAAAAAATGAGTGGATGTAATCACTAGTCTATAGACATAATCATTACTCCAGTCAGTGGTTCTCGCTGAATCTGGCATTGGCGTGCAGCAACATTTTAAAGCACTTGAACTATTAACATACAAATAATTAGTTTTTTCTCATGGTATCTCAAAAGCTTTCATGATTTTATGTCTTCATAAAAGCACTTATGTTATTGTCGAATAACCGAAGCACTCGAGCTATAGATTTACAAACGCTCGACTCCCACGAACTTTTTGTTTTTGAAGCACTACCACCAGAAGCTCTCTTATGGACCCATTAAAACTTTTCATTTAAAACCCTTATGAAAAATGCATGCTTTAATAGATTCATAAAGTATACGAGCTGAAATCAATAAATGTAACACATGTGATATAAAATGCACAAAAATACGTCCTCTACTTAAATACTAACACACATAAGAAATCATTTCGCCTTTTGGCTTGGAGTGTCAATATCGTGTTAGTTTATAGAAGTATATACTCTTGCTTATTCACCAAAACATTCTCATTTACTGCAGTTTTTATAGGCACATAAATATCCAGTAAAACATTCATATTCTTAACAATTGCATCCCTAGGGGGTGGATTCAATGACGGAGACCAGCGCCATTTTTCTCCAAAATCAGTGTTTAGATAAAAACGTTTTTGTTCAGAAAAACTGATTCATCTTTTAGGACTTTTGTAAATAGCACCTTTCTGAACCCGAAGTGATCGTTTCATCTTTCAACAAATATCGTATCTTTACAAAAATAAATTTGAAACCGTCGCTATGCGTAGCAATCACTTCGCTGAAACTCTGCAATTTTCTAACAACCACGCATAAACGTGCTGAAATTTTTCTTGTTATGTGTTGATGTAGAGTACAACTGTGTATTCGGAACAACATACTGAATGTTGAATTAGATTAAAAAAATAAAAAGCACGTGGCAGTCTGTGATCCTGCGGAAATATCTTTAAGAACAGAAAATGTTCAAAATATATATGCCCTCGTCGTACCTCAAAAACTAAAATGAACAAAATTCATGCAGAAAAGGATTGCAGTACAATATGAAATATTTTTATTAGTTATTGAATATCAAAAAAATATTCCTTTAGCTGTAATACAATTAATGCTCGACACGCCATTGACCCTCACCATTCTTGGCTTTCTTCGGGTACCGGAATAGTCTTGCTATACGAGCCTGAGACACATGAGCGTTCCGATGACGCGCGTCACCTAATGCTCATGACTTAATCTGCGTTGACGCGCGTGGCCCGCGCGCACCTCACTTGCCGCGCGTCGTAGATTAACACCCAATCTTATACGAAACGGGATCACCCTATCAGGAGCGCTCTTGGCGACGTGTTGTTGCCAACACGTGTCACTTCGCGTGACGAAAAATAAAACCCCGCGTTATCTGGACTTAAGTGCTAGGTTGAACTAAGGGTTCGTCAAGAGCGCTCGTATGTCGTTTCGTGTAAGATACAATGCAAATATACGACGTGCGTTTAGTGACTCGAGTGGGCAGGTATCGACGCAGCTCACGTCATCAGAGGTAGGTGACGCGCATTAACGTAACGCTCGTGTGACACAGGTCTAAAATATCCATTGAAATCCTCGCTTCTTAGACCACAATGCGAGCAAAAAAAGGATTCACAAGGTCATTAAAGAAAATTATTTTTTAAATATGAGCTGTAAAAAGATAATGAACTCATTTAAGCACGTCATTGACCTCATAAGGTATATCAGTACTCACTGAAGCACCACAATAAGCTCGTTAAACATCATCGACGTCAAGTAATTTGGGGTTGACCACTACAGGGCGGATCAATAGAGGAGCATTTTTGTAAATTTACTCAACTTTTTAGTACACATTAATCACATTTACATCCATAGGACTATATCCTTTATGAATATGTAATTCATTTTACTTCGCAATATCAATTAATTTTTTTAATCAAAGAGAATTGAAATTGCTCCAGCCTTGAAATACTACTTGTGTCGACAACGGAAACGAAAAGCCAATAGTCAAGTCTGTAGCACATTTGCAATTGCAAATATTTTTATTACACGAGAACGAATATTTTGTTTTGAAATATCGCCAATAATTCTCATTGCGTAGATTATGTTTAGACTATAGTATACAAATAAAGATATAGAGCTCAATAAAACATTCACAGATTACACTTCTTCCCCCACAGTTCGTCAATCAGAGTTTTAAGGGTTTTTGATATTATATAAATAAAAACACACAAGTGGTCTGCTGCAGCAACAATACTGTTGAAAACAAAAACATACAAACTGGTTTACCAAGAAATATGCAGATAAGTTCAGAAGGTCAACGCTCTGTCGCAGTCAAGGAGATTTTTGTTAAGCTGAACGCCCACAATTGCCTGAAAACTTGGGGGGGGGGACCAAATGTACAAATGCATATCACTCCGTTATTTGAAATTTCCTCAAATATGCTCATTTGCAAAATGTCACTATGTCGATCCTCTGAATGCTTTAGAAGTGTGTAACAATTATTTTGAGAAATTCCTGTAGGTGCTAAGTCCGGGATCGATCCCGTGTCGCTTCTCGGAATGCTAGCGCGCTGTCCATGAGCTACACGAGGGTCGTCATACTAATAAGCATACCTCGTAACACCAGACTGAACAGTTTCGCGAAGTAAAGAATAAACATAGCCGGGAAGCAAAATTTGGTTTCCATACTTGTTGAACTTATAAATACTGAGGAACTTTATTATTTAAGATGCTCGATTTGTTATTCACTTTTATTTATTACTCTTCTTTAATAATTACATTTTATCGCGAAGTTAGCCAAACTCGTAACTCCATATTCCCTCTACTTTTCGCTAATTAGCATCACTATATATATATATATATATATATATATATATATATATATATATATATATACATACATACACACAGTTACACACACATATACATACACACATATACACACATATACACACACATATATACACACATATATATAGATATAGATATACATATACATATACAGATATGCATATATGGTATTGTAGAGTCGGATGAATCCTGTTTTTCCCGAGTCCGGTGTTTATTCCAACCCCGTCTGACGTGTGGTGCTTGGTGCTGCAGCCGTCGTGGCCCACCAGCGCTTCCACGGCGTCGCAAGGCCCGGAGGCGGAGGCTGCGGCGACCGAAGACGACGTCGAAGAAGAGGAGGACGCGGAGGAGAGCGCGCGCCGCCAGAAGGCGCTGATGCTGGTGCTGCCGTTCAGCGCGCGCAACATGAGCGACGCCCTCGTGCGCGACCTCTACACGCGCGCGCCCGTCACGCGCCTCGTCGAGGACGACCCGCCCTCGCCCGGCGACCGGCAGCACGCCGACGCGCCCGCGCGCACGCACCACGCGCAGGTAAGGCCTGTCAATTGTTTCCCGGCACGTTAGCTGCTATGGTCATTAGCCCTGTTGGTATTATGAATGTTTTCATGCTGGGAGGTGGCAGGGTGCGTTTCCAGTTGGATGATTAGTTTCGATATCATGCACCATGCGCAGGTAACACGCTATTCTATTGATTGCTTCCTGGTATGTTTGCTGGTACGTTAGCTGGTCATAAGCCCTATTGGTATACTGAATATTTTCATGCTGAGAAGGGGCAGGGTTCACCCCCGGTTGGACAATGTGATCCGACCCCACACACCATGCACAAGTAAGGCAATTCCATTGATGGATTCCTGGTACGTTAGCTGCTATGGTCATTACCCCCATTGTTGGTACAGTGAATGTTTTAATGCTGGGAGGTGTCAGGGTTCGTTTCCAGTTGGATGATTAGACTCGATGCCATGCACCACGCGCAGGTAGGACCATTCCATTGTCTAGTTCTCGGCACGTTGGCTGCTATGGTCATTAGCCCGGTTGGTATTATGAATGTTCTCATGCTCAGAAGTGGCAGGGTTCGTTTCCAGTTCGAAAATGTCATGCACCACGAGCAGGTAAGGCGATTCCATTGTTTCCCGGCACGTTAGCTGCTATGATCATTAGCCCTGTTGGTATTATGAATGTTTTCATGCTCAGAAGTGGCAGGGTTCGTTTCCAGTTGGAGGATGTGATCTGACGCCACACACCACGCACAGGTTAGGTGATTCCATTGATGGATTCCTGGTACGTTAGATGCTATGTTGTGTGAATGTTTTAATGCTGGGAGGTGGCAGGGTTCGTTCCCAGTTGGACGATTAGATTCGATTACCATGCACCACGCGCAGGTAAAGATTCCATTGTTTCCTGGGACGTTAGCTGATATGGTCATTAGTCTCGTTGATATAGTGAATATTTTAATGCTAAGTGGCAAGGGTCATGCCCAGTTGGATGATGTTATCCGACGCCACACACCACGCATAAGTAAGGCGATTTAATTGATGGATTCCTGGTACGTTAGATGCTATGGTCATTAGTCCTGTTGGTATAGTATACCTTTTATGCTGGAAGTGCCAGGATTCGTTCCCAGTTGGATGATTAGATCCGACTCCGACTTACACGCCGCGCTGATGGAATGACTATGTCGTGTTTCAGGTTGCGGGGTAGGGTTAACCGACGCCGATCTACATGTCGATTTGATTGATTCAGTATAACGGATTCTGGGTGCGTTAACTATTACGGTCATTCCTCCTGTTAGTGTAGTGAATGTTTTATGCCTGTGAGTGGCGGTGATCCCAGATAAATGGAGAGATCTGATCTATTGAATTGAAGCCTTATTTTACGTGGCGCCATTAGGCCTGCTCTTCCGTCTGACCACGTAAATTTCGCTACGCTCCTTTCACCAACTAGCAGAGAAAGGAGGTATTTCTTGGGCGAGAAACAGGCGATTTGAATTTAGCGCTATGCCGTCATTTAGGCTTGAGGATCTTTTACATGCAAGTAAATCTACTAACATGGGACAGCCGGCTTTACTTCCCCTCCGAAGGAAGGCGTACGAAGGATTTTTTTCGCCCTGAAAAATCCACGGCTTCGATCGGGTTTGAACCCGCCAACTTGGGTACAACAGTCCGAAACGCTAACCGTTACACCATGATCTACACGCCGGTTTAACTGATTCAGTATACCATTTTCCGGCGCGAAAATTCCTAGCGTCGTACTTCCCGTTAGTGTAGCGTATGTTTTAATACTGGATGGTGGTACTGTTCTACCCGCAATGGATGGTGATATCCGGAGCCATTCTATCCAACGGGTTGCGGGTTTTCCTCCCACCAGGTATCTCCCATCAGAGATGCGCCGCCCCAGGCAGGACAAGCTCTAGGCTCCCGACTGGTACTCCGGCACGTGTGGTATTGCGGTGCATGTAGTAGTGAATTCTCAAATCTCTCAGCAATTTAACTAGTGTTGAAAATCCGCCACCGTCGGGACTCGAACTCTAGGACCTCCTGGTCAGAGGCGCAGCACTGAGAGCACATCTGGGCTCAGCCGGTGCAACTGGGACGCGCGTATGAATTGAATTGAATTGAATTGAATTAATGCCTTATTTTACGTGGCGAGACTCAGGCCATGAGGCCTGCTCTTCCGTCTGACCACGCAAATTTCGCTCCGCTCCTTTCACCAACTAGCAGAGAAAGGAGGTATTTCTTGGGCGAGAAACAGGCGATTTGAATTTAGCTCAGAGGCTACGTCATTTAGGCTTAAGGATCTTTTACATGCAAGTAAATCTACTAACATGGGACAGCCGGCTTTACTTCCCCTCCGAAGGAAGGCGTACGAAGGATTTTTTCGCCCTGAAAAATCCACGGCTTCGATCGGGTTTGAACCCGCCAACTTGGGTACAACAGTCCGAAACGCTAACCGTTACACCATCGCAGCCGCTATACATGCAGGTGCGTATGTGCATGTGGGTGGGATAAAGGTACAGCCATGCAGGTGGGATAAAGAAATAGATATGCGCTGATATTACAGAAGATAAATACGAGTGAAAACCCAAAAGAAATGTTGTTAGTTGTATTGTATATAGATGAAAGTGTTCTCCCATCAGGTTGCGAAAATCGTTCAAAGAGAAGTAATGAATAAATTGTATAATCTTGAAGGGTTTCGAAGCTAGTCTGCTTCGGCCACAAAATGTGATGGGAAATTTCATATAATTAAGTTGCACATGGGAACCGAATCTCTGATTAGTAGGCGTGAGGCCATGTTCTGGCGTGACGCACTCACAAACACTTCCTTTAAACAAAGACACTTCCTGCTAAACAACAGGGCACCCCCAAAGCACGGACTCAGTCAGTTGCAAATGTCACATGTATAATTTTGTTATACGAGACTTTTAACCCTGGTTCACTGGCAGAACGTGATATTTGCCTAGAAGTTCTAAACATTTATTCTGAGACACTTTATTTCTGCTTGAAGGTTTTTTTGCAATATGGGGGCAGAACCGAGTCATTTACATGTATTAGAAATAAACCCATTAATTTGTATATTACATATTAATACTTATCGTAATGTATACATGTGTCTCTAATTCAAATAAATATAAATTGTTTGCAAATTGTGATAATGTACTGTAAAGTACCACAGTTTATACACGAGTTAATATAAATATATGTAATGGAGGAGAGAAATGTACACATAACGTACAAGTCAGACACGCATACATAAGAACATACACACGTATATTCACATAGATGTACGTACATACTCATTCGCACACGCACGCAAATGCACGCACACCCACACGCGCCCACGATACCAAAGGAACACTCACGATTTAACAGTCACAGCTCCATTTATCATTCAGCAACGCGACCATCTGAATGAAAGAAAGAGAAAGAAAGAAGGGAGAAAGAAAGAAAGAAAGGAGAAAGAAAGGAGAAAGAAAGGAGAAAGAAAGAGAAAGAAAGAGAAAGAAAGAGAAAGAAAGAAATAGAAAGAAAGAAATAGAAAGAGATAGAAAGAAAGAAATAGAAAGAGATAGAAGGAAAGAAATAGAAAGAGATAGAAAGAAAGAAATAGAAAGAGAGAGAAAGAAAGAAATAGAAAGAGAGAGAAAGAAAGAAATAGAAAGAGAGAGAAAGAAAGAAATAGAAAGAGATAGAAAGAAAGAAATAGAAAGAGATAGAAAGAAAGAAAGAGATAGAAAGAAAGAGAAAGAAAGAAAGAGAAAGAAAAAGAAAGAGAAAGAAAAAGAAAGAGAAAGAAAAAGAAAGAGAAAGAAAAAGAAAGAGAAAGAAAGAAAGAGAAAGAAAAAGAAAGAGAAAGAAAGAAAGAGAAAGAAAAAGAAAGAGAAAGAAAAAGAAAGAGAAAGAAAAAGAAAGAGAAAGAAAGAGAAAGAAAGAAAGAGAAAGAAAAAGAAAGAGAAAGAAAGAGAAAGAAAAAGAAAGAGAAAGAAAAAGAAAGAGAAAGAAAGAGAAAGAGAAAGAAAGAGAAAGAGAAAGAAAGAGAAAGAAAGAAAGAGAAAGAAAAAGAAAGAGAAAGAAAAAGAAAGAGAAAGAAAGAGAAAGAAAGAAAGAGAAAGAAAGAAAGAGAAAGAAAGAGAAATAAAGAAAGAGAAAGAAAGAGAAAGAAAGAGAAAGAAATAAAGAGAAAGAAAAAGAAAGAAAGAAATAAAGAGAAAGAAAAAGAAAGAAAGAAATAAAGAGAAAGAAAAAGAAAGAAAGAAAAAAAGAGAAAGAAAAAGAAAGAAAGAAAGAGAAAGAAAGAGAAAGAAAAAGAAAGAAAGAAAGAGAAAGAAAAAGAAAGAAAGAGAAAGAAAAAAAGAAAGAAAGAAAGAGAAAGAAAAAGAAAGAAAGAAAGAGAATGAAATAAAGAAATATATAAACAGAGAGAATGAATATTTGACATTAGAGTACAGTTTCAGAAATGCATTAACAGGTATTACAATGCAGGTCAACGCAACGTTTCATTTTTCTTCACGACCTGTCAATTAGAGTATCAGCATCGCATGCTTTATTGGATTTGCAGTGAGGCGACCTGATCCATTCCATTCCATCCATTAACAGATTCTCTGCGTTCCCAGAATAGAGTAAATTCAATGCCCGAAATTCTGTCTTTTCGAAATAATAGGTTTTTCTCTACATTCCATACTACATTCAAATTTACATTTTTATTGCTTCATTTTCACTGCATTACCAAATGCATCCCTTCATTCATAGAATCACTCAGCATTCATAACTTTTTAAATTCAACTTTCGAGCGCAAGTAATCTTTTTAAAGCGCAATTACGTTAACTAACAATATATAGTTTTTCCGCTAATTAAAGTTACAATATTAAAAAAAGGGAAAATATGAATGTCGATAAAAGCATTGTTAATAGAAAATAAACTAGTAATATATTGCCAGATGTACTTTTTTGTTCAAGAGAAGATTTCCACGTACTGTGTTATTTTAGTAAAGTCAATATCAATAATCCAAAAAAATTGATGTTTTAATTTAATTTCATTTAAAATTTCGTTATATTACTTATGGTGTACGAGAACGGGCTTTATTGTATTTATATGTGTTACTATATCCGTAAAAATGGTTGCTTTTGTTATTCAGTGTTTAAACATAACTTTGAAACTAAATCACCTAGAAAACTTTGGTTTAATTTGCATATGTCGCGAAGTTTCAGTTCAGAAATTTCCTGCACAATCTGTGCCGTATTATTATGTTTGAAAGATAAAAAGTTTTAGGCGTTTTTTGGAAACAGCTAATAATGTTGCATGTACGATTTTGTGCATTTTTGTGACTTTAAAGCTTTTCGGGAAAAACTAGTTTTGTTTAGATATCATTGGATATTATATTCATCTTTATCAATGCAAATTTTAGATGGCAATTTGAACTGTAAAATAAATGTATTCTACTTAGCAATGTAAGTATACTAATTATAAAGTTACACTTAGGTAAATACACATTTTTGCAATACATTTTTGACTTATATTTTATTTGCCGCAAAATTGTTACTATGAATGCAAATATAAATCCTCTACAAAATACGTAATACACACACAAATTAGTGTTAGTATTAAATCTCAATTGAGTTAGATTGGATACGTTCTAATAAAAAGGCATACAGAAGTGAATTTAACAAGTTCAGCTCCCATAATATACAAGTATTAGGATTATCTATCACATTAATTAGCAATTTTGAAGATTTAAATATTAAACTATAGCTGCATTGCAGTCTAATGCCCAAAGTTAAATATTTAGTCTATCAGAGAAATTGCAAGCCTGTTATGACGTTTTCTTATTTCTATCTCCTATTGTTATAAAAATAAATGTTCAAACCCACACGAAAGATTTGTTGTAAAAAAACAGGTGTTGAAAACGGTAGTTGTAATTTGCAGTGACAAACAGCAAGGCATGTTGAAAATAGTATACGCCAAGAAGCGAACAATAGAATAAGACATTAAATATTACATTTTAATATCGCAGACGTTCCATGAGATCATGTTTATTTATAATGTTGTGAGAAGCCAATAGTTACGATGGCTTGAGTTGCATCACTGATCTCTTCCTGACGATCTGAATTGGATATGTCGTGCGTCATGACAAAACCCTTTTGTTCCCCAATGCGCCCATGTCCCTGAAGGTTGAATGTAAACACGGATTTTCCCGTTCCTTATATTGCTTGTACTACTATAAAAATGTAACGTAGACCTCAAGGATACGGCCGCACTGGTGTTCAAATAGTCTTCACCACGGCCCACGCAACAGGCTGTTTCAGATTTATGTTACAAACTTTTAAAGTGTATAGTAGGGTCGAAAATTATCACATTTTGCCAATGAATATGTAGAGGAAAATTTCATACGTTATATTTTCGACAGATTTTCAAGCAATTTGCGAAAATGTTTGCAGGTACTTGAAATAACATTGACTGCGGTATAACATGACCTGCCCAACACCTGTGCATAATGAGTTGCCTACAATGAGGGGCATCCGACATGTGTTACTGCTTTATATGAAATTTCCCAATAGATGGTCATAGGATAAACGTAATCATTTTCGACACCTCCACATTCTCGAGAAGTTTATAACATTTAGTCTGAAACATTCTGAAGAGAACCAGTGGCATTAACTGACAGAGTGTTTCATACACATATTTTCACATCCTTTGCCAAAGTTTCACTCCTTGTTCTGTAGTCACAACGCTTGGCTTATAAACGTTCCCATCATTTCACACGCCATTCTTTTCCAGGTGGCCACGGCGCCGACAACGCCATCTAGACGGCTGACGCCGCCTCACACACCGCCCCCACCGCCGCCGCCGCCCTCTACGACGCAGGCACCAACTACCCGGCCGCCCCCGCCGCCTCCACCCCCCACGACCGCGCCGCCAGCGCCCACATACGCCCCCGTCCCCGCCCCAGCGCCCAGCGGCGGGGGCGGCAAGTTCGGCTCCTCGTACTCTGCTGTAGGGGAAGGCCCCACACCCGTGCGAGTCAAGGTACGATCTGCGAGTGGCGCTTGTGCAAAAAGGGTCTTGTGAATCTTAGGAACCGGAAAGCTGCAGGGTACCGCTGTACCGCGGCTTTATAAGCGAGATATGAGGATGTGCAGAATACATGTCTCAAGTAAATACAGAACACCCAGAATTAATATTAGTTAAAATCTTCCTCATTTTTTCATCACTTTTCATAATCTCTTTTCATATTTTTTTCATCATCCTTTTCATCTGTATCATCATCCTTTTTTTCAGTGTCATCATCCTCTTTTTCATCAATGTCACCATAAGCCTCTTTTTCATCTGTGTCATCTTTTCCATCCGTGTCATTTTTTTTCATCCGTGTCGTCATTTTTTTCAACCGTGTCATCTTTTTCATCTGTAGGTGATGGCTCCGAGCCCATGTTAAGGTAAGGTCTGTGAGCGGTGCTGGCGGTTATAAAGCTGAGTAGCTACATGTTTCATAAGCGTCAGCCGCACCGGGGCTGCATAAGCGTAAAGTAAGGATGTGAAGAACACATGACTCAAGTGAATACACAGCTCATTATGCTAAGTCAAAATATTTCTTCTCTTTCTCTTCATCTGCTCCCCTACCTTTCTTCACCTTCTTCCTTTTATATACCTTATTTTCTTCACATTCCAAAGAAATTCCAACCTAATGAAAATAAGGTCAATTCTTCTTTACATATATTAAAAACATTATCAAAATATTATTATATTTTTAGAAGTAGATGATGATGATGATGATTTAGGTTTAAGGGCGCTTCTACAACTGAGGTTATTGGCGCCCGTGTCAATTTTTTTTAAAGAGCAATACGCACTGTAACAGTGACAGACTAAAACTTTTTTTGCGAGGTAAAATGTAAGTAAAACTGAAAATAAATGTGTTCAATTATTAGCAGTAGATTCTTTTCGATAGTTAAAATTGGTATAAAACTAAACTTTCACGCATAGTTGAGCTGTCTACTAACTTCAGGGTACTCAATCATGGATTTATTGATTGTTGATCTTTTCCACATAAAAAGTGAACTTACAAATTTATAAATAAATAAAGGGAATTTAACTTTTAAAATATTTACAATGACTTTGAAGACGTGTCAATTATAAATTTACTTTTTTTGACCATAGTTTGAAATGAGCTTATGTTTGTTAATGCTTGGACGTAGTGATTGATATGTTTTTAAATACATTAATAGCGGAAGCAGGTCCGTAAATCTATCGATGTTGTAACCGCATGTAACTCAATGCCTAAATTTCCCATCAGTTTCTCTTTTCAGGAGAAAACAGACGTTCCGAAAACGTTGACACAGAAATCTAGATAATCCTGTTTTTCCTCCAGAAGCGTGAAAGGAGAGAAATCGTTTGACGACTCCAATACTTTTCCTTTTGACTTGCATACGTAAACTGGCTGTTTGCATACATACGACTTGCAACTCGCGCCCCACATTGATACTCCTAGGAGAAAATAAAATGATTACCAGACCATCTTGTCGATGTCTCTTGGCAATATTTTAAAAGTTAAATTCCCTTTATTTATTTATAAATTTGTAAGTTCACTTTTCATGTGGAAAAGAACAAACTAAATTAGGATTATAGACTGATGTGTCGTATCCTGGGAAGAATTTCTAAGATATCAATTCAAAAAATATACACAAATTAGTTGACTATAAAACACAAAGACCTAATTGTCTTTAATGAATTCAGTTTTAAGATTGTAATGCAGGAAGAAACGTAAGCACTGGGAAATTTGGTAAGTGTTCTGTGGTACCTTAGAAATGTAACTTGGGATCCCGTTTTCTTTACTGATAAGAATTTACTGCAAAACATGAATGAAGTCTTCATTACAAACACATTGTAGAAACCACTAACAAAAAGTGGACATGTGAAAAATTGTGATTAACATGACTCGTGCGAGCAAAAATACGGATAATGTTTTAGTTAATATCTCTTTGTAGCCCTACAACTTTTAAACGTAATCCCTAAACTGCACTTACTAAACGTTTAATGTACCGTACTTCTATAATATACGCAACGTTATGTTCGGCTTTAGAAATAATCTGAGCAAGATATTAAGAATTTTTACTTTTTATGAAAACATTCATTTTAATTTACTTCGTCAATAATTACAAGAATCTGGAAAAAGTTGAACATGAAACGTGAACAATATCTTAAGTTTTTGAATAGTCCTCTTGATAAATGACCCTCGACCTCAATTAGGTTTTTCTTCGTTTCTCTTGATCTATCTAGAAAATACTGAGACTGGCCCGATCTTTATTTCTGGATATCTATATAGCATCTATATTTGTATGTATTCTCTTAACCTCTCATTTTGCTCAATGCCAGTAAAGAGGGGGTAGCAATTGCGTCAGTCAAATATGTAGTTTTTCAATACAACCAGGATCTCTTAAATGGAATCAAAAAATTCTTGTTATCATTTATTTCAAACCACACTCCTTGAAACTTTTATTCATAATTCAATTATGTGTAGATTTCCTGCGAGAAATCTGTGCCCACAAGGGAAGTAGAAGGCGACTGCAAATGCAGTCTCAAAAACATCGACTCAGATTTTCGACAGGTCAGCTCGGCACAAAAAAATACATTCACATGTCATGCAAGATAGCACACGAGAAAAGTGAAACAAATTTCTAACGCAGCTAAAACAAATTTCTGGGCGATTGCAATCCGTAACTCGTATTAGGCTAACAGATGTTTTCTGAACAGCAATAGTATGCGTGGATAGCACGACTGCGTATGTGCACTGACTGTCTTCGCGTATATATCTCTTCGAGCTCAAGTAAACTCTAATAAATGAGAGAGGTGAAGAGGGAGGGGGGATCGGGAGCTATGGAAAATTTGCGCAGATAATACTTTGTTCTCCCATGCGTCAAATATCATTTTTACTGTTTGTGACAATAACCACCAATAAATCACACAATAAATAAAAAAATCACAAAAAGTTCGAGAATTTGTTGAAACAATCTTTCTCAACCATACCTGTGCATTCGTCAGTAAATGGTCCGTTTAACTGTGTTTCCTAAAACATACAAATAAAAGATAGTTCGTACTGAAATCTTGACCAATGATGCTACATCACATAATTTCTTGAATTGTTTCTTAATTTGCAATTTTCGAATATTTAGAGAGTTCAACGAAAATGAAACCTGCGCCATTCTTTTAAGCTTCTCCTCTTCTTAAAGTATTTTCGAAGTTTCACCATGCTGGAAGCAATTTACTATCAGGAAATCTTGAAAGGTTATAATTAGCTTTTAAATTACGATGTATAAGACAAAAGTTTAAAAGATTTGTGAAGTGATAATTTCAATGATCTCCTTTGTCAATTATCTATTCTTCGAAAACACGCTTGCAGTTTCTCCTGGACAGATGTTCATTTTTGTAGCCCTTTTAAATCACTGGGACTGATTTCCCTTTTCTACTGACCTTTTTAACCGTCATAATTCTTTAAGTTTCGTCTCTGCGTTTTTGTTGATGGTTTTATTTTTAATAATATACAAAAACAACAATATATTTAAATCAGTATAAACAATACTATGATATTATATACATATATTATATAAATATTACGTTTTGAAATCATAGATATTTCTATAATGTTGGTGTAAAAATAAATAAATATCACGCTCTATTTGATGTAAAGGGCTCAGGAAACTATTGTCCTATTTAAACATAGGGCGAATGGACATTTGATCAGCTGACACTCTTATCCAATCGGAAGCTTCCATTTAAAAAGTTAAGTCGGCATGAAGCTTCCCATTGGATAACCGCTTCTAAGCCAATCAAACGTTAACTCGCCCCGTGTTTAAATGGGCGTGTACTCCGAAATCTACTTTCCGACTTCTGATACTTCTCATCGCATTCATCGATTCATCGTATCATCTCCAATGATGCGATGCGCGCGCGTCGGATGTCAGAACGTGTTGCGGTCTCGTCCACCCGTGCCATCTGAAAAGCCGTTGGAATACTTTCTATTCTTAATGTTTTTGCGCATAACCCAACTTCTAATTGTCAAAAGCACATCAAAATTTGACTATTTACGATTTAGGTTATATACTATCTGCTAGTGACGTTTCATCAGATTCTGGCGTGATGAGTGTTGCGTGTGAGCTATCAACGCCGGCTAAGTATTCCTACATGCATCAGTAGGGGGCTTCACAGGCACGAAATACATTTAAGACTGTAGAGGACGAAAGTCGGGAAATTGTTTTTCACAAATCGAACAATAACGGAATGGAAGATATCGCCTGCAAAAACCTTTGAACCTTTCCCTCGTAGCGTTCAACAGTTTAGGAAATTAATTTAGGATATTACTAAGTAAATGAGGGACTTAACTAAGAATAGTAAGTTATAAAGCAATTCGTAAGTAATATATTATGAAGTGATGTGTCGTGAGGTGTAGAGCAGAGAAGTAATGTAGGAAGTGTTTAAAGGGTCGTAGTGAAGTGAAGTGAAGTGAAGTGTATTAATTGAATAAACATTCAATGCAGAGATAGATTATAAACTTTTTTAAGGTAATTTAATGTTTTGCGAATTAGATAGTTTTTATATCATTTTTATTTTTATTATTAATGCTATTATTATTATTATTATTATATAATTTGCATGTAATATGTATTGTCTTATTTATGTAATAAGCTGCCACCGGGTTATGCCCATTTGCAGTTCAAATAAATTTATCTTACCTTAACGCTCCTCTGTCAACGCAGGCTGTTGGCGATTTTGAATTCATCCACAAGTTGCACATCACCGTTCTATCGCAAAGTGCAGGTGCGCAAGAGAAACGGACGATTATATGGGAATAGGGAATCGAGTAATATTGCATATACTC